>OY728128.1:1970064237-1970664237 GCA_963277665.1 Viscum album
TTAAGATAAAAGCCTAGTTCGTTCTCAAATAGAAATCCATAATAAGATGTCCTAATAAATTAATAGAAAAATGCTTCTGATTTCAAATTAAATAATCATTTATGTTCAATTAAATAGTTAAAAACAAATTCTTTTAATTTATTTTAATGTAAATATTTGAAACATTGGTCAATAAACATCTTATATAAATATTTCATATAAATTACTGGGCTTGAATAAATCATTTTCAAAATCAATGGAATGTATATCAATGAAAATAAACATGAATCATGGTTTCATACCAAAATTGGTGATTTATTATAGAAATATTTTCCTCACACATCTCATATTGGTGATTACAGCAATGTCCACACACGTCTCTCAGAAAATATAAAATGTGGACTCATAAATATCCCACTAGTGAAAATATCTATAAAATTGGGATTTCTTTAGCTTTTTAATGCTTAAATCTATTTATAGGGTATTCACATCATAGTGGGATTTTCCAAATTGACCCACTAACTACCCGTGATCACAGGTGCTTAATCAATCATCATCAATTGGGAACTTATTTTAAAACTATTTAAAAATAAACTACCCCATTTTCAGTTCCAATATTTAAATTTCACTTTAAAAACCAAAACATGTTCTTTAATTCAATACATGAATTTTTAATTACATAATTAATCTTATAATTATATCAAATAAATTTAAGCCATTTTTAGCATAATTAATTCCCTAAATAAATTTTAAAACATCCATCAGTTCCAAATTTCACGTAATTATCCAATTATATTACATTTTTATTTGTTCACCAAATTTTCATTCAATATAAAATCAGATTCCAGTTTCTATAAAAAGGTGTTTTTAATATTTAATTTATATAAATTTCAATAATCCTTTAATTTAGGGGATATAAAATTGGAAAATCATTGATGTAATCACCTACTTTTATCACAGTAACATGGAACACAACACCCACAATAGGATTTTAAAAAGGAGAAAACCCATAGTAGGGATAATTTAATCAACACTATTTTAAATATATGGTGAAATATTGTTTAAATTTGTAAAAAACAAGTTTATCTAAGAAACCCTATTCAATAAAGAAGGAGAGAGTTGGAGAGAATGTACTAGAGAATAAATCTTAAGAGAGAGTAATCAAATGATGTTTTCCAATCATTTCTCTCCTATGAAAGGGGTTTGGAAGATCCATAATAGGTATTATAAATAATTCAAACCATTGGAAATTGCAATATGAAAAGAAAGGTTTGATCATGTTGGTTATACTAAGGTTAGGTAATTTTTAATTTTGTTTATAGAATTAAAAATGTTTATGCGCATAATTATCTAGACGTGGCCAAATAGTTTGACAACCAAGAAACCTGCTTATTTATCCCTTTGATGGGGTGAATGGTTTATATTTGATATGTCTATAAATGTACATACCCATAACCAACCATGAAACCAATATTTTTTTCATGGTTTTAACAATGAGGGGGAAAGGTTTTGGAACTTCGTGTACCAATAGGGCATAACCCATATACATAAAAAAATTATATAGTTGTTCAGATGAACCACTAAACGAGACCCAACAAAATCATGAATAACAGGAGGTAAAATTAGTACCTAGAATTGGTTACATTCTGTTACAACCTCCCCACTATATGAAATTGTATCCCCATAAATCCTATTAAGAAGTATCAATGTTAAACAAAAGAGTCCAATACTCTCTAACTATTGAATCTCTATCTCCCATGTCTAATGTGACTCATAACCAGGATTATATAGTATTCTAAATATAGTTATCATACATCCACCATGTACCTTGGTTTCAAAATAAAAAATTCTCACTTGATTCTTAATCATGTATAAATTAGTCTTGATATCAAGATCAGTCCCACATAGAACATGAGGTGGATTTGAAATATACATTTGTTGTTGTGATATATGGATTATGTTAAGTATCTACTTCGACTTAGGGTGTGTGATAAATGATATTTCACTTTCCCCACCTACTCAAAACATTTAAAGGTCCCACAAAATGTGGATAATGCTTCTATTGGATCCTATGTTGTCGATGAAACAGATGTGGTGAAACATTTAAGAACACTTGGTCATCAACTGAAAACACTAATAGAAAAAGATGAAGATCTGCATAAAATTTTTACAATCTTTCTTCCATCAACATTATCAATAAAATAAAATGAATCAGTTTTTCCTCATAAACCAACGTCGATCGAACCAAGGAATGTTCACTACACTAAGACCAACACAAAATATATATAAATAGTTATCCATAAAAGGCATTAATAGATAAATTATGATTTAGGAATAGTAACTATTATTATAATAAAACTCAACTGTTCCCTAAATGTCATCCCATGATCCACCTTATTTAAGAACACAATAATGTATAATATTCTAAAATATATATATAACCCTCTATATCAACTAATCTTTCAATGGATTTTATGTCATACTCAAATTAGCTTGAGATCATTGTGCCTCTTGAAGGATTTTCTAAAAGAAATAAGTTACAATATGATATCTAGTAGAGAAGATTGCAGATGGAACGTGATGAAAACAAAGAATATCGTTCACATAGGAATTTCCAAACACCTATGCTTTACTTGTATCATGAATGGGAATAAAGTGAATTTTTTTTTCATCCTACTGATCACCACCCATGCCATATTCATGTTTCTCTTAGTATATAGAAATCACAAAAAAAATCCATGATGATATACCCCAAATTCCATATCTGCACTGGATGAGGTATAATGATATCAGAAGGGATATGGTGCTTGTCCTTGACCAACTATGTAGCATAAGAATGGGAGACAAAATTAGCAAAGATATTTCTCATACATATAAACCATAATCATAGAAACTTTTCATAGAACAACTTTTAGTTTTCTTAGAGCACAACTCAATGGGATTTAATGAAATACCCCATCAAATATTTCATTACATCTATCAGAACTAAAAAATTACCATGATAACCTAAAATATCCTCTATGTGGAACAACCACTCTATAATGGACTCCCCATCATAAATAGTGTCTCTAATGCTATGGAACATATTATCCTGATTTTTTTAATAATGAATCATCTTGAAAATAGTGAAGGTGAACTGAACACTGGACAAGGAAACCTCTTCCCCAAATTCCCAAACTATTTTATGAATATATTCAAAAAGAGCCATCAACTTCAACTATTAGTAAGATTAATTCACAGAATGGATTGGGAGATTCCTTTTAAAAGCATCTATAATGTCATTCACATTTATCAAGGGTATAGGAAATTTCAAAATCAATATATTATAGTTACTCCACATAATCAATCTGGAATAGAATATTTTTTTCTAGAGGATAGTCAAGATCTTGCTGTTGTAATACATGGATAAACCAATATTTAAAAAATAAATATTTCCAGCTCTTAATTTCATGCATCACAGCTCTAATTTTTTGGTCCTTGGTAATATAATTTTTCTTATGTGGAATAAACCTTCATGATTCATAGGAAATGACATGATTACATTACAAAAAGAAAACACCATGAAATTGAACCGGATGCATCATAAAGGACCACATAGTCGATCTCGGACTATGGAACATTCAACACTAGATCAGCAGTCAAATGATGTTTTTGATAAACTAAAAACACTAAAAATTCATATCCAAATAAGTCTTGACACCATTTGGATTAATATTGGTCATTGGACAATCCAACATCGATAAATAATTTAAGAATCATTAATAATTTCTTAATAATCCAAATAAACTACAAATATTGAAATAACTTGATATTGAATATCATGTAAAAACATAATTCACCTTCTCCAGATCAACTGAGATACCATGTTTTGACACCATGTATCAAAATAACATAACATCATGCATCCAGAAAACAAATTTTAAAATATTTTCATAACATTGGTTATTTCTCAATAGATATAAAACAAATAAAAAATAACACACTTGGTCCTCCTCCGGAATTGAGTAAACCAGGATTTCATCCACAATGATAGGAAAACATGTATCCAGATACTCGTGAAATATCATATTAATTAAAGCCATGAATACTGAAGGATATTTGGCTAGAAAAAAAAACATTTCATGGTACACATAATGGATATATCTTCTCTAGACGTTGGTTTCCTGAATGTTATATACTTTTATTCTCAATTATTGGCAAGGAAGTGAAAGATCAATCTCGAGAACCACTTCATCCATTATAGCTAGTTAAAAAACATCAATATGTGGTAAAAGATACTTGTTACATACAATGATTTAATTTATTTTTTAAATAAAATATAGGTTAAGTGTTATGTCAACATTTTTTTAATTATAATAGGTGCCTCCCATAGTGACAGACTCAGGTGAAAGTGTAACCTCTCGGTTCTGTGTGCCGCCAAAAGGTTCCCCGTACCCGTTTAGTCACATATGCTCAAGAAAATTTCCTCAAACACTAATGGATTCCAACTATAAACAAGGTCCTTGAGAATTATAGTAGAGAAATTGTTCCCTCATTGTTGGAGTAACACAGTGGAATGAAAATCATATAACATTAGAAGAATAAGTAATATCATATAATTAGTAAAAAGTGGAATACTAAAAGTAAATAAGCAACTATATCATACATAAATATATATATATATAATGATTCATGTAACATGTATCATGGAAATCAGCCAATGTAACAATGCTAGAATACATTACTAAAGCAACACACAATGAGAAAACAAGTTAAAAACTCTATCAACATCATAAGCCTCATCTTGGTCTCATGCTCCCTATCTCCACAACAATAAAGTACATAATGTAGAAGGGCTCATGCCCTTATCAATACCTATAATAATATAATCTGTTTGGGCCAAAAATCATGACCCAAACAAGGTGTGAGAAAAATCCCAATTGGAAACCACCCAATGAATTGCGCTTAATAGTTATACTAGCCAGCCCAGTCAGAAATGATTCTTTTTACTATTTATTACTAATGGAAAAGGTTATAGAGGATACGTGAAGCGTAATACAAAGGGACATTCCCTCATCTGTCAAATAAAAAAATTATATATCATAACAAGACACATCATTCCCATAATTAGAGTCATAAATAGTTTCCCATTCAGATTGGGACTTTCCCTTATTACGTATCTTAAGAATATCAGAATTAAACATGACTGATAGAATAGAAGATCGAGTACACATAGTGAGAGGTTTATTAGAATTGTATTTCCTCAGACATCGACTCAAGGGAGATGAAGTGTAAAATAACTCCCCTTCACTGGATATAAATGCATCTTTGAAAGAAGTAGGCCCAATGCTACCCGCTGAAACCCCTTCTGCCTCTGAGATGTTACCCCACTTCCGAGATATCTGTGAGGAATTCAAGAAATTATGAATCTCTTGATGGAAATCATCATATTGACCAGTTTTGAAATTCATCTCAATAGTGTAATCATGCAGAAAACCTACACTAGTTCTATCATTCATGCATGAGTTTATGGGGTTAGTGCAATCAAGAGACCATACAATAGAGAGAATATTAGTTTTCACAGTCCCATCTAATCCTGTGGGAGTAACCGCACTACCATTCACGGGTGTAATCCACTTGGAAACACCAACTCGTGCAATAAAAGGACCACCCATCAAGAATGTAGAGTTTTGACAAATATTAGAAGGGCCATTTTTGGTTCTCAATATTACATGTCCACCATCCATCCCTTCCATTTCTAAGGCAATTGATGTTCTTCTACAGAAGACAACACATCATCCTTATTTGAATAGGGCTTGATGTTATGAAATTGGTGTTGTGACACATTCACATCATTCCCCATTGATTTCCTTCTATGGAGGTTATATGGATGGCACTTCATAGCATAGTTCCTATAGGAAATATGACTCCAAAAATTGTTCCTATGAATCCCCAACCTCCATACATTCATTAAGAAAGTGGATTTCATTCATACTCAACATCAATTTGAATTTCATCTGTCGGAGTAGAAAGAGATACCTTGTCAATCAGGGTGGATCAAGGATCAATATCCACTAACATCCTGGTGATGTTTCCAAATCCAATATTCTCACTCTCCATGTCAAGTCGTATAGGAGTCCCAATTGCCATGCCAATATCACGCAACATATTTTGGTGACAAAGTAGCCAATTAAGACCCTGAAGATAAACCAAAACATGGGATAATGCATTCCTTGCATGCAAATAATTGATGTCTAGGGACCATTCCAAAAGGTGGAGCCAACTAGGATTCAAGGAAAGAGATCCAGGGCTCCACACATGCCTTTTAGAAGTATCTAAAGGATAAATTCAATGAAAGAAACCATGTCCAAGAGATACACACCTCCAATAAGAGAAATCCCAAAAATGTGAGATCCATCAGACCAATTAATCCAGCCTCCAAGATTTCATACATTTGAAAAAACTAGACGTGAAATAAGGGAGGTTTTCCAGATGGAAATACTTTCAGAAATGACATCAGGACTGGCCTCAACTTGTGTTGATGACCCTTTTCTAATAATTCATCCAGCACAGAAGTCATTGAAAGACAGAGATGAAAACATCAGAAATTAATTTGGATTTATCCACTACAGAGTAGGAAAAAATGAATCATAAGGAAACATTACAGTAGCCAATTTGTTGGTTCCATCACATACTTCAGAATAAAAATCATTCTTTAGTGACAACTTTGGATCGGACTTGGCATCCTAACCCCGCGCACCTCCACCTCCCAAAAAACCATGAACCAATGTTCGGGATCTGAGGTCAACTCCAACAACCTCAAAAATGGAACACTGATGCCAAAATCCTCCTTCATGATGACCGCAGACAACCCACTCTTGTACAACTACATCTACCGAGTGCAAGTAGTCAACGAGATTTGTCACTCCGTCCTTTCAGAAAACTGACCAGACATCAACGTCTCAAACACCATCCAGACAAGATGTCTGAATATTCAAGATATATGTGAAAACACCGAGCCTCTTGAGACCTTTCTTCTTGATTGATCTGACTTGACCATCTAAATTCACATAGCTGATAATATGGGGAACCGAAACACCATCATTGCAGAGCTCCCACACCCCCCAATACGCCATCCTCATTCACTAAATGTGTTGTTGGGTAAAGAGGTATTGGCGTGGCCTCCCCACCTGCACACCACAGGTCCCCAGCGAGGCCCAAGTTGGCCATCCCTTGGATTTTTTCCTGTTCACAATGGGGTAGAGGGGCCCATGGGAGGTTTGTAATCATATAGTGTGTGTTGCCTTGTGAGGACTTGATCACAGATCCTCGGGGCCAAGACACCACCGCCTTTAACCAACTCACCTGTTACCCGCATGTAGCCAAATAATTATTCAACATATATAGCAGGAAATATGAAAAATGATGTAATAAACAAGGATGTACTCAAAAGTAAACAATATTACAATTCATGATACATTAATTTACATTAATAAATAAACAACCAGACATCCACAAGAAACCCTCTGAGATGTACTCAGTGTCTTAACCCTCTGATTTAGATTAAAAATTGACTCTATGAGGAAGAAATCTCCATCAATGACCCATGTATTCTCATAACTGTAACTACCGACTCTATGAAGAAGCACTCATTGTCCAATTCCCCATGTGGTCTCGCAATGTGGATCGACAAACACTTTGAGGGAGCACTTACGTCCTTCCCCCCAATGGTTTCAAAAAATTAAAACTATAATAGACACACTTTGGAATCTCTTAGTGTCCATTCCCCCTATGGTATAACCACACTAGGTTCCCATATCCATGAGTAAAAATCATGCACAACTGATACCCACTAGAAAAAATAAATCTCGAAACTACATGTTTAAAAATCTATAAAATATATCTCAAAAATGTAAGGTAAAATCACCAAATCTTAATAGAAATAGGCCTAAAAAAATAAATATCCTAACAGGAAAGTCTATACCCAATAGCCAATATCAAATCCAAAATTAGAAACACATCCATAACAAGGTATAAACCCTATATCTATTAAAAAACCATTACTCATGGAAACAAGGCATAGTAGGCATTAACAAGGTTAAATTCCCTAAAACCCACAATAGCATATTCAATGGTATTGGAAACATTTTCAAATATAATTAAATGAAAAACTAAAGAAAGGAAAAAATCACTTACCTCAATATTAGATGATCAATATAGTTGAACCTCAAAATCTGAATTGACCTTGAATGCCACAGATCTTCAAAAAACGGCAATAACTCCCAACAAAGGACATCCCACGAAAGAGGAGAAATTAATAGAAGAGGCTATAGAAGAAGGAATAAATCTCTAATGTGATTCCAACTAAATTTATGGTGTTTGGTTCTAAGAAAAAACTGTCATTCAGGGACTCATAGAAGAATTGTCGATCATTAGTCGCTCTATGACGAGACGAATATAGAAGAAGGTGTTTATGTAAACAACACATTGTCTTTGTCCGATGTAACAAATAAAAATAAAAATATATGGAATATTACCTTAGGATATAGGGATTGTATATGCCTATAATCGGCCCTGATTTTGGTGGTCTTCAGGTTACCCCACAAGATCATGTACTTAGCCGTTACACATCCCATACACGGAAACCCTCGACAACCGGGTACATAACATGTACTCTTAATTAAACAACATGTACTCATAATTACATAGGGTGTACTCATTAAATTTATAGATAACTCATATTTTATAAAAAACCCCAAAAAACAAGATCCATAATTGAGAAGAAGATTCTGGTTATTACGAACATCACCGCATTAACAAATTATTTCCCAAATTTCATAAGAAAGTGGTGAAGAAGAATCCTCATACAACTATTGAAATTGTGATTTCACATCGATCACCCACTCCAAAGTATCATTATGTACACTCCCAGGATACCATAACACCCATACAAGTGGAAGATACCATCAATAGAGAACCATCACTCTTTGATCGACAATACAGATAGGATACTCCTCGACCAAGGTATCCTCCTGCAAATCATCATCCTTAGGTTGAAAAACATGAGACGAGTCTGAGAAGTAACTTTAGAGTTATGAAACATGTAATATGTCATTCATATCCATGTACCTTAGAGATAACTACAACCAATAGGAAACCAGTCTTACTCTCTCCAAAACATTTAATGTCCCGACGTATCTCAGAAAAATATTTCATTGTTTCATAATCCCTATGTGTCCCATCCTCGGTGTGACTAGTAGGAAAACATGATCCCGGAACTCAAACTTTAGAGGTCATCCCCATATATCTTCATAAGTCTTTGGTCATGATTGTGCATTAGCCATATTTGTTCAAATCAACTCAATATTCCATTTGGTGTCATGGAAAATATGATGTCCCCGCAAAGATGCCTCTCCTGCTTCCAGCCAAAATAGGGGTGATCGTCATGGTATACCGTACAAGGCCTTATAAGGTTCCATCTATATAGTTTCTTGATGCCTATTATTGTATTAAATATGCACCATATGTGCATGCTTCTAACAATAAAATCAAGAATCTGGGAGGCATGCTTGATGCATGCCCTCTAGAACCTGTATAGTATGCTCAGACTGGAAATCTATTTGGTGATGGTAACCTATACTCAATAGTACCTCAGTACCCAAATCCCTCAGTAACCCCTACTAGACACAAGATATAAAATGGGTGTCCATTTATGAAATTATAGAGTGTGGAGCCCCATGAAAATGCACATTATCACATCTGTAAAACCTTCCTAACTCAAAAACATAGAAGGTATCATTGATCAGTAATAAATGTGAAACCTTTGTGATTTTGTCGACGACAACCCACACTAAATAATTTTTCATGGCGACCTTGGTATACATATCACAATGTCCTCTGAGACATCATTCCAATTCCAAATGAAAATGGGGAAATAATTCAAAATCCATACTAGTTGCTGATGATCCACCTTCACTTGATGATATGTGGAACACCTGATCAAAAAACAAGAAACATCTCTCTTCTTACCTGGCCACCAACACATGCGGTGGAGATCTCAATACATCATGGTAAAATCATGATGAACTTCCCAAAATGTGGAATAAAAATCAAGTAAAATCTACTCTTGTATGTCTACTTACACCCTCACACACCCATGAAAACACCAAATCTCATTATTGCCTACGATCCATCCAGTAATAGGGTTCTCTCTTGTCACACCCACCCATTGAAATAGGTATTCAGAATCTGATAGTTCTTTCATTCTCACTCTATCATATAGAGTAATGGTAATAGACACAGATGAAAGAAACATATGGGCGTGTCTATCATGTACCTCAAAATTCATCTCAAAGACCAAATATATAAGCTGCCACTCACTACTGGCCTCCTGAACTTCATGTATCTAAGTCCTCTTTCTCAATGCATCAGCCACATCATTGCCCTTCCCAGGCATGTAGGAAAGCTCAAAGTCAAAGTATTGAAGGTACTCATACCACCTTCACTGTCTGAAGTTCATATCACTGTGATTGAAGATATACTTGAGACATTTGTGGTAAGTCTATACCACAAAATTCTCTCCTAGAAGGTAATTTCTTCAACTAAGTAAATCATGAACTACAAAAACCAACTCGATATTGTGGATCGGGTAATTCCTCTTTTTTAGCCTCAACTGCTGAGACACATATGCAACGAATCCTTCCCCTTTCATAAGAAATACTCCTAGAATGATACATGATTCATCATAGAAAAAGGTATAGCTTTTCCCCGACTCTAGAAAAACCAGAATCAGTGATGAATTCAATCTCCATTTCATCTCAAGAAAGGTTGAATCATTGGAATATATCAAAAGTTACTTCACACCATTATTAGTCATTCCAATTAGTGGAATTACTAAGCGTAAAATATACATTCTGAAACATCGGTAGTAACTACACATCCTTATAAATCTCGATACCTCAAAGATGTTATTCGAATGCTACATGGAAGCTACAAATCTTAGTTTCTATATGTCTACTGATACTCCTATATCTGAGATAAAATAGACTAAAAAGTTAATATAATCTATCCAAAAGAGCAATTTTGAGACCTTAGCATATAAATGATTCTCTCTCAGGGTACTAAATAATATTTAAAGGTGGGTAGCATGGTCATCTCATGTATGAGAGTACACCAAGATATCATTCAAAAAACTACGACGATGGAATAGAAGTATGGATGGAACACTCAGATCATCAGTGACATAAAAACATTAGGCATGGTCATGAGACTAAACAACATAAACACATACTCATATATACCATACATTCTCCCAATGGATGTAAGAGGTATATCTGATAGTATAACATGGAGCTGAATATAATCATATCTCCTGTCACATAGGGACTTTCCTAAGGAGAAGTACTAGTTCTGATAAAAACCCTTTTCCTGCAACTCCTCTTACTACTTATTGAGCTCATGAAATTCTAGTATAGACATCTTACAAGGAGAATTGGACACCGGTTCTTCAATAGCACATGATCAATAGAAATGTTTACCTCTCACTCTGGAAGAAAACCTAAAATGTATTCATGAAAGACATCCCTGAAATGATCCACCAGTAGAAGAAATTACATCCATGATGTTCCATTTTCATCTATATAATGACTAGAAATCATGGAAATAATTCCTTTGATACAATGACGATAGAGACCCTATTTTCTCCCTAGACATCCCATTTTCCCTAATTTAGCAACAAACTACCCTCTAGAGATGGGAAACTCACCCGATGGTGATAGAAGTTTCAGAATCATGGTAGAGAACCCACAATTCCATCCCGAGAATCTAATTATAAACAGTCATCTCTAAGGAATAGAGGTACAATAAGAAGTGACACCCACCAACCCCAATAGGGAACTCCAAGCACGGATGTACACTTGATGTTCTAGTTTCCAACAGAGTGTTTATCATCACTATATCAGCAGAGGTAAAGATAGAGAGCCCTTGGATCTCCACAACAGGAACAAATATGAAACTACAAGAATCCCCTATATCGAAAATTGAATAAGCTAAAACTAAGGAAACTAAAATCGTACCTCTGACTATGGAGGGTCTGAGATCCTACTCTTATTGGGTCGACTCCACATAAAAATCCTGAAATGTACCACAACCATGTGACCTTAGCTGTCCACCATGAGCTAATATTCACTATTGTTTCTAAAATTCATGGTGACCACCTACCATGACCATTACCTCCACCACTTCTTGAACGGCCGGACGAACTCCAGTTCCCAGACTGATGAGAAACTGGAGGTCCTTCTCTTGAACGTGAAGTAATAGTAGGACTTATATCACCATCTTTTGGTGAGAAAAGCTGACAAAAAGGCCGAAGATGTCCCACATTGCTGTAATATCAGAACTTGATTGGGTATCTCGTGAAATTTGGCCTTGTATGCCCTTTGTAGCCACAATGGTAGCACACCACATGGACACCAGATGAAGTATTCTGCCTACATTGATCTCCATCCGTAGACTCTCGATGGCGCTTCCTACCACCACTATGTAGGGTACCAAAACCAGATACTTAGCCACCTTATCTCACAGCCCCAGAATACCATAGGTTTTTCTCTATGATTAGTTCTTGTTTGATTATAGAAGTTATGGATGTAAACCTAAATATTTTCACCATAGATCATATGTAATTACAATGAACATCCCCAAACATCCTCACCAGGAATAACTCATCACCCCCTATAATGGGTGTGAAACTCTACTACTCTGTGAAGTGAGAAGAGTTATTCATTACTGAGAGAGTTCCCTGCTCTAAACTCATATACTCTTAGGCTGAGAAGGCCCACAAAGTCTCTGGGTAGAATTATTCATAGAAGGTACACTTGAACTAATCCCAAAACATAAATTTCTGGTTTCCTACCTATGAAATCATATCCCAATATCTCTAGGTGGATTCCTGAATCATATATGTAGCAAGATTCACCCTCCTCTATATAGGCATATCTAGATGATCGAAGATCAATAGCATGGATTCCAACCATGATCTTGAAGCCTAACTTCCTCTATCCCCGGAGAAAGATGGAAGATGTTGTTGCTAAAAGATGAAAATCAACTCTACCATAGATATTTCAAGATTTCATGCTCCCATAGATTTATTCATAAACCTCATGAAGCCATCTAGGAACTATGAATCAGCACCTATATCTGGAATGATGGCTGGTGCCGAGAAAGGAATGACATGCAGATTTTCTTGTAGTCCCTCATCTGCCATATCTTGTGTCTTTTTTCTGCCCTATATCTAGCGAACAACCAGTGGTCTTCTTGGTGGCATGAACCTGCACGGTCAAGATAACAACTCAATTTAATATTATTAAGAAGTAAGACATAGATATTTAGGAAATGAACATGAGAAGAAAATAATCATGTTTTATAAAACTTTGATACACTTTGTGTATGAGCACTTTGTGGAGTGTTCCGTTAAGTCTTTACATGGGCATGTAATACTTCCAAAATAGTTCATGTAACACCCCCATACACACAAAGTGTTCCTCCCAAGAACTTGACGTGTACTTGAATCATCTTTTTCTTCCTTGGATTCCCTACACGAATAAACCACACTGTTCACATAGAACAAGATTACACAACATGTTATCCCTGAATAAGGAATGTAACACTTATGTTTCATTTCCAGTTTCATTATTCACATGATTGGTGACACGATTGAATCTATGTAGAGTCATTATACTAGAAATGACATGTAGTAAGAGGATTTCAGCAACCCGTGTTGCTAGTCACACGACCAGTTTCACGGTCCTTAAATCACATCATGTACATATTTTACAGGGCTTGTTCCACCAAGAATCAATCAACATCATGTATCTACCAACACAGTCCATCGCACAGTTATAGATTACACTACATGTAAATAGAGTACACAGAGTGTAATTAAGAAATACATTCACTTCCCGAACTAATGGATATATGGCATGTATTCATCATTACACACCGTGTATTCTGGGTTATTCTAGACTGTTTTCCTAAAAACTAATCCAAAACCCCATAAATACACTAAAACAAACATTAGAGATCCATATTATGATCCGGTGGGATACTCCACACAAATAAAGACGTTGAATCTTATTCATTTACAAAATTGTATAAAAGTGCAATAAATACATGATCCATCATATTTTGATTCATGAGGGACCATAACACCTCAAGGACTAAAGTATGGTGCTCATTCAACCTAAACCTTACACAATAATCCATAACATATAAAATTTTAGGTACTCAAAAAAGGGATCTATCACAACCACATGAACATATAGCACCAAACCTAACATGACAACATGCAATTGATAAATCACCCAAAATGGCATTACAATAATGAATTTCTTGTGATCTCTACAAAATGTGTATATGATGCATGAGATGGAATACAATCATCTCACAGGGATGAAACAAAAATAGGAATTCAATAATATCAACACTAATAGAACAAATCATGTGAATCCCCCAAAGGTGAAATAAAATCAACTGTTATAATTTTTAAACCAGAAAAAATGAAATATTTTATGCAAATTGGCTTCTCCCTATACATGAGTTAGCTACTTTGAGGAATTTCTTATTACAAACTACATATTTCTGTCATATCCCTAGCTATAGGCTCCAAAAAATTATTTCAAGAAGAAATGAATCTCTTTGATACCACTTTGTAACATCCCGATTCTGGGTGCATCCCAAAGGTGCCCTATACCCGGTTGGTCACATGGACTTAAGAACATTTTACCAAATAAAGAAGTTTCCTAATAGTAGAGAGGAAATTTTGTTTGATTGTGGGTAAACTATTCCCTCATTGGAAGAGCGATACATCATAATGACAATGCAATAACAATAACAGATTTAGTAATATCATACAATGAGTAAACAATGGAATAGTGAATGTAAATAAACAACTGCAACATATATAAATATATAACGATAAATTTACGAATTATCTAGGAAAGAATCCAAACAATTTATAGTGTTGGTATACAATATTAAATCAAAATACATGGTAAAAACAAGTAATCAAATCTATCATCATCGCAAGCCTCAGCTTGGTCCCATGCTTTCTAGACCCACAGAAAACAAGTACCTGAAGTAGAGGGGTGATTTCCATTTACTATACTAGAAGCAATATAATCTGTTTGGGCCCAAAATCATAAACCAAACAGTTTGTGAGACGAATACCAGCTGGAAACCACACAAAGATAAGATCCAAACTTTCAGTGAACATATATAGAATGCGTTATAAAAAATTGGTGAAATAAAAAAGGTTGTACTCAAAAGTAAACAATCATACATTTCAAGATACATTCATTTACATTTATAAATAAACATCTAAAAATCGACATGAAACCCTATAATATTTACTCAATGTTTAACCCCTCTGGATCAGAATAAAAAAATACTCTCTAAGGATGCATTCACCATCAATTCCACTTGTTGTCTCGTAATGGTTACTACATAATCTCTCAGGAAGAACTCATTGTCCAATTCCCGCAGTCTTATTGAAAATTTGATCAGTAGAAACTTAAAAAGAAAAATTATGTCCACCCCCTATCATATCGCAATGTGAAGACTATAACTGACTCTCTAGGGAAGCCATCAGCATTCATTCCCCCTATGGTCTAACTTTAGAAGGTTCCCACAGCCCTGCGTAAATAATCATGCACAAATGATATCCAGCTACAAATGTAAATCACCAAAACTACTTTGATAAATAGATATAAATCATAACACAATAACGCCAGGTAAAATCAACCCATCGTAATAGCACTGGGCATGAAAAAAAACATCCTAACAGGTATGTCTTGACCTAATGACTAATATGAAATCAATCTTGGGAAAACATATCCATAGTAAGGTATAAATTAAATTTACAATAAAAAACCTATACTCAGGAAAATAATGAATAGCAGGCATTAACAGGGTTAAATTTTATAAAACACACAATACCCTAAACTTGGTTATTTGACACTTTTTCACATTTAATTGATAGAAAATCTACGAAATGGCACAAACCACCTACCTCGACGTTGTTTGATAGATATAGTTGAACATTAGCCTCTGAACCAACTAAGAACACCGTAGATCTATAAAAAAGTCAAGAACTATCAACCAATTATAATTGTTGAAAGAACAGAAATAGAGATACGATACACTAGGAGAAAGAAGAACTCACCTATGTGATTCCAATGAAAAAGACGATTTACGATTCAGTTACCAAATGATATATATGGGGATCAGGGAATAATATTCAATCCTTGGTTTCAGCTGGATAAGAAGAATACAGAAAAAGATGTTTCTGTAAATGAGATGCGATCTCGGTACAAAATAACAAATAAAATCAAAAATAAATAACGTGTTGCCTAAGGATACACGACATGTATTGGCCTTTACTGGTTGCCTGCAATAGGTGGTCTCTAGGTCAGAACACATATCCATGCCATCAGGAATTACACGGACAATACATGGATACCCGTGGAAAACGGGAACAGAACATGTAATCCTAATTACATGTCATGTACTCTTAAATTTCCAAAAAACTCCTCATTTCTCAATAATAGTAGAAAACCAGATCTGTACCTAGAATGAAGATCCATGTTCTTATAATAAAAATAATTTCTCTAAATTATCATCAAATTTTTCATTCAAATCATTAATTTTATATGTGTTAATGTAATAAGAGTGAATGGATATTGGTAGTGTACCAATCACTAAGAAAATAGATAACCATACCTCCCTTACTAGTGGAATACTAGAGACTTCATACCAAAAAATGACGGGCAAGTCAAAGAATATAGAGGGAGATCACCACCCAAGGATTCGTAGACCAGATCAAATGAAAACATAGATTTTATGTACTCCAAGTCTCTATAATAATGTTTGACTCTATGTGACCTGGGTCCCATCCATCATGAATGATAAAACAAACTCCATCAGGTGATGTAAAGGATTACTATTGAATATATAAATCAACCATATCTTTATTATTAATGAGAAAACCCATCCTGAATTTTACATCAAGTTGTTTCATGATGATAACATGAAAATGAAATGTAATATATCTATATGATAATGATAAAACATTAAGATGAAACCAAAAAAAGTTATCTCTCTTCATTCCGAGTGGTGTAGTAATATCCATCAAATAAAATTGAACATATATAAAATGATTTATAATATTCATAGTAGGAGATGATATAAATGATCAAGATGAACAAGTATCAAATATAGTAGTCACTACATAGGATGATATATAATGGTACATATCTCAATCACTGGACCCAATCATCTTCCTCTATAAAGTCTTCCACTATGTTAAGAAGATATATTTTGGATTCATATAACTAGAACACATTATATATCAATGCATATTATTTCAACATAGTTTATTTTGGTGATAATGATCTAGTTCCACTATGAGGAATAAAATATAAATGTAATAATTTCTACAATTGACCCAAGAATCTGTTGGAACCCCATATATTAGGTGCCTCAGTGAAAATTAGAATTGAGTGACCGGGAATTCCATACTGGTAGCAAATCAAAGGTCCTCTGCCTAGTTCTATAGGAGCTCTAGAAGAACTGTACTATCAAGATCCACTCCAATAATCCTCATTATTCATTTTCCTATAAATGAACTATATAACTCCCTCAAAGAGAAAAAGGAACTCCCATGAAACCTTACATACCTAACAGATCTAACTCAACCATCAAGGTTTTATCCAATACATTGCCATAATAAGAGAGAACCATCATGAAAAATGTTAATGGATATCAAATCGATGTCCAATATGAAAACATAATATATTCATCATCAAATTTGATTAAATATCATGTTAAAACTACATGATATCAACAAAACAATTTTTATACCCAGTCATCTTATTTTCATCCTGCTTGAGTTTCAAAAACTCTATACAATTTAAAAATACCATAGACTCTGGATATAAATGGTATGTAAATAGAAAATTGTATTCCTTATTCTATAATTACTCATTATTATTCACCATAACTATTCAATCTAACCATATTTTCATGTAAAAATAGCTTGAAAGTGGATTATTTAACTTTGATTGAATCAGGATCCTCCAAGTACATATGTAAAATCTCAATCCTTATCAAAAAATCCTCAACCTCTTTTGTTTCATTTAAGCTTTTGTAAGCTATTTGATTCTGGAAATTTTACTCTTGAAAATGATTTGGAGACTCATCCCACACTGTTTTGACAACTAAATCCTAAATATGAATTGATTATTGTGTTTATCATAGAGCAGTGATAAAATGTAAGATAGGATCAACCCGATTCTAGTCCATGAGAGAATATTCTCAATGTGGTTCATTTGAAGCATTCTCCTAGATCCTATTCATGTGTCCTCCCAGAGGCATTATTCTATACAAAATCTACACACAATATATAGTACATCAGATATTACTCATATTTACTCTCAAACAAGATTAACATGGAAAATAAATTACATTAGATAGATAAAAATTATTTATACTTCAACCAATATAAATATAAATTCAAATAAATTCTATAACTAATCCTCAAGAATCATTTCCCAAAGAACCCATTGTAATTAATGATCATTACGATTACAGTTCTCTAGACACGCACTTGAAACTTCCTACATGTACTAAAAACAAATTAGAAAACCAAAATTTCATCATAGTATGATGCTTAACAAGAACATTTGATATCAATTTTCCATGAAACATCCCAAATACCCAAGTACCCTTATACCTGAGCTGATCATATCATGTCATGAATTTAATTCTGGATCCCCATAAGTTGGATACTATAACCTAGAATCATACAATACAAATTTGTAAATGAATTTTCCACAAAAATAATAGAATAATAAAAAAAATATTAGTATTCTCAAATTAATATTCTAATGGAGACAGTACCATAAGTCAAACATGTATATCAAAACCCAAACACTACAAAAACAAGTACCATCAAGAAAAATAAAAATAAAACAATAAAATTTATAAGATACATTTAATTTCTACACCAAATAGTCGGCAACAACTTCCACCACCAAGTGGATCATTCCCCATACTCAAACATAGGAGAAGTAAATCTACCAAATCTCAAAGGATATAGCAGGGTTTGAGAAAAAATAATAGCATGGTCTCGCCAAATGTTCCATAAAAATATTATATAATGAAAAAACAAAATTATTCATTCAATTTCAATGAAAATATTCCTATAAATATATTAATAATTTTAAAACGAAACATTATTTCAATATCAATACATGGACTCATTCAAAATATTGGATTAACAAAAATATTATATAAATTAGTTAATATAAATCATTGGGCACGAGTAATGTAGTTTCATATTAAATAGAATATATAAAAAAAATAAAAGTAATAAGTAACATGGTCATCAAACAATGGTATGATAGTTCCACGCTTTAAGATCCTCACACATCTCAGACTGGAGCCACAATAATGTGCACACACATCTATAATACTTTGAACAAAGAGGAATCATTAGTATTTTATAGGGAATTTGATCTCCCAAACAGTGTTTTTATTAGATTTGTAAATAACAAAGATATATATAGTTCATTCCAATTCTAGCATGTTTTTACTAAAAAACACACTAAACTATTACAATATACATGATATTAATCAATCAATCAAAAATGTGAAAATTATTTTAAAGCAGTTTAAAATATAATTGACTTATTTTCAATTTCAATTTTACAATTTAACTTTAAGAAACAAAACATGTTTTTTTATCAATTAATTATTTTTTTAGTATAAAACTAATCATAGGTTTATATCAAATCAATTTAATTTTTTTTCTAAAAATAAATTTCATAATTTCCCTAAAATTCAAAATTACACCACAATCTCAAATTCCATTAAAATTTTGAGTCTTCCCCAAAATTTTCATAACAAATAAAATCAAAATCAAATTTTTATCATACTGGGGTTTCAATATTTAATTTAAAATTAATTTCATTATTTTGAAATTAAAGTATTATAAAATAGTGAAATATTTTATGAACCCCCCAAAAATTTCTCACAGTTACACAAAACCCAAAAATTAAAACAGCATTTCTAACAAAGAATATTTACGAAAGAGATCATAGAATAAAAACTACCTGCAAGATCCGAATAAAAGGATTTTGGGATAATCAATAAGAATATGATCTAGCAAACCCTATAATGGTAATATTGAGGGATATGGATATATAAAATGGCTTAATAACTCTTACTATATAAGAATCAAATGATGTTATAAATGATATTATCTTCATATGGATTGGTTTAAAGGATGAAAAATGGATCCTTGAGAACACTCTCAACCCTGGAATCTAGTATATGAAGAGTTTTTCTTTAGCTAGACATTATACGGATGGAATTTTTTATTTTATGTCATGAAATAAATATTTATGTGTTTATGGTTATCTAGTAACGAACACATTGATTGTAAAATTATTTTCCCTAACCATACACCCCTCTGATGGGGTTCATGGTTTCTACTTGGTGGATGAATAGTTTTCCAATGTATTATTAAAATAAGTATGGAGGAGTACCTAAAAATAGTAACATGATGTCACTGAAGATGTTGTTAACTCCCCATGTGAATAATATTAAATGCTTCACTCCATCTATATATTTTTTTATCAATTTTTGGGTCATATAAAACATTTTTGAATATGTGTTCAAATATATTTTATCTTTTTTATTAGTAAATAAATATATATAGGATACATAATGATTATGCAGTCTATTAATGAAGTGATTGACTGCATTTAAATATACAATATTAATTCTCAAATGAATCTTGGGGAATGATTACAATGTTATAAGAGAATAATAGAATAGGGTACACATATATTTAAATTGAGTAGTAAATTGAAAAATAAAGAATCCTGAATATATTATAATTATGTAGAACATAATAATAAAATCGTTTTGATGAATTTTGGAACATAATGGTTAATGAAATTGCAAATACACTACTCAATAAGGGTGGTGGCAGAAGGAATTACTAGAAATAGTTAGCGTATTAAGATCTATACACTCAAAGCATTCCCATATTTTGTCCCAGTAAAAATATGATCCAACATGAGGTGTGTCATGGTATTATTCTATTTTTGATACAGTTTATTAGTTCTGAGAGTAAATTATATACTTTAAAAAGAGAAGGAAAACTTTTAAAATTTGTTGATACAGTTGATGAAGTTGTAGTTCGTATTTATTGAACAAAGTGTAAATATTAATAATTATTTAATAAGTGGATTATACATATCAAAAAATTAATTAAATTCAGAGTCATTGAATGAAAAATATTAAAAATATATAGATGCATAAATTAAAAGGAACTTCATAAAGAATATAAAACATTATATTTTACTATAATAAAAATCATTTCTTCAAAATAGTTATTCTGCAATAAATGTTATTTTGTTTAATCATAAATGTGAAAAAAACTCGCAAATTACTATCACAAGAATATATACAATTATTGTCATAGAACACATAACATTATCAATTTACACAATAATCATGACCATTTGAGGGTAATATTCTATAAAGAATAAATAAATAAAACATTTCATTACCATTATAAGAAAATATTTAGATTAGTTATTTTAATATTGAAACTATGATAATTATATCAATGAATTTATATGTTTCAATATTTATTTTTATATGCTGTTATATTACATTTGGAAGAGTAATTAATAGTTTTATTATTAGTAAAGAAATATTGTCATGGTTTTAAAAATGAGACCATTCTGTATAACATACATGTGTTAAATGAAGTATATAAGATTATATGGAAGTATAATAATAAATAAATAAATATATATTTTTTTCAATGAATATGAATAAAATTATATTCCCCTATCATTGAATAATATATAAATTTGTAATAATGGGTATTAAAATGTTATAATGATATGATTCAAAAATAAATAATTTTATTCAATAATTTTAGTTCTCATAGATAATAAATTATTTCATAAAATTGAATTCATTTTTAGATACCAATGTTTTGTAATGACCTATTTCATGGGATGGAAATCAATTAGAGAATTTAATCTTTCCCATTAGGCGATGGATTCTTTTGAGAATTGGAGATTATATTGGAAATCCGAGGGTTTGTATGCTACTAAAAGATTTTTGAAATAATAAATAAGTCCAATGATATCATTGGTGGTTTGGGAGGGATATTAGGTTAATTAAAATGTGTATAAGTAGTATTTGGTATCTTCCTGAATGATTCATGGTGTAACACATTGTGTCATGCCACGAATTATAGTGTATATATCCTAATGAGGTTCTATAAAAATATACATGACATGAAACCATGTATCGCATCAAGAACTAGTCCTAATAATTATTTATGCTCTTTTAGAATAAGAATATAAATATAGGATCCTCCCTATTTTGTTCTACTAAATTACCTTATTGTAATTTAATTTTAATTGAAGGGGTGTAACTTCTATGAGATCCTCATATCTTTTTTCCACACCGATTAATGGGATATTTGTTATGAAGAATTATTCTTGGTATGTATTAGACCATTTAAACCTTTAATTTTCTTAATTCTCTATGATTTCATATTCATCAATTGATCATGGGATGATTCTAATTAGGTATTGGAATTGAAAATACACTAGATCTTGGATTAAATTTCTATGTATTAATGTGCTTTGAGCTAGTATGGTGAGAGGGTTTTTTTTGATCAAGAACACATTTCATTAAAGGTAGTTTCATTTAAGGTAAGTATTTTTATATTTTTTTCTATCAGTTTATGAACATTTTAATCTTACTAAACATTGATTCATGGTAATAGATTGGAAATATTCATGACATAGATTCAAGTTTGTAGCTAGAGTGGACCAAATACCATTGGATTTCATTATAGAGAATATAAATTTTCACATTGATTTTTCCATTAGTTTTAAAATATAATTATATAAAAATGTAATCTGAATTAGTTTCATGGTAATATACTTTCAAAACGGATGTTAATAGAAGGATGGTTCAATCCTTCCATGGATTGGTTTCCAAGATTCTAACTCAGAGGTGATACCCTACGGGTCATTCAACAAGTATGCATTTTCTCCACTATTTTGATTTTTCTTATAATAATTTAATTGTTCATAATATTATTTATATGTAATTATGTTTAGATTCTTGGTCTTAATTTATGACCTTATTTAGATTTATGGGGTCTATATGTACATGGACGTGATTAGACAAAAAAGTTAGGATTTTCATAGATAGGTGTGACATCCTATAAGATTCAGTGGTCTTGTATACTCTACCCTATGTTATTATGCGTTGTTTATTATCATGTTCTATTTGGTTTTCCACACTGGGAGAAGGAAATTAATTAATAAATATTTTATGAGCTACAAATATTCATTATTAGTAATATTATATAAAATTATTATGTAATTAAAGGATCTATTCCTAATGAAATCATATGGGCCATGTTCAATGATAAACCCCTATGCACTGGCTTGATATCGGGCACTGATGGTCATGAAATTGACCAAGCATGTGTTCTTTATACTACATTGACACCACATGTGTGTCTTATTGTGCACATGAAACCTATTTTTGTGATTGATCTCAGGAGGTCTGTTCGTGTGTGTGTGTGTGTCTGTCATGTGAGAACTATTGATGATAGTATTGTATGTTCTTGGGTTCCTAGATAGTCATGCATGATATTCATCAGATGTGTGTGAATGTGTATCATGTAAGACCGACGTTATTTATTGACCACCGGTCAGTGTGTGTGGCCCATGTGATAAAGGATGGATGGTAATCACATGGTTTTCTATTTGTATATCTATAAATACTCTTATTTGATATCTTATGTTGTGTACATATGTGTTATTCCATTCTATGTATGGATGTTTGGCCTTTTGGGATTATCATTTGCTTGAAAATGATAGGTATGCCATCATGGCTTGATTATTCCTTAGAGGAGGATCGTGTGAAACATGAGGTGATGGCGATGATGGATTGAGACATTAGGTAGGTACATAATGGTAGTGTCGAATAAATGAAAATAATGAAGGAAAATAAAAGTCATGTGGCCTAAAACAAGAAACAATTACATGATATGATGGCCTAAATTGAGGTACTGTTGGGATATGATGAACCTTTTTCAGGATATACTCTTTGAGGAGGCATGAGAACATTGTGGTCGGACCCAAGACACATTGCCATTACGACCACACATGGAAATGAGGGTGGACTTCTGGTCAACTCATGATCACAACTTATGTAATGGAAATGTTTTCATCACGGAACTGAAACAAGTATTTCTAAGGTTTCTAATAGCTTTATTAGTGAATGGTCAATAGAAATATGGTTGATTCTTCCTTTTTTTCATTGTTGATTATTTTGTATTCTTTCACAGTTTCTTTTTTCCGGGTACAGTTGTCACACACATCATATGACATGAACATACATACTATTTTATTGCATAGGTATTGTACCATGTTTCATGTTCAATATTATATTATACTCACACCCTTAATGGGTGGCCATGGACTATAAGTACCTAAGAATCCCTCACTTTTTTAGGTTTATATTATGAAAATCCACAATTTGATCATTGATTGAAATAGATTTATAAGATTCTGGGGATGGGGAGGATGTGATTCATGGAGTAAGAGTTAGAGCCCCTCTTTAATTTTTTTTTGTATTTTTAATATAGGATCACCTTGATGAATGATAAGTTTCCTTATATTTAAGAGTGAATATTCGATTATACTCATTCAATATTTATTGATTTTATGTATATTTATTGTTTTCCTAATACTTTGATTATGTATTTTTATATGTTTTTTATTTATTTTTATTTTTGATCTCTGATAGAGGGTGTAATCTACCCATGATTTCACATAGAAAATATCTTCTAGTCAGTATCATATAGATTACGGAGAGGTGTGGATGATTTGGTGTGCCACTTCATCTTAGAATAGGGTATTCAATTCAGGGTGTTACAAATTGATTTCAAAGGAGTTGGATTGTATTTCTCATTTCAGTTTTCTGTTTACCGGGGACATAAGAATCTGTCAACACATTTAATAAAACACATTCAGGTGTTTCATGAAGAACATTATCAATGAATTTTCTTGTTAGATGTGTTTTGGATTGATATTTTTTGATTTTTTATTAGGGTAATTTTTTTAACCTCACATGACACACATAAATTTGATAATTTCTGATTCCATATAGATTTAACTCTTGGTCGTATCAAAAAAGTGCAACACATGAATCATCGTTGGCATGTGTAATTAATAGAACATATATATATAATACTAGTATGTGATTGTATTGATGATGAAGGGATCATATCACCTAAGTATCTGCAGATTTCTACTTCTAATATCATGTCCTAGGGATTACAGCAAGGTTCACCAAGGTGATGATGACGATGATGATGATGATGCAGTACATCCATTCTTGGTTGGTGTGGTGAACCATATTATGTAATTGTGAGGTGATAATTTCCTCATTGAATGTTATGCGAGGTTTTTTTAGATGGGTCCAGTTAATTTAGCTTCCAACTATAACCTGTGAAGAGATTCCCATGTAGCTTCCAGTGGATTTTTATTTTAACGAATCAATTGTATATGGTCCCTCATTGTGAATTATAAAATTATAAATCCATCATTGAATAAATTTAATTATGTAAATATATGACATTTAATTATTTTTACCCTTATTTATTCCATTTTTTCCAAAATATGTGACTCTAGTTATAAGTGAGGTTGTTCCTTGTGCTACGTGAGGGTAACCTGAGTGGGGTTTCTTTTCATAGGGAGGGATAGTCCTGGTTTTTCAGGCCTCAAGGGTGTTTTTCATTGATAAACATTCCTTGTACCTATTAATAACCATATCAAGATAAGGGAAAAAATTTCTAGTGTCCTTTTTTACATGGTGAATGTTGTATCTTATGTTGCATCACCCGAGGAATAGGGTTAGTCTATAGAGAAACACAAGCACATTTTTCATTGGAATCATGAGGTGGAGTGTTTGAACACCTACATAATCAAGGACCAATGTAGGGAATGGTGGGATTGTTAGTTCTGGATGAGATTCATTATAGAAGACAATTTATTAACTGGGGTTTTTAGTGCTAGGAGATATATAGAATGGGTGGATGTTTAATGTATTTAAATTAAAAATGAAATGAAAGCCGATGCATAGTGAAACATTGAAACAAAGTGGTATTGATTTTAAAAAGGTGAATCGAATATACTCATGGTAACATGGAACAATAATTAATCATATAATGGTTGGTGGTTGGGAATATTGCCGTGGGTTTGATGAGACTCAACACATTGAAGTACAAGTCATGGGTACATGATCGGGTTGAATGAGAGCATGAAATTATTGTTATAGATGAGGACAAGTGGAATTATAAATGAGTAGTGTGAGTGTGATCTTTGAGGTCCAGTCTACCTAAGTGGTAGAGTGGGAAATTGTGTGGATATTTTGAAAAAGAATTGATGTGTGAGAGATTATGAGAACCAGGAATGGTAGTGATTATGTGTATTGTTAAATATTGATCATGCATCTTATAGGCTATTTAGTGTTGTTCATGTTGTGTACGAACGTGATATACACTATATTAACAGTATTATAATTTTTCAATATGGTATCACTCTCTATGTGAGTTATCTGATGAGATTTCAAAGTTATTGTAGGCATGAGAATCAATTATAAAGGGATCAAAATTCATAGTAATAATGTTGAATGATGGAAACATCATGAACTAGGATGACTGATGTATGTAAGTGATATGATGATATAGGCTCTCTAATAATATAAAACATCAATTTGGTCATGATTTAATATCCCATCCTATGGGAATGATCATTTAAGTTTTTATGACTGACCATTGGACAATTATGGTATTACAGGAAGAAATATGTGTAATGTGTTATAGTTGGTTTCCTTAAACCAACATCATTATACTTTATGATAAACTCTAATTCATTTTTTTAATATTAATAAAATTATTATCACATCATTATTATACTTCTACGTGACATTCTATATGACAATGTCCTAAGAGAAGTTTTTACACTGAAATGTCAAAGTAGTTCCCCACTATGATGAGATCAAGGAATTGATATAGAACTATTCTCCAATATATGTTCTATAGTCATATGTTATAATTTTAGTGACACAAATGATATATTATATCATGGTTGGAGACTCATAAGACATTGAGGATCCTTCAATTGGTATACGCCCTTAGTAATATCCAATATGGATATTAGGAGAATGAGACCTGCTTGTAGGAAATCACTATTTCAATGTGTCATTAGATTCTCCAATCATTGTACTTGTATATTCGTCCATCGAATTTATTATTATTATTAATTACTATTATGAGTGTCACACTTAGATTTGTTAACAAAAAATTATGTTGAAAGATGTTCGTGATGAGGTATGATATGTTGGGAGCATCATGAGTAATATTTTATTAGATTATAGTGAAAGACAGGATTTATCCCTTACATTCTTTAATAGAGTTTAATATATCATTCCCTCTGATGAAAATGATATATCCTAAATAAATCTATTTCTAGGTTGTTCTATATGAGTGTTCAATTTTTGAAAATTAAATGAAATAAATATCGAGCATATAGGTCTTTGGCAGGGGCATGAAACCTGATCAATTAGAGATATTGAGATAGAGGGATTATATTACAAACTAAGAATTTATATGAGTTGACATATCGTTACAACATTAAAAACATTATCTATGAGTTCTAGGACATGTTGTTAGATGACAACCATGGAATTTTGGTAGCTTCAGCTAATACCACTGAGAAAGAGGACTAGACAGTCAAACACTAAGCCTATCCATAATATAAGTTAAATAATATATTATTATTTATTATTTCATTGGTTGAATAAATATTAGGCATGTAGGTGATTTAATAATTATTCATATATAAATACATATATGTGATCTCATATAAATATTTATTTTCTAATTAGAAAATATAATATTTATTTACTTATTAAATAATAATACTGAGATATTTATTTAATAGATAAATAATCATTATTCAAGGTCTGTTAAATATTGTGGATGAATGGAAGACCATGATTAATGGTCTGGTGATAAATAATAATATTCAATTATTTTGATTAAATAATATTCAATTATAATTCCCAAGAAATGTGTATGTTAATAAATATTTATATGAGTTTTATTTTAAAATGTGGGTTTTAAAGGATTGAAGAAAATAAATAAGGGAACTTGTGAAATTATTTTATTCTAACCGTATAAATATAATTATGAATTTGTGTTATTTTCTAAAGATCCAATTCATGTTCTATTTTGAGTATAATAATCTAAGATAATCCTCTCAAGCCTAGAGATCACCTTTTTCCTAATAACACTCTCATGATCATAAAGAAATCCTCTTCAACCATATCATAGATAATGTTTTGGAAGATATTTTGGTGGCAATCAAGGAAGATGACACAAGCACAATGATATTCCATGCTAGAACACAGAGATTGATTCAGTGACATCTTGAGAATCCTAAAAAATATGTGGATCAACATTGGAAGATATATTGAATTAGTTTCTACCTCACAATGATGGTGAACCACAAATCTGTCACCCGATTAATCAATGAGTAAATAATTCCTTAGAGGTAATCCGTTATAAAATTAAATTAATTATAAATTATATGTGTTGATCTCCTCTCTATTGGTTCCAGTGTAATTTGTCTTTTTATATCCCATTGACTATATTTTGTGGACCATGAAATGCATCATCATATAGATCTCAGATTTATCATTGACTATTGAAAAAGTAACTGTTGGGAACCACCCATCAAACTCTTCTACTATGACCAGAACCTTCATGTTGTATTAGAGAAGGCACATAATGTTTCATAAAGATTTAAAAATTTATCGGCAATTTACGAATTTGTAATTTAGCTTTTCAATCCATGTTAGATCACTCTTTTGATCTAAATTGCGAGATATTTTCTTCTACCTTCATTTATTTTATATAAAAGAAAGGCGTTTAATATTATGATTAAAATAAAATCTAGAAACTCATCTTATGGTGCCAAGGTTTCTAGTTAGACAACACCAAACTACACACCATGTAACTTGAGTTACACACCATGTAGTAACATTCAATGCATGGACATTGATTAAAAAATTAATTTTATATTGTGAATTAATTACCACATTAATCACACCATTAATGCACGATTTTTTGACCATTATTATATAGTGAATGATTAGCTAGCTACACTACATCTGGCCCATTTGTCACGGTGTGTAGTGCCTTTGTGTCAGATATGACCCATGTATTCCTCACATAGCCTACCTGAAAGGTGACCATGTAACTCAAAGTCAATGTAGTGTGTGGCCCATTAGACATTCCATGTACTACAATTTGTTTGAAACATTAAATACACGTTGAGTGCCTTGGTGTTTTCCTTCAATAAATGCTTAAAGGTATACACACTGTGTATATATACTATGTTACACAGATTTAAAATTTAATTATTTTACACTAGATACCATGAGACATGTTCTTGTTTGTGGTTATAAAATATGATAATCTTGTGATAGGTTTAAATATACATAAATATTTGAATTTCTAATCAATATCTGCATAATGATATGATCTCCATATTATGTATGAGTTTTATTTCTTGTTGTTAGTCTCCATAAATTTTAGCATAACAAATGACCAAAAAATATTATAATTTGTGTAATCATCTATGATGTACATGCCATGAAATTATCTAATATGTCATGTATGCAATATATCCAAAAGTACAATAGTATATGAGTATAATATATGTTGGGTAGAATTGGATGAGTAATCACCAAGTTACCCCCAAATAAAATTTATGTAAATAGATAATTT
This sequence comes from Viscum album, assembly GCA_963277665.1. Lineage (NCBI taxonomy): Eukaryota > Viridiplantae > Streptophyta > Magnoliopsida > Santalales > Viscaceae > Viscum > Viscum album. The sequence goes on from OY728128.1 coordinate 1,970,094,161, forward strand.
AAAATGATTGTGTTTAATTTGTATAAAATTATAATGGATGAAAATAGAAAGTAAATTCCTAATAAAATTAAGATAAAGTAATCATTTTTTAGAATATAGTAATTAATATATTTGAGTGTGATTTATCATCAAAAATAATGGTTATTAGTAGAATGATAGTTTTATTAGATTATAAATTCATGGAATGCATGTGGATGATCATGAGATGGAACAAAACTTTTGTATGGTATTGGATTCATTTAATTTATTATTAAATTAAATTTTCACCTTCCACCCTTCTCTGCATATTATTATGTAGGGAATGTGTGCCCATGGTTTCTTATTTCTAAATCCATTTTTTCCTCACTTGTGTAAGAATAAAAAGAAATATATAAGAGATGAAGCTCACAAGCTAGTGGATGTGGTTCATGTTTAGAGCCTAATGGAAACCAATCCATGTAGACATAATGGTGGGATAGGTAGAAAGGTGTAAACACAACCCTCAATTGTTCCTAGGTGTTTCCGTCTATGAAAATGGTTAGATTATTAACCACGTGATAAACTAACAATTAATATAAACTAATTATCCTACACTTTATTCTATTTCTATTATTTCGATGATTATTTCCTTATGGATGTATTATCAGAGTAATATAATTAAAAAATTAACATGAATGCAAGATAGAACTAAAATAAACTACATTATTTTCAAATATTATCTAAGACATGGACAGTCACATAAATAATCAAAAATAATATTAAAAATAAGATATTAAAGATAAATATTAAAAATTTACAACTAAAAGGATAAAATCCCTCAATAAAAAATTATATCGTTATGGATTTAAATTACAATGGTTAGATTCGAACCATGAATCAATGATCTTGACCATCCAAATTTGGGATGCTTTCAATTAGTGTGGAATTAGAACATTAGTATTTGGGTTGAGTTAACTTGGTTCACATCATGTGTCCACTACCAAAGTAGGACATCGTTTAACTGAGAGATAAATATTGAAGATATTTAAATTAATGATTTCATGATTTTGAGCCCACTCAAAAAATACAGGAATAATGACTTAATGTAGTTAGCTTTTGGAATTGTGACCATAAACCATTATATATGCTTAAAAAACCTGAAGTTGGCATTATAATAATATGAAAATGGATCCTTTAAAGTAGAGTGTCCATGAAAAATTAAATTTCTAAGCCGATGGTAAGGACTATTGGGTTTCGATAAAATAGTGGGATACTAATAAATAAAATAATTATATATTTTTCTCACTTTTATTATATAATCTACTAAATCTATAATTATCTTATTTATATAATCATCATTAAAATTGAAATCATAGCTATCATTTCAATCCATACAAAAAAAATTAAAACCTTCTCACTAGGATAAATATCCATGAATAGTGAAGGCATTTATGTGTCATCCTTCGCCATGAAAGGAAATTTTTTTTAGGCATATTTATTAGTTGTTACTAGAAATGGGTAATGAGATGAAGAAATATATCTATATGAGAAACATATGAGTGATGGTACATATTTTCAATGTGTCATCCTATCATCCATGTCCAAAGTGATTTTGAAGAAACATGGAGATATGGATTCCTATAGCATGATGTCTCTCCACTAGAATCTCAATAAAGAGAAGGTGAGACATGAGTGGTATGAGATTACCAATTCTTGATTCACAACTAATCATGGATATTATGGGACAACTGGTCTTCATGTAGTAAATAAAATTTTCTACATTTAATTACTGGATACCATAGTGATTAAATCCCCTAATTATTTGCATTCAAATCTCATAAATTCTTCACTTCCCAACAACATCTCATGCTTTATTATGAATTATAATATGAAAAATAAGTAGAATATTTCAGAAAATATTACCATAATTCACCATGTGGATAAGGAAACAAATCATGATAAACTTATAGAACATATGTTGAATAAGAAAAATCATAAAAAGGAAAAGGGTTCCAAGGGATATAAATAGTTTTAAGCTCCTGAGAACCATTCTTATACGAACGGTATGATCAAGATGCAATTCTAGGAAAAGGAGGTAGTGTATTTTCCATGTTTTAATATAGGCCCCTATAATAGGAAATACACCCAAAATCAAGGGGAAATTAATGGTGTGTACATTATCAGGTGATATCCTTCAATTTCTACACATTGGTTATTAGATTCAGCTCGTGGTGCTAACATCTATATCCAAATATATTAACCCAATAGAATTCAAAATATTTATAGAGGATATATGGATATATGATCTTGTAATGGTGTGATGATGGAATCCATAGACATTGGTGACTAACACCTATAATTTCAAGTGTGAATGAATTTTGTTTTAACATATTGTTATTATGTACCTACAGTTACAAAAAACATAATTTATATGAAACTTTTAGATACAAAGATGATTATTTTGATATATGGAATAAAATATGTTTCATTTATAAAGAAAACATATGTTATGAAATGAAACCATTTAATATTGGTATTTATGCATTAAATTACAAAAACCAGGTACTGGAAATAGATAATAAATCATGTTCACATAAATTATATAACAATGAGTTGAGGAATAACCAGCTTGGACATCTATCCGATGAGTGTTTGAAAAACCTCTCTCAAGTGGATTATTTAGATTATATTGAGCTAAAAAGGTAATATATATGTCATTTATAATTGCAAACAAAAATAACTAACCAACCATTCTATGGATAGGGTGAATGTGCCATATAAATTCCATAATTGGTATAAAATGATGTGTGTTTAAAATCTCTAGTAGAATCTATAGTATTGTATCCTTAATTAATAACTTTTATTGATGACTTGAGTAGATATTGATATATCTACATGATGAGGTATATGACTGGGTCCTTTGAAAAATTCAAGGAATTTCATAATGAAGTGGATAATCATCGTGGTATAAAGATAAAGAAGCATTTATTGGATCAAGGCGGTGAATGTATTAGCCAAGATTTCATCACCATTGTATGGGAGTTTTAGATTCTATCTCAAATCACACCACCGTATATACCATAGTGGAATGATGTTAGTTAAATGAGGAACCATACCTTATTAGAAATGGTAAGGTTGATGATGAGTCATGTAGATATTTCATTAACCATTTGGGGGAATTAATTTTAAACTATAGTATACACATTAAAAATTTTACCATCATAAGAAGAAAATGGAATTCCATTCAAGTTATAGAGGGGAAGAAAATCCATATTATCGCATACACATGTATAAGTGGCGATATATTTGCTCTGTAATTTTCATGCAATATACCAGAACCCCAAGGAATGATGTTTATATTTATAGGGAATACCACGGAAACAAGGGAATACTGCCCATACAACCCATCAAATAAAAGAGTGACTTCCACTAGAAAATTCATATTTTTTGAGAGTGAGAACATCCTCAAAAAGAATAGTAGTAGAATGATTGTCTTTGATGAAGTTGATGATCATGATACATAAGAGTTGGTATGGTAATAGATTCCATAGGTCCCCATGGATAATGTAGTGCATGAAACTAAAAGAATACATAAGAGCATATGAGAGGTAAGAGATCTAGAAATATATGTGTTTTAGACACCGAGGAGGATGACACATTATTGGTTGATAGGGATGAAACTTTATCTTACATGGATGAAGTTGATAGATCAGAAGTTGCAAGATTTCTAGATCAATTGAATTCAATCATTGATTACATGTATTAGAACCCTGTTTTGGTTCTGGTCAATGAGCCCTTGTATGTAAAGCCTATCAGATATTAATGGATATTCAAGAGAAACATTTACATTGAAGGTAATTTTAGTACCTATAAATCAGGTATTATGGCATATTGTTCTAAACAATGTCATGGAATTGACTACAATGAGAAATTTTTACAAGTAACCATGTCTAAATCCATCAAAATAAAAATTTATAGAGTAGATTACTATGTCTATGATATTTTTAATATAGATGTCAAAATTTCATTCCTTGACAGGATCATTCAGTATGATGTCCTTATGAAAAAACTAGAATTTTTTGTAACTCATAGTGACCCCAAAAATATTCTCATAATGTAGAGATCCATTTATGTATTAATTCAAGTATCTATGTAATTGAACATTTGATTTGATGAATCCATTAAATAATGTGGCTTCATTAATATCGAATGCAAGTCATGTGTTTTAAAAATGTTTAAAAAATGTGTTCATTATCCTTATAGTGTACGCCGGTGTCATTTTACTTATTGGAAATGAAATTCCAATATTATAATATGTTATGGACTGGTGGAACAAGTGTTTCTCTATGAAAAACTTAGTCGATACATCCAATATTCCTGGGATCATGATGATTATCTATATTTCCAAGAGTTTTCATGGACTACATAATAATATATATGTTGACCTAAAACAAAATAGATTTAGTACGTAAAAATTCATGAGGGGATTGGGTCTAGTGACACATGGTATAAATCCTTCTATGAAAATGTGTCATCATAAACAACTTGAGAAATAGAGAATGAGTAAGATCCCTGAAGCCACACTGATAGGATCAATCGTGTAATACATGTTATGTACTATACTTGTTGTTTACATTAAACTAAACTTGGTTGGATGTTATGATGAAGATACAAGAGAACAACATTGGGATGCTATTAAATCTATCATTGTGTTTCGAAGTAGAACTAGGGTTATGTTTCTATTAAATGGAGGTGGAGAGGAGATGGTCGTTAGAGGATGTATTGATGCCACTTTTTAGACAGATCATAATGATCTAAAGTTGAAATCAGGATATGTTTTCTCTTCCAACAGAGCATCTATGAGTTGTAAGAGTTTAAATCAGTCTATTTAGATTAATTTTAATATGGAGACCGATTTTATAGATGCTTTTGATATAGAAAATGATATTTTTTGGATTCAGAACAATTTTTAGGATCTTGATGTGGTACAAAACAGTAAAGACTCTATCACATTGTATTGTTAAAATACTATAGTGGTGTATATTTCAAAATATCCAACGTCACAACAATAGAAAACACATATACTCTAAAAGTATCACCTCTTACCGTTTCTTTGACAGGGTGGAGAGGCTATAGTAAGTAGAGTACCAATAGAAGAGATAATGGTATACCCCATGAATAAATGGATATCTTAGTAGAATAATGAGTGTCTTGTGGTGGCTAGATTATTATGGTTGTCAGAAATTGTCTCAAGTGAAAGTGGATGTTCCATGGAGTTGGTGGCCTTGAAAAATATCTTTATAATATATGATAAAATTTTATTTATTGTTTGTAATATCAATAAACTACTTATAACTTCTTGATAATTATTCTGTGTGAAATTTTATGTGATAATATCCTAAGAGTAGCTGCCACACTAAAAGGTCATAGTAGTTCCCCACTATAATTAGATCTTTGAAGTGATAAGACATTATACATGAATATTTGTTCTATATCTAGATGATATCATTTTCAGAAAACAAATGAAACACTCTCTATGGAATGGTGACTTATAAGACTTTGAGAAACCTATTCTTGGTGTACTCCCTTGGTAATATCCATGATGAATATTATGCGAACATGACCTACCATTAAGAAATCTATATTTATTTGTGTCATTTGATGTTCCTATCTGCATACAAGTGTATTGGTCTATAGTCTTTTATATTATTATTAATTTCTATTATAAGTAACACGCTATGATGTATTGATGAAAACCATAGTGAAATATGATCGTACTGAGGTTGGATACATTAGGTGAATCACGAGTAATATTGCATTAATGAATTACGTGGGAACAGATTTTTCCCTTCTGTTGTTTTAAAAATAGTTAATATTTTTGGAATATTTATGGATATGATATATCCTAAAAAATCAATGGAAATGGTTTTCTATTGTCATTGTCATTTTTCAGAAAGTCTATGAAAAATATATTGAGAATATAGGTAGATATCACTGGCATGAAATCATCTTGATTAGAGACAGTACAATAAAGGGATTATAATACAAAATAAACATTTGTATGAGTTTACATGTTGATATATCATTAAATTCGTTCTTAGTGGGTGCCTTGGAATGTTTCTAGTTGCTAACATAGGACTTTAGACAGCATTACATAATTTCACTGAGAATGAGTCCAAGAGAGTCAAACACTATGTGTATCAAGAATCTCAGTTAAATAATATATTATTATTTATTATTTAACTGGTTGAATAAATATTATTCCCATACTTGGTTTAATAATTATTCATATATATTTTTAATAAGAAATATATATTTATTTTTTGTTTTGAATATATAATATTTATTTATTTATTGTAGAATAATGTAGTGATATTTATTTAATAAATAAATAGACATTATTTAAGGTCCAACAAATATTGTGGAGGAATAGAGGACCATGTTTAATAGTCTAGTGAGAAATAATAATATTGAATATTATTTGATTAAATAATATTTAATTATAATTCACAATTTAAGTTCATGTCATGAAATAATAATATTACAATAATTATATGACATGTTATTTTCTAGGAATAATTAAATAAATTAGGTAATAAGTGAAATTATTTTATTTTACCCCTAGAAAAACAAATACCCATTAATATTAGTATCAGGAGAGGAAAATCAATGTTTTTGTTCGGAAAAAAAATCTTGGATAATCCTCTCATGCCTAGATAGCTCACTTTCTCTATGAATGCTCTAAATAATGGTGAGAATTCCTACTCAACTAGATCAAGGAGAACACATTGGAAGCGATTATTTAGGAGGTCAAGATAGGAAAAAGAATCATATGTATATTCTGTGCTAATACCCGGAGTCTCCATCAATGATGTCTGAAGATTCTTGGAACGTGTTAGGATAACCACTAAATGAAATATCCATTTGGTTTTATAAAAAAATGACAATAATTCAAATATCTGTCATTGGATTCTTTAATGATGAATGAATTCCTAACAAATAATTATTTATCTAATTAAATTAAATGTGAACTATTAGTGTTTATATACCATCTCAGAGTTCTAGTGAAATTATTGTTGGATTATTTCATTGGATCAATTCCACAGATCATGGATTTCATCAATCTATAGATCTTAGATTGATCATCATCTCTATAAAACATTAATTTTAGGCACCACCCATCACACATTTATATTGTGCCTGAAAAATTCATAATTGGATCAAGAGAATATGGTTTTACAAAGATGATTTATGTTAGGTTTAGACATAAATTTTGATACCACATGTGGGAATCAAACTTAGAGCCCAGTCCAAATGATATGAGGGTTGCTTTGATATGTAGTATGTTTGTACATAATTGAGAACATTGTGGTTGGTTTTAGTTATTGTTGAACCAATAATGAAAATTATTTGAATGTCCGTTTTGATTTCAATATATATTTAAAATAGATTTAACAATTAATCTATGTCATAATTCATAATGATAATTATATTCATAGAGAATTAGTTTTTTAGACCATGTCATGTTGGAAGTAGTCACCTGGAAGGGTACTGGATGGTGTTTCTGTATAAAACAGAATATCGTGGTTTGAAACCAAATTGATCATGTCATGGTTTTGGAGAAAAAAATGATTGACGATTGGTCAGGTCCTTCTATGAATGTTCAGTGTTTTAAGGTTGTTTTGGGTTGATTTAGACTGGTTTTATTAGTTTTGAAATAGGAATGAGGTTATTATATTAACTTGTAACCCGTTTTTTAGGATGACATGGTTCACAGAGTTAAACCCTAGTTCATGACATGGTTAATTCTGTGAAATAATGTTTCACAATATAATACACGGGGTTATACAATCATCTATATTTAGATATTTGATACATCAATGCACCAAGATTTTATAAATAAATATAATCAATTCAATTTCAGTAGTAACCTTTATTAAATAAAACACTATGATTTAACGAACCATGATAATTATTTAATATTATTACTTAAACATGACTGTTATAACCGAGCCATTAAATATTGTAACATTATAAACCATTGTAAGTTAAATAAATGACAACACATCCAATTAAAATAACTAGATAAAGCATAGTTAATATATAAAGATACTAAACTAAAACAAATTCCATCTATTCAATAAACTGATAATAAAATTCATAGATATATTTTTTCATAAAAAATCTCATTATAAAAAATTGACAAATAAAATAACATTATAAGAAATTATTATCAATATTACATCATGTCTATGGAACATGAAAACATGTACTGTCAATACATTTTACAAGACAATTTAAAACTATAGGTTAAAACCCATTAAATTTGGAATAAATATTCATATCTTGAGAACCTATCGATTCATCAAAGTAATATATAATGATTCTCCCACCCAAATATTTCAATTCTAAATCATACATCATATGAAATTAATTATATCTATTATAAAAAATTTATATTGAATAAATAATGTAGATTAACCAATATATCCCTAAATAATAATATAAATACACTATATATATAATGGTATATAGTTTAGTTAATAATAATATCCATAACCCTATAATGATAATATTAATGGAACTATCTAATGAAAAATGATTATAACAATGTGATTGTTTCTAGAGAAGTAAGAAATCCAAAACGAAATTGAGATTGCAAAGCAGATTTTTACCTCAGGAAAAGTTTCTTACTAAACTCCTTAGGTGAAGTAAATCGAATAGAAACATAAAATAAAATGAAGATAACATAATTCATGTTATAATATTTCAACATATTAAGTATATACCCCACAAAAAATATGTAACTGGTGAAAATGACGTCTACATATTACAAAGAAAAGTGAGATAATAATCCCTTACATTATGTCTCTTTTTTTGTGAAAATACATTACAAGTATATAAAATGTTTTTAAACATGTTATTAACTTATTGAATAACCATAAATATATTAATTATATCAAATATTTTATTCTTATAATATCTTATTATACATTTGTTAAAAATATTTCAGTGAATTAACTATTTCAAATATAAATTTCCATGTATATTGAGTATGGATTGACTTATTGTATTTTATTCGTCATGTTGGAGTTGGATCCATATAAATCTCCTTATTTTTACTTTATGATAACCCTATATTCATTGGAATAATATTAATGAACAACTTATCACATTATGATGGTTTCTCTGTGTGATAGTATATGTGATAGTTACCTAGGAGTAGCTTCCATAATAAAATGTCATAGTGGATCCCTACTATGATGAGATCCAAGAAGTTCAATGACACTATTCTTAGATATATGTTCTATGGATAAATGATAACATGTCAACGGAAAAAAAATTAGAGGCTAACAAGGTTGGGGACTAAAAAATGATGAGGCTCCTTCTCATGTTGTATGCCTTTGGTAATATCTTGTAGGATATTATGAGAAGTATACCTTCTAGTAAGAAATCCATATTCATAAGTTTCATTGGATTTTTCTATCTTCTAATGTGTTTATTGGTCCTTAGAAATCAGAATTATTATTAATGGATTTTATGACTCGATCACATTGTGTATTGATGAAAACTATGGCGACAGTTGTTCGTGGATAGGTACGATATGTTGGGTCTTCCATGAATAATACTACATTAATGAATAATGAAATAAAGGATTTGTCACTTCTATTTAAGTAGATATCTTAGGACCTTTAATAGAAATTATATACCCTAACTATGTCCATTTCCATGGTGTTCTATAGGCATGTTCAATTATGGGAAGTCAAAGATTGATAAATTGAGCATATGGGTTGATGGCAGTAGCATGTAACACACATTATTGGAGACATTGGAAAAAATGGATTATATAACATGGTAAGAATTTAGATTATGTGACATTTCATTGCAACATCATCTTTATTATCTTGGATTCCATGAACCATTCAAAGATAGTAATCATGGCCTTTAGACAGACCTACCTAATGCCAATGAGATAGAGGCCTACAAGGACAGACACTATGTGTTTCTAGTATCTCAATTAAATTATTTATTTATTTAAAAAGATGAATAAATATTATTCTTATTTATGGTTTAATAATTATTCAATAATAACATATCACATTTATTTTATCTCCAATTATTAAAGATAAAATATTTTAGATGGAATATTTATTTATTGGTGAATAATGTAGGTATATTTTTTTAATTAATAAATTGACATTATTCAAGGATCAATAAATATTGATGAGGCTTAGTGGACCAGGTTATGGGCCATATGGGTAATAATATAAAATATTAATTTTTTAAATAATATATAAATATAACATTCAAGTTAAGAAAATGTCATGAAAATAACATAATTTCTATTTTTATTTGACATGGGGTTTTCAAATGGAATAATAAATTATGTAATGGAACCTATGTAATAATTTATTATTTTGTGGTTAATTAAATTCTGTGATATGTTATCATTCTCTATAGAATCCGAGGGGATATTCTATCAGAAAAGCAATCATTGTGTGCACAACATTCGTGGAGAAAAGCTCTTTATCCTAGAGAACTATTCGCTCTCAATGAACACTCTCAAGAATGATAGATATCATCCTCTTTTAGATCATGGAGAATTCTTTGGATGTGATTCTCTATGAGATTGATTGTGAACATGACAAGCGTAGGAATTTTCCACTCTAGCACCGAAAGGCTCTTTTTCCGACATCAACAGATACGAGTAGCACATTTTGATTACTACTAGAGGATCACTATCAAATTATACAACATCTCAATGAACACGCACCTCATAACCGTGGTCAGACACATCAAAAAACAAATAATCACCTTGAAATAATGTCTATAATTTAATTAAATTAATTATAAATGAAATAGGTCAATCCTCTCTTCACTATTTTGGGTTCTCTCCTTTATAATTTATATTTGATTAAATTCTGGGGATACTAGTGTTCACCATCGTATTGATCCTTTATTAATCATTGATTATAGAAATTTTCAAATATTGGAACAAGCCCACCCCACACTTCTGCTACGCTTGGTATATAAATGTGTTATCAAAGGGTCATATTGACGTATATAATTATTTAAATAATTCTTTGATGATTTATGATTTAATAATTTAGTTTGTCAATTCATGTTTAATAAATCATGTAATCTGAATTTTGAAATATTTCCATCCCTTATTTTTTTCCAATTTTCTAATAGAAATGAGTAATTTTATGATTAAAATGAAATCGAGGAGTTCATGAGGAGGCATTGAAGGTTCTATCTAGATAACGGTAGAATAAACACTTTATAATCAGAGTTACACGTCATTTATTTATGTTCAATGCATCGTGATTAATTTGAAAATTACTCAACACATCAACATTAATGACATGTGGTGTAGTTAATTCTTACACCATGTGTTCACCATGATATACTAGCACACGATCAGGTGGAATAGATATTGTGTGACCCACTAGACATAGCATGAATCCCTTCTTGTAAGGGTTTTTTATTGTATCCCCTACATGGATTTCCCATTTTGTGACCATATAACCCGGATCCTATATATCCTATGGTCCACTAGACATGCCATAAACTCTGAAGATTTCGGAAGTACACCACACATGTAGTTTCACCAAGAGTGTACTTTAGATAGATGGTGATGAGTTTACACGTCATGTAGTTAGATCTACACACTATGTACTATATCTAGAATACACATATTAAAAAAAATTATTATTATACATAACCCTTGATACATGTACATTCATGTGGGAATAATTTTGGGACACAATATGTGATAGGTGTTATATATATATATATATATATATTTGTCTGTGTGTATGCTTAAATAACATCTGTGTAATGTTCAAAAATCTTCACATCCTTTGTGACTGGCATTCCAATAATAACTATATGTCCATGCTATGTGTATTAATGAATAATGTGTATATAGTTATAAATACTATATGAGTATTTTTGGATGAGTATTGATCAGGTTTCATCCATGGCACATGTTATGTACAAGGTTTTCAAGGATAATCTAAAGGAAATTCAGAAAATGATTTAGATAAAAATGGATTGATTAATCAATGATAATTATTAATCGATTTGAGAATAATTTATTATAATAATAAAAATAAACTAATAAAATTCTGTTTTTATTAAATTTAGAATTAGTGGCCTGTATGGGGATGATCATTAGAGAGACCAGACTATTGTTTGTGATTGCTTTTCATTAAATTTATTTAATAAATTATAATTATTGGCATGAATGTCTTCTTCCCATTAAAATTTTGGGTCTGTGTTCCCTTGGTTAATTTAAGTAATCCCCCTTTACCAGTCACATAAATTTGAGTTAAAAGGAAATGTAATGAATAGAGATCCCATTCTAGTGGTGTTAGTTCAAGTTAAGAGTTGAGATAAAACCAATCCATAGAGATATAAAGGTGGACATGTGGAAAACTGAAAAAACGAACCATTAACCGACCATGGTGTTTGTACTATAGGTCAAGATTAATTTATCAAACTAAATATAAACTAACCAATAGTAAAGCACATGATCATTACCTTTATCTTGTTTTTTTTCCTATTGTATGGTTATTAATTATGGATGTTTGATAAGATAAAATGATAAATTAACTAATAATTATACAATGTGGAACTCTAATAAAAATGGATTACACGTTAATATTCTCTATACATGATTAATCACTTAATTATACCTCACATAAAATTAAAAATAATGTGATGTGATAATACGATTCAATTTACACATAAAGGATAAAACTCCATAACCAAATATTACCTTAGTATAGCCTTCCATTACGTTTCTTTGAATTAAACCATAGTTCAAACTTCTTGACCAACCCTAGATGGTGTGATTTAAATTAATTGGGAATTTAAATTTGAGGTTTTGGGTTGACTTATATTTACTCCTATTAATGGTTGTCTACCCAAGTAGGATGTGGTGTAACTGAGAGGAAAAGGTTGAGGAATTAAAAAATAGGGATTTTAGGATTGGGGATTCCACTAAAAATATCATGGTGATATGAGTTAATGTAGTTAGAATTTGTAATACTTACCTAAAACCTTTCAAGTTTCATGACCATCCATTGTTGGGGTAATTTGAAGGGGAATATGGATCTTTTACACTATAATTTCAAAGTGACATGATATTTAGAATCCAATGGTGAGGGCTATTGGGTTTTGGAAAAATATTGGGAGACTAATAGTTATTAATTTTTTTATTTTTGTATATTTATCTTGATAAATTACATAATATATATTCATTATAATTTGTAGAAACACCCATAAAAATATCCTTGTGTTCAAAAATAGAGATGGAAAACCTCCTCACCAGAACTAATTACCAAGAGTTGAAAAGGATCCTTTGTGGTTTCCTTCTCCATGATAGGACATATTCTTTATTGGAAGGGTCTTTAACAATTTCATTTGGATATGAGGTGAGTAATGATAAAATATTTGTGTATGAGAAACCTCTTCATGACCCTAGAGATGTTCAATGTGTCATTATATCATCCATAACCAATGAGATTATAAAGAGACACAAGAGAATGGATACATATACAATGATGCCTCAACTTTTGGATCTATATTAAGAGAATTCAATATATGAGAGGTATGAGATCTCCAACGCTTTATTCACTAATAAGCTTGGGGAGTCTATGATAGCTATACCACATGTTGTCATGATATTTGGATACATCGAGCATCTGAAAATCATAGGGATTAAATTCCCAGATGTGTTGCATACAGATCTCATACTATCATCATTTCCTAATACCTTATCTAGTTTTATTAGAAATTACAATATAATCAATAAGTATATGATTCTATTATATCTTGTTACCTGGATTAACCATGTTGATAAGGACATGGGGCATGAAAAAACACACAGTCGTTATGGTGAATTGGAAGAGGAAAGACATGAAAAGGGACTAAAATTTATAAACTTTCCAAATCTCCTAAGCACTATCTTACCAAGAAGAAGAATATATAGAGGCAGGGCATGGAAAATGAGTCAGTATGAATTTAATAAATCTAGTTTTGCCACTAGAAGATTAATTCCACCCAAAAGAAATGGGAAGCCAAAGGTGTGTTTGTTATCGAGTTAAATATTTCCATTTTTTGACATTGGGACTAGATACATCTTGTAGTTCTCCCATCAATATTCAAATGTAGGATATAATTATATTTTGGAAAATTTCTAGAGGATAGGTGGTTCTGCGAGCTGCCAATGGTGAAAGGCTAGTTTCTCTATCCATTGGTCATCTCACATTGCTAACTGGAATAACATTTTTTTGATTTGAATGTTATTATTTAAATAGTTTTAATAAGAACATAATTTCTGTATCATTTTAATATATAGAAGGATTAATTTTAATGTTTGGAAATTAATGTAGTTACATTTATAAGGAAAACATATGTTATGTCATTAAGAATTTAAATAATGTTCGGTATATAATAATTTATGAGAACCAATTGTTGTAAATTCATTTCAAAACCACGATCATAGGACAAATATAACAACCTGTTATGGAATCAGCACCTAGTCATGTAAATTAAAAGCACCTGAGAATGCTCTTTTAAGATTGTTATTCAGACTCATCCATGCTAAAACCACTTGATAGACATCAAATATTATTATAAGGGAAAATTACCAAACATCGATTTTTTAGACAGGGTAAAAGGGCCACAGTGCTTATAGGATTTGTACACACTGATGTGTGTGGACCATTTCTAGTAGAATATAGAGGTGGATATTCTTAGTCCATTACTTTTACTGATGACTTCAGTAGATATGACTATGTCTACTTATGAGGTTTAATTTTGTGTCCTTTGAAAAATTCAAAGAGTTCAAGGATGAAGTAGAGAATTATCTAGGTAAATAGATAATGAAGATTCAATCAAATTGAGGTGGAGAATATCTTAATAATAGTTCATCAGCCTTTTATAGTATTCTATGATTATATCTCAACTCACACCACCTTATACACCATATTGGAATGGTGTTAGTAAATGGAAACACAATACCTTGTTGGACATGGTATTTTGTTGATGATTCATGAATATCATAAATTATAATTTTGGGGATATATATTGAAAAATGGGTCATATTCATTAAACCAAGTACCAAGGAAGTTGGAAACAAGAATTCCCTTTGAGCTATAGAGTGGAAAGAAACCCAGTTTTCAGCATACTCATGTATGGTGATGTGAGGCATTGGATAAGGGTTCATCATGAAACAAAATAGCACCTCAGGACACAAATTTTGTCTTTATAGGGCATCCCATGGAAACAAAGGGGTACTAGCTATATAACCCCTTTTATATGAATGTGACTATCTCCAGATATGATGCCTTTTTTTAAGAGGGACCAAATACTAAAAATGGATAGGGTGAGAAATATTGACTTCGATGATGTTGATGATCATGATACACAAGTGTCGATACAAGAACAAGTTCTATATGTACCCTTGGAAGAGTTGGTTCTTGACCCAAATGTACTACATAGGAGAACAAGAGAGTTAGGGGAACCCATGATATATAGTTTCCATGTCACCAATGAAGGTGACTCATTAATGTTGGAAAATGACGAACCTATTTCCTACTCCGAAATAGTAGATAGATCAGAAGCTACAAAATGAATATATGTTTTTAATTATGAAATGGATTCTATGTATCATAACCATGTATGGGTTCTAGTCAGTGAACCTATTGATGAGAAGCCTATTGGTTGTAAATGTGTATTAAAAATAAAACTTCATATGAAAGGACAAGTTAGTACCTATGAAGAAAGAATATTGGAAAAAGGTTTTAAACTGTATCAAGGAAATGACTATGATAAAACCATTTCACCAGTTTCCATGTTAAATTCATAAGAATCATACATTCTATTGAAACATTCCATGTCTGTATGATTTTGAATATGGATGTCAAAATATAATTTCATAATGGGAACTGTCAGGAATATGTCTATATAACACAACCAAAATGACATGTGACACCAAATGATGCTATAATGGTATTCATGTTTCAAATACCCATATATAGATTAAAGAATGTATCCAGATCATAAAACATTTGATTCGATGAAGAAGAAATAGAGTTTGGTTTCTTTAATAATGAATATGAGTAATGGGTGTACAAGTTTTTTAATGAGATTGTGGTTGTTATCCTTATAGTGTATTTTGTAAACGTATTTCTTTTTGAATATGACATTCCAGCCATTCATTTAGTCATGGACTGGTTGAATATGTTATTTTCCATGATGGACATAGGGGAAACAACCAACCTTATAGAAATCAAGATTATTCCTCAAAAATGTAAGAGGCTTCTTAGACAATGTCAAGGTACATACATTGACTAGATAGTAATGTGATTTCGTATAGAACAATTTAAGAGGGGATTGGATCCAGTGTAACACAGTATACTTCTTTAAAAAAAATGTTTCCCCAGAGAGGACTAGAGAAATATTGGATGTGTATGATTCCATATACTTGATAGATATGATCATTCATGTATTATATGCTACATACCATAAGTATTGCTCCCTATGCACTGGCCATTGTAGGTAGATATCCAGATGATCTAATAGAATTGCATTAGAATGCAATAAAGACTATGCTTTTGTATCTATGAAGATCTATGGATATGTTCATGGTGTACGTATATGAATATGATCTGTTCATCAGATGGTATGGTGAATCTATTTTTTATATATATCATAATAATCTGATTTACCAATCATTATAAAATTTCTATCTCAATTTATGACCTATGAGAAGGACAATTTCAAAGTGCCGATTTTCAGAGATTATATAGTAGAGTCTGAATATATAGTGGCTTTTGATAATTCCAAGGAAGATGTTTAGTTTCATATCATTGTACGGGATCTTGATGGGGTCCATAATAGTAAATATCCCATATCATTGTATTGTAATAATATTACAGCAGTGGATATTACAAAGGATCCAGGGTCCCATCACTGGAAAAATCCAATACTCCAAATGTACCACCTATTGAAGTATTTATATTAAAATGGTGATGTTACAGTGAGAAGAGTGTGCACGGAAGGGAACATGGCCGACCCCATGACTATAGTCATATCTCAGTAGAATCATGATGATCATGTTAGATCTAGAAGACTAAAGGAATTTTGTAGTTGGATCTAGTGTAAATGGTTGAATGTTGTTCCCTAGAAACCATGTTCCTGGAATTTATGATAGTCAAATATTCATTGAAAGAATATAAATAAAATTCTTATCACATCATGGTTGATCATCTTCCTGACATAGTACATGATAATGTCCTAATAATTTATTTCTATCTAAATGGTCATAGTGAATACATTCTGTGATTGAAACCAAGAATTGTCATGAAACTATTCTAGAATATTCTTTCTATAGTTGGGTGATATCAATTCATAGGAAAAAAGTTGTAAGCTGTCAGGGGTTGAGACTCACGAAACTTTGTGGAAAAATATCATATTGTGTGCTTATGATAAAATTGAGGAGGATATTATGAGAACTAAACCCACCTATAGGAATTTTACATTCATAAGTTTCATTGGATATTATTATATAAGGACATGTGTATTTGTCCTTATACATTAAGATTATTATTAATTGGTATTATGACTAGTGAACTTATATGTATTGTTTAAAACCATGGATATATATGTTTACAAAAAGGTAGGACATATTGGGAATGTCATGAGGATTACTACATTAATGAATAATGTGGAAATGGGGTTTTCACTTCTATGGAATTAGATATATTAGACCCTTTGATGGAAATGGTAGTACCTAACTAAATACATGGTCATGGTGTTCTCTCGGAAAGTGAAATTTTGGGATGTAAATTATGGGAAATTGAGAACATGTGCTGATGGAATTTGCATGCATCCCACTTGATTGGAGATATCAGTACAAAGGTTTTATATAACACTGTAAGGGTTAAAATTTGGTTACATGTTTCTTTTACATTAACTTCTTTCTATTGGGTTCCATGACTTGTTTCTAGATAATAGTCTTGTATTTTATGAAAACCCACCCAATTCCAATGAGAAAGGGGCCTAGAGGGTCACAAACTATGTGTAGAAAGTATCTCAGTTAAATAATTTATTTATATAAAAAGTTGAATAATTAGTATTAATGATTTTGGTTTAATAATTATTCATGTATTCTTGATTGCATATGTTTCATCTCTAGTTATTTAAGAAAATTTATTGTGGATGGAATATTTACTTATTGGTAAATAATGTAGATATATTTATTTAATAAATCAATAGTCATTATTTAAGGCCTCGTAAATATTATAAATTATTAAAGGACCATGATATGAGTATGGTGAAAAATATTATAAAATATTATTCTGTTAAATAATATTTAAAAATTACATACACAATAAGAACATTTCAAGGAAGTAATAGCAATGATATTCTAATGTGATATGGTGTTTTCACATGTAATAATAAATAAATTAATGACACTTGTGAAAATAATTTATTATTACCTAATGAATAAAATCCATCATTATGTTATTGTTTAATATATAATCCAAGGTGTCATTCTACCAGAAAACCAATCATTATGTGCACAACATCCTTGGACAGCAACTCTCATTCCATGAGAAACCTTCCATATCCGAAATTCTCTCATGAACGAGAGTGATTCTCCTCTACTAGATCATGGAGAATTATTTGGAAGAGATTCTCAAGGTGATCAATGGTAGGCATCACAAGTGAAAGGATCATCCATGAATGATCCCAAAGAATCCTTAGTCAATGTCTTCATATACATGGAGCACATGTGGATTGTAACACCCCAATCTTCCACGGTACGCTTCTCTTTGAATAAAACAGTAGCGTGTGTTGTACACAACTTCGAGTTCAAACAGACACCACAACCAATAAAACAAGCCGTTATCAATAGTAATACCCACTTTTTGAAATTTTATACCGTTTATATTTCAAAATTGAATAATTTTTGGATTCGGAATATCAAATTAGCTTAGGGTTAATTTTTGGTATTTTTCTGAAAACATTCAATTTTTTATGAATAGTGAAAATCACAAAATTTTAATTATATTTTTTTAATAGAAATAATTAATTGTGAAAAATTATGAATTTGAGTGGTTTTAAAGTATATTTTGAATATATTTTAACCATTTAACAAAATTTTGGTCATTGGACGTAATTTTACATTTAATCCGGGCATAAACAAGTGTCAATATTTTGATAGTTATTATTTCTTAAAAACATTTTTTTTTGTTTTGACAGAGGAATTAATTTTAAATTAATTTCTACCATTTATTTGTTTTGAATTTATAAAAATTGATTACTTATTTAGAATTCAAGGGACCAAATTGTGTATATAGGTAACTTTTATTTTCAGACATTTTGAATAATTACTTCGGTAAATATTTTATTTGCCATGGTTAAAGGGTAAATTCGTTAAATAAGAGTAAAAAAATAATATTATAATAAAAATAAATTACCCTAAAACCTATCTTAACCAAATTGGTTGATACATGTCCGACCATGGGAATCTTTTAGTCGATTTTGGAACCCCATGGATCAACTTGTAAGTTATAATTACACTTTATATTAATTAAGTTAAAGTAAATTCAAAAATGACATAAGCATATATCTTTTAGAAAAACAATTTTTACATAGGGTTATATATGTTATAGTTTCCACTATAAATATTAATTATAAATATAAAAATATTTCCTACATAATGGTATTTTATTTATAATTTTTAGACATTGAATAATTATATTTATTTATGACACAATAATGATGTAGTATTTTCATTATTAATGATGTAATCCAATAATTAGTATTATAAATGTTCAAATAAATATAATTTGAACATTTTTATGCCATCCAAGAATTTTAGTAGTCAATATGAAATTTTAGTATCTTTTAAATGAATTTTTTTCGAATTAATAAATTTTTTATGACTTTAACAAAAATCAATTATTAAATATTGTCAAAATTGACATAAATGAGTTTTTAAATCAAATATTTTATTATTAATTGATATTATATTTCTAAAAATCTAAGGTTAGGAAAAAGGACGTATATAATTATATTTGTATCATTAATGGACTACTTTGGGGTCTTTTTTAAGTATATAGTAAGATTATTAACCATATAACATAAAAATAAAAAGTGACATGGTAAATGTCAAACTATTTAACTAAGAGTTAAATATAAATGATAAGGTTAATATAGTGACCCAAACCTGTCTAAAATATATTGGATGAAAATCATTAGACCCATACCAACCTTAGTCATTTAATAATCTACTTTGGATCCATTAGAAACCGAATATGAATTTATTATAAATTAATAATTTAAGTTTTTTCTAAAGATCCCCTTCACCCCCTTATAAAAGGACACCAGTTATAACCAATTATTCATACCTTGAATGCCTTTTGGATCAGACGAACTCAACCCAAATACCCTATCAACTATCCTCCATTTATCCTAGAGGCCTTTCTTTATTCAGAAAGCCATCCTAAAGATACCTTTTGATCAAATCGAAAGGAAGAACCCGAAGAAGAGGTAATGTTTTCACCACCATTTTTCAAGTTCTATTCTTCTTCAACTTTTATTTATTTGTTGTTTCCAATATAAAATAATAACTCCAGTATCTTCTATATACTATGATGTTATTATAAATATGGTATGACAATATTCATTATTCTATCCATCCTTTGAATGACATGTCACCATACGTGCGTACGTACGGCCTACTGTCTCCACGTCATGGTGTAATTGTTATTAAATACATTATTATTTGGATGGGTTTAATAATGATGTGTAATTCATGTATATAATAAATATAACATGATACTTATTCTGTATATTTGATATAACATCCAATTATATATTATTTTAATATCAAAAAATGATATCGTCGCTCGTGCGTACATAAGAACTACCGTCTCCACGAACACGATGTGATTCATTCCCCAATGTATCCATTCAAGTATAATTCTAATTTGATGATTAAAAATAATGTTTCAGGACTTGATATAATTATTTATATGAATTAGATACAACCTACCCATAACAAACATGACTTATGTAACAAAACATATAAAATAAATCGAGTAAATTAACACACGAAACGACTATAATACTAAGATATAATTAACAAAGCAATGTTAAAAGATCATATATGATATAATATTAATGTATATGATCCTTGTATAGTTCAATAAAAATTATTTCACCATTATACAGGAGGATAACCTACCCTCGACCAAGGAAAAAGTACAATGTAAGGGGTTTCTTATCTCACTTTTAGTTCGGTGAGATTTCCATTGTTCCCCACTAATTTATTGCATGTGGTGTGTGTACTGCCCATGATTGTTTTAATTGTTTAATATAATTTAATTTATGGATATTTACATCATTATTGTATGATCCTTCTTTCATTGGTTTATTTTTCTTATGTTACCAAATCGATAAAGGAATTTGAAATTTCAATTTCCACTCATTCGGCATTACGCATACATCATTGATTATTTTAATTAAAGATTATGTGTGGAATAAATATTAATTTTCTTATATCATAATTTCCACTCCACATTCTATGGATATACTTTTGATACACATAATCAATCCATTGATAAATTCTCAAGTCATCAATATGAACTTGATAAGAGTAATTTTAACTCAATATCCATTTGTTGAGTTAGGTATAAAATTCATTGTTGTTGTTCTTACAAGAATATGTGTGAATGTTCTAAGATTTAATTACACTAAATATCCAATAATATTGAGTTTATTTATGTTTGTCACACATAATTATGTTGTTCATTTATCCTTAACCTATGGATACTGTCTTTATAAGAGATTTCATCTCAATTTACATTCCATTGAGACTTCTTTGCTGTTATACACCTATTCACTTTTATATGGTGTATATAATGTACATTGACATAGTATATCATGAATCCCTATATTCGTATGATTTTACAAATTTTGGATTACCTCAATTATTTGTATTCAAGTGTCTCTCTTTTGGTTAGGAACTCTAACTAAAATAAATTTTTTAAATTTTTTTATTATTCTAAATCTTTCTCATTAATTACCATGTTTTAAAAATGGTTTTAAAGATATATTTATATGGACATTAAAGTTTTAAAATTAAAACTCCTTTTAAATGTTTCAAAGTGTTATGTGACACTTTTATTCAAATATCTATTTTAAACGGCTTCTTGACAAATAGTGCGACTTTTAAATATTTTCATGAAAAAAAGAGATATTTCTTTCAAATAGTTTTGATGATTATTTTCATCTATCTCGATATCCTTCATTATTCTCGATTGAGGTTAATCTGTTACAATAAAATCTTCAATATTGAATTGAATGAGTTATGTTTAACTGTGGATAGGATATTTTTATACAATTCATGGTTTGTGGATAAAGTATATATATTTTGTATGCTAGTTTTAATACGAATGTTTATGTTATGTTTCAATATTTTCTTGTGAGGATTGCATTGGACTTAGTAAGTGACGGGTGTAGCCCGCTATATCTCTTTGATGCATCGGTAGGTCTCAGGAGAAAAACTACTGTCTTGGCATAAGGCCTTGACAAAATCTTATTTGTAGTCTCGGCACGAGGCCTTGACTATGTGGTTATGATAGTCTGGCATTATGCATTCCATCATTATTAAAGTGGTTATTGATATTGCATGTGGTTATTCGACTAGTAGAATATCCATGTGAATAAGTAAATGGAATTATTTCATTTTATCTTTTCCATATTATGCTTATGTTCAAGTTTAAAAGGCTTTTGTTTTAGTTATACATTAACTTAAATGTTTATGCTTATTTATTAAAGTTTCCTCTATATTGTTATCCTTACTGAGATTCTGATCTCACCCCTTTCAATGTTTTATTTTTCCTAGGATGTGAAGAAGTAATTTATGAATGACCTACAGGGATAGTATGAGGGGATATGAAGACAAGATGTCGTTATAGTTTTTTTTACTTTATGATGTAATGTAAAACTTATTAATATATCTACTGTTTCCAAGACTACAAAACTAATAGGTCTTTTGAGACTTGATCTTTTGTGACCATGCCAATGTAATGTAATTATGCACTGAATCTGGGTAACTAGGGTCGGGGCATTATAGTTGGTATCATAGGAAGTTTAGTACAATCCTTAGAAACTATATTTAGATAATCTCTGATTAGAGCACATAGTCCTAAGATAGACTTTGAGGATTAGTATAGAATAACATCCTAGAATTTTTGTATTGTATAGATTTTGTGAGTTTTACAAGAAATAAATCCAGGTCTGGATATGAGTAGGTAGAGGTGGATCTAGCACAGATGTACCTAGGGTTAAAACCCAAAAACACCACATTGAGCTAGACTCGAATGGGAACTGGTGCACGACAACGGGCCTTGCTGCACTCTTGGTTACGACACTCCTGGGGGATATGCTTAGGATAATTTACATTTTCTTTACAAACCAATTTGATGTATTTTAGAATAAGATTAGAATAAATGAGCTTGGTTAATCCTAAGGTGTTTCAAATTGAGAATATGGTGTCATGATATTTTCTAAATGATCTTATGACTATTGTTACTCACACAATGCCTTCTGGTTTTATATAATCGATAGAGTCCAAGGAAGTCATAGTAACTTTGAGAATGATGTACAAGGAGGTAACAGTGGTGGAAATGAACAACAAAATGGAATGTTGATAGGCGTAAATGATATCTTGTTCATACCAAATCAGTTTTCCAAAAATATGTTCAACAACATATATATTAACCAACTCCCAGACTCAACAAAAAATAGAAAGGTAATGAATGATAAGAGATCCAGCAGTGGAGAACATGGAGAAACGAATCCTAAATTTCCATCAAGTAGGAAATGTGGAAGGAGACACCCAGGAAAGTGTCTCAATGGAACAAAGAAATGCTTTGCATGCTGGAAAGAAGGACATAATGTGAAGAATTTCTGTGGAAAAATGAAGAGTACTATGCAATAAAATAAAAATAGTCCCAAGAATCCATTTACAGTCATTTGCCATAAATGTAGGGGACATGGCCATTACCCGAGTGAATGCCCTATTCTATAGGATATTTTCTTGGTAAAAGAAGAAGCTATGTGGAAATAAATGGTTGTAGAAATGCTTAAAAGTATTCGTGCTCCTTGTTGATGTGATTAATTTGGAATAATTTTCTCTTGTATTAGTAACCCCCATTATTTGCCATGTGATAATGATATTTGAGGAAGTTTTATCATTTCCCTTGTATATATAGTTATAAATAAGCAGTTGGTATTGTATGAACATTGGTTTTGAGGAAATTACAAGTTATTATATTTTGGGATGAAAATGCAAGGTATGCGATAACATTTCATGTTAAAATTATTTTATGGTTATTTTGAGGATTTTATCTCATTTTGGTAATGTTTTATATTATTTGAAAAAGGACAGCACGCATACCGTGTGGAAGCCCATCATGTCAGACAAATCTATGGGAATCAAACCCACAACCAAAGTGTGATTAGGATTTATCACCTACCATTGGACTACGTGAAGTCCCTCGTTAGTGTGACTAATTATTTTTAGTTAAATTATTTTATTGATCAATAATAAGTTGATTTGGGTTTTTATGTCTTACCAAATGAATACCGTTTATATTATAAAAATGATTTGGTGATTAAGTGATAAATATTATTTTGAAAGATGTTCGCTTTTTTGGGAACACTATATTCCCAAAGAAAATGGAATATTATGGGGTATCATTATAGGAGTAATGTTGTATTTTTATATAAGTTTTTATTGTGTATTTATAGTGATTTGGGTTATTTATGGAAATGATTGACCTATAATAGAGAATATGTGATTAGGTTAATTAATTTTAAGTATGCGACTTTAAGAGTTGTTGATGTCATTTAGAGATACAATTTATCATGTAAGACTACATAACCAAATTCTTATAAGTTTTGGGTTTCAATATTAGTTTGGAATATATTGAAGGATTTTAAGGACAATTGTTTATTGAATGGTATTTATTTAACTTTGGGGTATTTATTTTAGAAATTATGATTAGTGTTTATTTCTATAATGGAATATTTTTTTAGGGGATCAACAGATCTTGTACTAACCATTTTGGTTTGGATTAATCTCTAAATAAAAGGTAAATATATATTTTATCCATCATGGATAATGAGATTCTATATAAGTTTATTCTAGCTCTTCCAGTGTGACCATTTCTTCTTGAATACCCATCGTTTAAAAAAACGAGTTAGTGGTGGAAATTTATTAAAGAATGAAACTATAATTAAAAATTAAGTATATATCATTATTTTCCTAGACAATATCAGAAAGGAATTCCTTATCTTTATGTAATGTAACTTAAAACAAAAAAGTTGTTGTCTGTTTACTTTTCTTACCGGAAAACTAATGACTGTTTGTCCCATCACAAGTTTGTGGTTTTCTTGTTGTTAACTTTCTCCTGCTCATGTTTTCTATCCCTCTCCATCAAAACTTTACATTTAGTTTATCATCCATATCCATGTTTTTCTACATGGAATCCTAGTATAGGTTTTCTCAGGATACCTTTTTACTTCTCTTTCTTTCTTTTAATGTGATAATTTTATTGACTATTTTTCTGATGTGGGACTTTCCATTATATTACCAAGCCCAATATTAATAATTTAGAGGAGGCAGTTTATTGAAGGAGGGGGGAATGTAACACCCCAACCATCCATGGTACGCTTCTCGTTGAATAATACAGTAGCCTGTGTTGTACACAACTTCGAGTTCTAACACACACCCCAACCAATCAAACTAGCCATTATGAATAGTAATAACCACTTTTTGAAATTTTATACATTTTATTTTTCAAAATGGACATCAGTTTTGGATTCATAATATCGAATTAGATTAGGGTGAATTTTTTGTATTTTTCTGAAAACATTCAATTTTGGATGAATAGTTAAAATCACTAAATTTTATTTAAAAACCAAATTTTTAATAGAAATAATGAATACTGATAAATTATGAATTTGAGTGGTTTTAAATTATATTTAGAATATATTTCTTCCATTTAATATAATGTTGGTCATTGGACATAATTTCATATTTAAACCAGACATATACAAGTGTCAATCTTTTGATAGTTATTATTTCATAAAATCACGCTTTTTGTATTGGCAGCGGTAATTAATTTTAAATTAATTTCTGCCACTTATGTGTTTTGAATTTAGAAAAATGGATTCCATATATATGATCAGGAGGTCCAAATTTTTTAAATAGGAAACTTTTATTTTTATACGTTTTGAATAATTACTTCGGTAAATATTTTATTTACCATGGTTAAAAGGTAAATCATATAAATTAGGGTAACAAATAATATTATAATAATAATAAATTACCCTAAAACATTTCATAATACAATTGGTTGATACATGTCCTAACATGGGCATAATTGGGGAGATTTTTGGACCCCATGAATGCACTTGTAAGTGATAATGACACTTTATATTAATTAAGTTAATGTAAATTAAAAAATGACATAATCATATAGCTTTTAGAAAATAAATTTTTACATAGGGTTATATATGTTATATATTTGACTATAAATATTGATTAAAACGATAAAATTATTTCCTACATAATGGTATTTTATTTATAATTTTTTGACATTTAATAATTAAATTTATTTATGATACAATAATGATGTAATATTTTCCTTATTATTGAAAGAATCAAATAATTAGTATTCTAAATGTTAAAATAAATATAATTTGAATTTTTTGATTCCATACACGTATTTATTAGTTAATATGACATGTTATGATTTCTTAAATAATTTTTTTTCTCAATTAATAAAGTTTTTAAGACTTTAACAAAAATCAATTATAAAATATTTTCAAAATTGACATAAATGAGTTTTTAAAACAAATATTTTATTATTAATTGATATCATATTAATAAAAATTTATGGTTTGGAAAAGGACTTATATAATTATTGTTTTATCTTTAATGGACCACTTGGGGGTCTCTTGGAAGTATATTGTATGTTTATTAATCATATAATATAAAAATACAAAGTGACATGGTAAATGTGAAACTATTCAACTAAGAGTTAAATATAAATGATAAGGTTAATATAGTGACCCAAACCTATCTAAAATCTATTGGATGAAATAATTTCGACCCATTCGGACATTATACTCTAAATAATCCACTTTTGAGCCATTAGAAACCTAATATTAATTTATTATAAATTAATACTTTATATTTTTCTAAAGAGCCCCTCCTCTCTCTTATAAAAGGATACCACTTCTAACCAATTATTCATACATTCAAAGAATTTTGGATTGGAGAAACTATAACCAAATAACCTCTCAACTATCCTATATTAATCCTATAGGCCTTACTTTAGTCATAAGGATAATCTAAGGATCCCTTTTGATCAAATCAAAAGGAAGTACCTGATGAAAAGGTAATATTTTCACCAACCTTTTTCAAGTTCCTTTCTTTTTCAACTTCTTATTTCATTGTTGTTTCCGTTATAAAATAATTACTCCAGTATATTATATATACTATGATGTTATTATAAATATTTTATAACCAAATTCAGTATTCTACCCATCCTTTGAATGACATGTCACCATACGTGCGTAAGTACGACCTACTGTCTCCACTTCATGGTGTAATTGTTATTCAATACATTATTATTTGGATGGGTATAATAATGATGTGTAATTCTTGTAAATAATAAATATAACCTGATAATTATTCTGTATATATGATATAACATCTAATTATATATTATTTTAATATCAAAAGAATGATATTGTCGCCTGTGCGTACGTACGGACTACCGTCTCCTCGAACGTGATGAGATTCATTCCCCATTGTATCCATTCAAGTCTAATTATCATTTTATGATTAAAAATAATATTTAAGGACTTGATATAATTTAGTATATGAAAAAGATACAACTTACCCAAAACAGACATGACTTATGTAACAAAACATATAAATGAAAACGAGTAAGTTAACACCAAAAACGACGATAATACTAAGATTTTAATAACAAATCAATGTAAAAAGATCATATATGATATCTTATTAATGTATATGATCCTTGTATAATTAAATAACAATTATTTAACCATTATATAGGAGGCTAACCTACCCTCTACCAAAAAAAAAGTACAAAGTAAGGGGTTTCTTATCTCACTTTTAATTCCATGAGATTTCAATTGTTCACCAATTCATTATTGCATGTGGTGTGTGTACTGACCATGATTGTATTAATTGTGTAATATACATTAATTTTTGGATATTTAAATCATCATTTTATGATCCTTCTTTCATGGGTGTATTTTTCGTAATTTACCAAATCGATAAAGGAATTTTAAATTTCAATTTCCACTCATTCGAATTTATGCATACTTCATTGATTATTTTACTCCAAGATTATGTGTGGAATCAATATTCATTTTCGTATATCATAATTTCCACTCCCCTTTCTGTGTATATAATTTTTATACACATAATCACTGTATTGATAAATTCTCATGTCATCGATATGAACCTGAAAAGAGTAATTATAACTCAATCTCTATTTGTTGAGTTAAGTATCCAATTCATTGGTGTTGTTTTTACAAGAATATGTGTGAATGTACTAAATTTTATTGACACTGAATATCCAATATTATTGAGTGTATTTATATTTTTCACACATAATAATGACGTTCATTTATCATTAACATAAAGATATAGTCTTTATAAGTGATTTCATCTCAATTTACATTCCATTGAGACTTCTTTTTTTTATACACAAATTCACTTTTATATAGTTTATATAATGTACTTTTACATAGTATATCATGAATCCCTATATTCTAATGATATTACAAAGTTTTGATTACCTAAATTATTTTTATTCAAGTTTCTCTCTTTGGATAGGAACTCTAACTAAAATATAAATTTAAAATGTTTTAAAGATTTATTATTCTAAATGATTCTCATTAATATCTATGTTTTAAAAATAATTTTAACGATTTATTTATATGTAAATTAATGTTTTAAAATTAAAAATCATTTTAAAAGTTTCAAATTGGTGTGGGACACTTTGATTCAAAAATCTATTTTAAACTTCTTCTTGCCAAATAGTGTAAATTTTAAATATTTTCAAGAAAAAGGGAGATAATTCTCTCAAATAGTTTTGATGATTATTTTCATCTATGTCGCTATCCTTTATTATTATCAATTGAGGTTAATCTGTTATAATACAACCTTCCATATTGTATTAAATGAGTTATGTTTGACTGTGGATGTGCTATTTTTATACCATCCATGGTGTATGGATAAATTATTGAAATTTCATATGATAGTTTTAATACAAATGTTTATGTTATGTTTCAAACATTTCATATGAGGAACGCATTGGACTTCGTATGTTATGGGTGGAGCCCACTATAGCTCCTCGATGCATCGATTGGTCTCATGAGACAAACTAGTGTCTTCGCACAAGTCCTTAAAAAATCATATTTGTAGTCTTGGCACGAGGCCTTGACTATGTGGTTATAATAGTCTGAAATTATGCATTCCATCATTATGAAAGTGGTTATTGATATTTCATGTGGTATCTCGACTAGTAGAATATCCATGTGAATAAGTAAATGGAATTATTTAATTTTATCTTTTCCATATTATGATTAATTTCATGTTTAAAAGAATTTTGTTTTAGTTATACATTTCCGTAAATGTTTATGCTTATTTATGAAAGTTTTTGTTATATTGTTATCCTTACTGAGAATCTTAGCTCACCCCTATCAATGTTTTCTTTTTCCCAGGATGTGAAGAAGTAATTTATGAATGACCTGCAGCGATATTATGATGGGATATGAAGACAATATGTTGTTGTAGTTTTTTTACTTTATTCTGTAATGTAAGACTTATGAATATATCTAGTGTTTCCAAGACTATTAAACTAATCGGTCTTTTGAGACATGATCATTTGTGATCATGCCAATGTTTTGTAATAATGTACCGACACTGGGTAACTGGGGTCAGGGCGTTACTGTTGGTATCAGAGAATGTTTAGTAAAAACCTTTGAAACTAGATTTAGATAAACTCTGATTAGAGCACATAGCTCAAAGATATACTTTGAAAATTAGTATATAAGAACTACCACGAATTTTGGCATTGTATAGATTTTGTGAGATTTCCAAGAAATACATCCCTATCTGGATACGAGTAGGTAGAGGTGGCTCTGGGACAAATGTACCTAGGGGTAAACCCAAAAAGCACTATTTTGATCTAGACTTCAACGGGAATTGGTGCACAACAAAGGGCCATGCTGCACTCTTGGTTACGACACTCCCAGAGATATGCCCAGGATAATTTACAATTTCTTTATAAACCAATTTGAATTATTTTAATATAAAATTAGAATAAATGTCCTTGGTTAATCCTAAGGTTTTTCAAAGTGATAATATGGTGTCATGATATTCTCTAAATGATTTTATGACTACTGTTACTCACACAATTCTTTCTGGTTTTAGTCAATGGCTAGAGTCCAAGGAAGTCATAGTAACATTGGGAATGATGTACAAGGTGGGAACATTGGTGGAAATGAGAAAAAAATAGAATGTTTTAAGGCATAAAATATATCATGTTCATGCCAAATCAGTTTTCCAAAAATATAATCAAAAACATATATATTAACCAACTCCCGGACTCAACGTAGAAGAGAATGTTGATGAATGATAAGAGCTCCAGCAGTGGAGAACATGGAGAAAAAAATTATTAATTTCCATCATGCAGGAAATGTAGAAGGAGACACCCAGGAAAGTGTCTCAACTTTACAAATTAATGCTTTAACTATGGGAAATAAGGACATAAAGTGAAGAATTACTGAGGAAAAATGAAGAGTACTATGGAAGAAAATAAAAATGGCCCCAAGAATCCATTTACGGTCATTTTCTGTAAATGTAGCGGACCTGGCCCTTACTCGAGTAAATTCCCTATTCTATAGGATATTGTCTTGGTCAAAAAAGAATCTATGTGGAAATAACTGTTTAGATAAATGTTTAAAAGTATTAGTGCTCCTTGTTGATGGGATTACATTGGAATAATTTCCTCTTGTATTTGTAACCCCTTAGTTTTCCGTATGAGAATGATATTTGAGGAAGTCTCATCTTTTCCCTTGTGGATATAGTTTTAAATTACCATTTGGTTTTATATGATCATTGGGTTTGAGGCAATTACAAGTTATTATATTTTGGGATGAAAATGCAAGGTATGGGATAACATTTCTGGTTCAAATTTTGTTATGGTTATTTTAAGGAATTTATCTCATTTAGGTAATGTTATATTCTTTTTGAAAAAGGACAACATACAGACTATTTGACAACCCATCACGTCGGACAAAGCTATGGGAATAGAACCCACAACAAAAGTGTGATTGGGATTTATCGCCTACCATTGGACTACGTGATGTCCCTGGTTAGTGTGACATATTATTTTTAGTTAAATGATTATATTGATCAATAATAAGTTGATTTGGGTTCTTATGTCTTATCAAATGGATACCCTTAGTAAAAGAAATTGATTTGGGGATTAAGTGATAAATGTTATTTTGGAAGATGTTCGCTTTGTTGGGAACACTATATGCCCAAGGAAAATAGAATACTATGGGGTTTCATTTGAGTAGTAATGGTGGATTTTTTATCTACGTTTTTATTGTTGATTTATAGTGATTTGGGTTATTTATAGAAATGATTATCCTATAATAGAGAATATGTGATTAGGTTTATTACTTTTAAGTGTGACTTTAAGAGTAGTTGATGTGATTTGGAGATACAATTTAACATGGATGACTATATAACCAAATTCTTCTATGTTTTGGGTTTCAATATTAGTTTGGATTATATTGAAGGATTTTAAGGACAATAGTTTATTGAATGGTATTTATTCAAATTTGTGGTATTGATTTTAGAAATTAATAAGAGTGTTTCTTTCTCTAAAGGAATATCCTTTTGGGGGATCATCAAATCTTGTACTAACTGTTTTGGATTTGATTAATCTCTAATGACAAGGTAAATATATAGTTTATCCTTCATGGATCATTTTATTCTACAGAAGTTTATTCTAGCTCTTCAAGTGTGAGCATGTCTTCTTGAAAACTCATCCTTAAAAAAAATGAGTTAGTGGTGGAAATTTATTAAAGAATGAATCTATACTTAAAAATTAAGTATATCTCTTTATTTTATTAGTCAATCTCAGAAATTAATTCCTCATATTTATGTAATGTAACTTAAAACAAACAAAATGTTGTCTGTTTTCTTTTCCTACTAGGAAACTAAAGACCATTCGTCCCATAACAAGTTTGTGGTTTTCATGTTGTTAAGTTTCTCCTGATCATGTTTTCTATCCCTCTCTATCAGAAAATGATATTTATTTTATCATCCATATCCATTTTTTTCTACATGGAATCCTAGTATAGGTTATCTTGGGAGAGCTTTTTTACTTCTCTTTCATTCTTTTTAAGTGATAGTTTTATAGACTCTTTTTCTGATGTGGGAATTTCCATTATATTCCCAATCCCAATTTTAAAAATTTTGAGGATGAAATTTATTAATGTAGGGGGTAATGTCACACCCTAAGCTTCCACGGTACACTTATCTTTGAATAATACATTAGTGTGTGTTGTACACAACTTCGAGTTCTAACACACACCACAACCAATCAAACTAGCCGTTATAAATAGTAATACCCACATTCTAAAATTTTATACATTTTATCTTTCAAAATTGAATTCATTTTTTCATTCGGAATATCGAATTATCTTAGGGTGAGTTTTTTCTATTTTTCTGAAAACATTCAATTTTTTTATGAATAGTGAAAATCACTAAATTTTAATTAAATTTTTTTTAAATAGAAATTATTAATAGTGATAAATTATGAATTTGAGTGGTTTTAAAGTATATTTAGAATATATTTTTTCTATTTAATACAATTTTGGTCACTGGATGTAATTTCACATTTAAACTGGCCATAAACACATGTCAATCTTTTGATAGGTATTATTTCTTAAAAACACACTTTTTGTTTTGACAACAGGAATTAATTTTAAATTAATTTTTGCCACTTCGGTGTTTTGAAGTTAGAAAAATTTATTCCATATTTAGAATCAGGATGTCCAAATTTTGTAAATAGGTAACTTATATTTTTATAAACTTTGAATAATTACTTCGGTAAATATTTTATTTACCGTGGTTAAAGGGTAAATCCAATAAATATGGGAAACCAAATAATATTATAACAATACTAAATTATCCTAAAACGTGTCCTAATCCTATTTTTTGATACATTTAAAAACATGGGAATCATTGGGTCGATTTTGGGACCCCATGGATCCACTTGTAAGTGATAATGACACTTTATATTAATTAAGTTAAAGTGAATACAAAAACTGACATAAGCATATATCTTTTAGAAAAACACTTTTTACATATGGGTATATATGTTATATTTTCAACTAAAAATATATATTAGAAACATAAAAATATTTCCTATATAATTGTATTTTATTTATAATTTTTAGACATTTATAAATAAATTTATTTATGACACAATAATGATGCAGTATTTTCCTTATTAATGAAAGAATTAAATAAGTAGTATTATTAATGATAAAATAAATATAATTTAAAGTTTTGATTCCCTCCACGAATTTTATTTTTATATATGACATTTTAATATTGCTTAAATGATTTTTTTTAATTAATAAAGTATTTAAGACTTCAACAAAAATCGATTATTAAATATTGTCAAAATTGACATAAATGAGTTTTTAAAACAAATATTTTATTATTAATTGATATTCTATTCCTAATAAAATGTATGGATCGTCCAGAGGAAATATATAATGATAGGTGTATCATTAATGGACCACTTTGGGGTCTCTTGGAAGTATATAGTAAGTTTATTAACCATATAATATAAAAATACAAAGTGACATGGTAAATGTCAACCTATTTAACTAGGAGTTAAATATCAATGATAAGGTTAATATAGTGACCCAAACCTATCTAAAATCTATTGGATGAAAGTATTCCCACCCATACCCACCTTATAGTTCTAATAATCCACTTTTAGGCGATTAGAAACTGAATATGAATTTATTATAAATTAATACTTTATGTTTTTCTTAAAGAGCCCCTCCACCCCCTTATAAAAGGACAGCACTTATAACTAATTCTTCATACATTAAAAGCCTTTTTATTCAACCAACCTCTACCCAAATACCCTCTCAAATATCCTCCCTTAATCCTAGAGGTATTCCTTTAGTAATAAATCCAACCTAAGAATCCCTTTTGATCAAATCAAAATGAAGAACCCGAAAAGAGGTAATGATTCCACCACCCTTTTCAAGTTCCTTTCTTATTTAATGTCTTATTTCATTGTTGTTTCCATTATAAAAATATAACTATTGTATCTTCTATATACTATGATGTTATTATAAATATGGTACAACCATATTCAGTATTCAATCCATCCTTTGAATGACATGTCACCATACGTGCGTACGTACGACCTACTGTCTCCACGTCGTGGTGTAATTGTTATTCAATACTTTATTATTTGGATGGGTATAATAATGATGTTAAATTCATGTAAATAATAAATATAACATGATAATTATTCTATATATATGATATATCATCCAATTATATATTTTTTTAATATCAAAAGAATGATATTGCCGCTCGTGTGTACGTACACACTACCGTCACCACGAACGCGATGAGATTCATTCCCCATTGTATCCATTCAAGTATAATTCTCATATGATGATTAAAAATAATGTTTAAGGACTTGATATAATTCTTTATATGAATAAGATACAACCCACCCATAAAAAACATGACTTATTTAACAAAACATATAATATAAAATGAGTAAGTTAACACCCGAAACGACGATAATACTAAGATATTATTGACAATGCAATGTTAAAAGATCATATATGATATAATATTAATTTATATAATCCTTGTATAATTAAATAAAAATTATTTCACCATTATATTATATTTTAACCTACCCTCGACCAAGGAAAAAATAAAAAGGGGTTTTTTATCTCACTTTTAATTCTGTGAGATTTCCATTGTTCACCACTTATTTATTGCATGTGGTGTGTGTACTAACCATGATTGTATTAATTGTATAATATAATTTCATTTATGGATATTTAAATCATCATTGTATGATACTTATTTAATGGTTTTATATTTCATAAGTTACCAAATCATTAAAGGAATTTGAAATTTCAGTTTCCACTCATTCGGATTTACGCATACTTCATTGATTATTTTACTCCAAGATTATGTGTGGAATCAATATTCATTTTATTATGTCATAATTTACACTCCCCTTTCTGTGGATATACTTTTGATACACAAAATCACTCCGTTGATAAATTTTCAAGTCATCAATATGAACTTGATAAGAGTAATTTTAACTCAATCTCCATTTGTTGAGTTAAGTATCCAATTCATTAGTGTTGTTTTTACAAGAATATGTGTGAATGTCCTCAGATTGATTTAAAATAAATTTCCAATCATACTGAGTCTATTTATATTTTCACACATAATTATGTCGTTTATTTATCCTTAACCTAAAGATACGTTCTTCTAAAGAAATTTCATCTCAATTTACATTCCATTGAGAATTCTTTGTTGTTATAAACCAATTCACTTTTATATGGTGTATATAATGTACATTGAAATAGTATATCATGAAATCCTATATTCTGATGATATTAAAATGTTTTGATTACCTCAATTATTTGTATTCAAATGTCTCTTTTTTGGTTAGAATCTCTAACTAAAATATCATTTTGAAATGTTTTAATGATTTATTATTCTAAATCTTTCTCATTAATGTCCATTTTTTAAAAATGGTTTTAACCATTTATTTATATGGACATTAAAGTTTTAAAATTAAAACTCCTTTTAAACGTTTCAAAGTGTAATGGGACACTTTTATTAAAAAATCTATTTTGAACGTCTTCTTGACAAATTGCGCGACTTTTAAATAATTTCAATAAAAATGGAGATATTTCTCTCAAATAGTTTTGATGATTATTTTCATCTATGTTAATATCCATAATTATTCCATATTGAGGTTAATATGTTACAATAAAACCTTTTATATTTTATTGAATGAGTTATTTTTGACTGTGGATGTGATATTTTTATACCATACATGTTTTGTGGATAAAGTGTCGACATTTCGTATTCTAGTTTTAATAAGAATGTTTATGTTATGTTTCAAACTTTTCATATGATGAATTCATTGGACATAGTATGTGACGGGTGGATCCCGCTATAGCTCCTAAATGCATCAGTAGGTCTAATGAGACAAACTAGTGTATTGGAATAAGGCCTTGACAAAATCTTATTTGTAGTCTTGGCACGAGGTCTTGAATGTGTTGTTATGATAGTCTGGCATTATGCATTCCATCATTATGAAATCTGATATTGATATTGCATGTTGTTATTCGACTAGTAGAATATCCATGTGAATAATTTAATGCAATTATTTAATTTTATCTTTTCCATATTATGATGATGTTTATGTTTAAAAGGCTTTTGTTTTAGTTATACATTTCCTTAAATGTTAATGCTTATTTATGAACGTTTCCTCTATATTGTTATTCTTACTGAGCATCTGAGCTCACCCCTTTCAATGTTTTATTTTTCCCTGGATGTGAAGAAGTAATTTATGAATGACATGTAGGGATAGTATGAGGGGATATGAAGACAATATGTTTTTGTAGTTTTTTTTACTTTATGATGTAATGTAAGGCTTATGAAAAATATCTAGTGTTTCTTTGACTACTAAACTAATCGGACTTTTGAGACTTGATCATTTGTGATCATGCCCCTGTAATGTAATAATTCACCAACATTGGGTAACTCGGGTTTGGGCGTTACACGGATCACTGCTATAGGATTCTTATAAAAGGATTCTATAACACAATGTAGATGCACCTCAGAACCATCAATGGATGCATCGACGAATATAGAATCCCTATGGAGGTAATTCATTGTATGAATTAAATTAATTATAAACAAAATATGTCAATCCTGCCTTCTACGTTCTAGGATATCTCCATTGTCTTTTATGTATTATTTACCTCTATGGATACTAGCTTTCATCATCATATTTATCACTGGAAACTCATCGATTATGGAAATTTACAATGCTGGGTACATGCCCATCATGGTCTTCTTCAATGCTTAGAACCTACACTTCTTACATCGATCCATATTTCATCATCTATATAATGTAAACAATGAATTCATCATCATATATATCAAGTATATGTGTATTTACAATTATACAAAAAAATATGAAAATGAAAATTATATGCATTATACGTGGAGATGGTAGGTTGTACGTACGAATGAATGATACCTTCATTTCATTGACAGATTTAAATTAATGAAACATAAATAATATATTTATGTATATTAAAATTAAAGTATCATATATATGTTATATATGTCATATATTTCAAATAAAATTTTTTTTTATGAATTCCATGTATAGCATAATCAAATCACATCGATTTGAGTAGGCAGTAGTCCAAATTTCAATAAACGATGTTATCATATTTACAAAAAATAAAATGAATGATGTTATGTGATATATCAAAATTTTAAAAGTATTAATGAAACATAAATATAATCTATATCATAAAGAAACATCAATTTCAATATCATTACCAACCATTAACATTGGTGAGGGAAATAATTAACAATCGTCGTTTCGTGAGGAGGTAGTATTTCGTAGACGAAAGTATGTTCGTTACTCAATTGATGGATGAATGTGTATGTATTGATCAATCCATTAATATAAAATACTCTCAATATATTTAGTATAGTGATTTTTTTATGTTATTTTTTATTTATACTAATATTGGGAGGGGAAAGAAATAAAATAAAAGAACATAAAGATTTATGTTACTTCTACTTTGTCTAACTCATTTTGGATTACAACAAATGGATTAATTGGAAGGATTAATGACAGAATTGGGGATTGTATATTTTGGGGAGGGATTTTTGGGAGAATGTTTCTTAGAATTTGTTCTTGATACTATGTCTTCAGTGGTGTGAGTAATTGGGAGGGTTGAGTCCCTTTTTAAAGAGGAGGGGGTCGAATTCATGAAAATATAAAAAAGGCAATCATTATGGAGAGGTCACCCATACATCATGTTCCTCCAATAATGTTACATATATTTTAAAATGAATGATATGGATAAATTTTTTCATTCCTATTATTTTTTAAATGTTTATCGGTCATTTTTAACCAAATGTCTATGGTTTAGATCATTGTTAACCTATTATTCCTCTTAATCGATGTAATAATTTAAAACCCAATGACTAGTATTTCAGTCAAAACTATGTTGAAAATATTAGAGAATATAAATTAACCATACTAAAAATGTGGAATACATATATCCAAATTTCAATAATATATTTTGAAAATATTAATTTAAAATTAATCCCACAAACGGGACTATAATGTAGGGTTTTAAAGTAAACATATTCAAAATATTTCTATGTTTTTTTAGAAAATTTAAATTTTTAATTGTGTCAAATGATGTAAATTGGATTAACTGATATAAAAAATATCTAAATAAATTTTAAAACAAATTTGATATATAATTTATCCTTATTATGAAATTAGATGACAAACAAATTTCGATATAAAATTTATTATTTTTAAATATTTATCAAAAAAAGGACACCACAAAAAATACAGTAAATTGACGATATTATTATTTTTATGATCCTATTTAAAATATTTTTTTTTTATTTTGACATCAAATATTTATCAATGTTCTAAAAAATATTTTTAAAATAGTTTTTCCATTAAATTGTTGTAAAATTTCTTTTAGAAAAATATAAGTTTTATGTGTAATACTGGGATTGTTTTTATATTATTCCTATCAAATCTATTGGATAAATATAGAATATAGTTTATTTAATATATATATATATATATACATTTAATAAATATAATTCAATCATTTTGATTAATTTATTTTATTAAGATATAATCATTTCCAGTATATTCAATCAGTTTATATTTTCATTTCCAATAAAATGTTAACCGGTGAATTCATCTTATATTTTTATACATAATTTATTTTCATAAGTTAGTTAATGCTATTCTTAATCGCCCAATTAATTGATAGGTTATATCTAATTACAATAAATAACAATTTTTTTAATATATTTTTATTCAGTAAAACTCGATCTTTTGTTTAATGAAAACTACCGAACAAAGTCATTCCTACTTGTAACCAAGTTAACTTAGTATTGTGTGCATTTGATGTTATTGATTATTTCAAAATATTAAATATATCCTAAATTCTATGGATTTAATATTTTTTCTACACTTGGAGTTTATTGTCATACATGATATTAAATATGGTGATCTTACTTTAGAATTTTAGGGTGTTACATTCTCCCCACATTAATTAAATTTCCTCCTTGAAATTTAAAAATCATGGGAAAATCAAGTGTTTAATATTTTAAAATAATATTTTTGACTAATCAACATGATGAATAGGGTCAATAATAAATTTTATTAACAAAAGTGGGAATGGAATGAGAAGTTCACCACAAAACTTGGATTTCAAATATAAAAATGAATGGGAAAACATGTACATGGAAGGGAAATCTAAAAATCATGTTTGGATGAGGTATGATAGAAATCATGTTCAGGAGGAATTTTTTAACCTCAAAACAAAAAATTAGAGGTGTGAAAAAAGTCATTGATACCATAAAATGATGATAATAGTGGGATATTTTTATTTCATGACCATATTTCCTAGATTTGAAAAATTCATTCATTCTCTAAGAATATGAGTAAAAACAAGTTTCTATAATCACAATATTTTCCATTGAATAAGAATTAAACTATATCATATTTATATAATTAAACAAGATGATTCATATACTTTAATAATAGATTATTCTCTAAACCCTCATTAAATGATCAACATAAAAAAATTCAGTAATTATTATCTTTTATAAATGATTATGATAAAAAAAATTAGAAATAAGGATAATAGATTTCAAAAATGTACTTTGAAATTAATATAAACAAAATAATATAAATTTCTAATCATCTCATATAATACTAGTGAACAACCTTATCATTTATTATCTTGAATCATATTAATAACATTAATTTTCAAAAAAACCTTATTTGAATCAAGAATTATTCATTATAAAATTTATAAAATACATCTTCTTTTATATAATCTACAAATAAAAATGATTTTTAAACACCATTAATTATGGAATAGGTATCATTTTTAAAAAATGATGAATCAGTTCCAAGGTAGTCAGTACTATCATATTTATATTATACAAATAAGACCTCTATTTTTCCTCCATAATTTGGTCATTATCATGAACATATTAATGGTTGTCCTCCCATTAACCATTTGTTTTTAAAACTGTTTATAATAAATAAGTATTCATGTTACCATTCAACCTATGATCTCAAAACATTAATGATAAATTACAATATAACTATCCTTATATATTCAATGATTCATATAATGAAAATATCTTCAATAAAATTAAATTACAATATATTTCATAGATTAAAATATTCAAATACATTAATCATTCAACATTGTTTATGTCAATAACATATGCTTGAACTTGGTCTCTTATCATCTTATGAGGAATAATATCTTATGGTCAGAGGAATTATTCATTATAGTGACACATTTTTTTTCAATTTTAACACCGAATAGAATTGCTTTCTTTCTTAACTTTTTATTCTATTTTCTAGTGAACATTTTGTTCCCACTCCTAACAAACATCAAATTTTTTGATGAATTTCTCATATTGATTTTCTCCATAGTTATCACTTGTGGTAAAATCCTTCTTTCTCTTATTACCTTTATCTACTATTTTGTCTTCCTTCCTCTTCTTATCTTGATTCAATTTAATCCACGATCCTTGGTGATTTATTTCTCTATCTTGATATAACATAATACTATTTAATTATGTCAGGAAAAAGTTTTAGACACTAGTACCCTTCAGAGACATTTCATATATCCTTCAAATAAATGATTAATCTTAAAATATGTGTTGTGTAGTAAATATGTACCATACCTTGATAAAAGTGTAATGGTTGATTCATAATCCATAACTCTTCCACCCTTTTCATTTATGTATGGAACTTTCTCTTCACTAGAGTTTGTTTACGATGGGGGAAATAATTTTCTCAAATTATATCCTCAAAATCATTCCATTCCATGATTTATATTTCTGATTTCCCCATATTATTTTCGATCAATTAGCTCCATTGATCAACAACTTCATTGAGACA
Organism: Viscum album; assembly: GCA_963277665.1. Taxonomy (NCBI): domain Eukaryota; kingdom Viridiplantae; phylum Streptophyta; class Magnoliopsida; order Santalales; family Viscaceae; genus Viscum; species Viscum album. The sequence goes on from OY728128.1 coordinate 1,970,135,566, forward strand.
ATTCACTACAGGTGTATCCATGTATTTTTAAATGTTTCCCAATTCCATAAATATATTCTCTGAATAATAAATCCATTACTCATCCACAATTTTATCGTTACTAAAACAAAATTATGGGGGGGGGGTCTATCTCAGTATGTGATAAAAAACTAGATATTATCATTGTGGATTAGTTTTATCCAAATGAGAAAGGTTTTATGTCATACATGATTGGGATACCCTAATATATCCACTACTTTCTCTCTTTAAATACCAGATATATCTACTTTTTAGTAGTGAAACATCTACATTTTCCATGAGTATTGACATCATTATTCCATCTATGATCCATTTTATTTAATTTTTATATAACTTATTAGATCATTTTATTATGTAACATATTTTATAATCCCAAAAAATATTTAAATTCCTAACATAAAATAGAAATATTAGGCACAACTAATCTAATTATCATTAAAATGGTATATTTTTTTTAATATTTACATTAAAAACATCCATAATGGTTTGAAAATAATTTTTAGTTATCCAAATCATATTTTCCAAGAGTTTCCAACTAGTTGTGAAATAATGCTCGTGGTTGTGTACATGGTTAATCATGAGCCAGATTAAATTCACCTTGTTAGAGTTGTTACCCATATGTACATCTATGCTTGAACCATGTCCACTTGTAGTATCTAGATAGGGAGGTATTTCAATTAAACCAACATATTCACTACCTTATCAGAATTATAGGATTTTATTCTCTACATGTCTTCAATATCTTCCATGGGGTTATGTTTCCTTATATATGTTTTCTAAATCAAGATTCTAAGGTTGTTTCAAAACATCCATTGAATCCAACTATAACACCTGACCCATGAATCCTGGAGATGGTGAATTATTTTATTACATTGGCATTATTGTAATGAATCAAATCATGAAAGACATAATATTTTAGAAGTTTTGGAGATCCAGATTATATACATTATATATGTAACAAATTGGGAAAACAAAAAAAAATCCATAACATATTTAAAAAACCCATCATCAAATAAACTTATTTAAAGGGTTTTACATAATAAACTAGGGAAAGGAAAATATCAAAAAAATGAGAAAAAATTATAAATAAGGGTATGTAATGTGGAATAAATTATTCCTTTAAGAGAATAAATCATCATGGAATGGTAAATTACTGATAACACATGACTTTCAAATGACAAGATATGACAAAATAAATGTGGAAAGGAAAAAAACTAAAACACATGACATATAATAAATTATATATGAATGAAATGAATCCATAGATTTAAAATATTAAAACAAATGTATAATAATTTCAATAACTACAATACATATAAAGGTGATTGATAATTACTGGATGTCATGTCTTAGAAAAATGGAAACTTATACTTGAGGACCTTTCACAAGATGGTTTAAAACTACAAGTAGAGACACATATAATATGGAAAACTTATTAATATCATGAGAACATGACAATGCATTAAGGGGATATAAAATTTATGGGACCCGCCCTTTATATAAATTAAAAATTATTACTCTTATTAAATAAATAGTATTCCTTATCAAATATACGTACTGAATAACAAATATGAATATATCAATATTTCAAAAATAATCAAATAACTATATACATATTTGAAAATGGAAAATGTATTAGTGGAAAATAATATCCATCTCCATGTAATGATGATATTTAATGGAACATTCAATTATAAATTATTATAATAATGTGATTATTTCATTAAAAAGATAACAATCCCAAGATAAAGTGAGATTGCAATGATGTGTTTTACCACATGATAATTTTCATTCTAAAACAATTTGGTGATGTGATTAAAAATCATAAATAAAATACCACGATGATAAAATAATTGATGATATTATATATTAACATGTTCATTAGATACTCCACATAAAATATGTAAGTGGTGAAATGATCTACGTCTCATGGAAGGAGAAGTGGGACAATAATCCTAAATCACATGTCTCCATTTGGTTAAACACCCTTAAAAATCCAATATAATTGTTACCAACATGACAATAACATATTAAATGACAATAAATATATTTTATATATAATATATTAACTTTTAATAATATACAATTACCCATTTTAACAACCATTCATTGTTTTCACTATATCATGATTTAATTTCATTGGTTTTTCTTGTATGTTTTGACTTATTAATTTTTTTATTCATAAGTAGATATTGAATCAAGAAAATCCAGGGTTTGAACCATGATATAGTTATAATATATATTAAATATATCAATATTTAAAATAATCAATAAATTTTGGAGATAGGAAATTAAATTCATGGTTCATGGAGATAGTAGGTCGTACGTCTACATGAGCACTACATTCATTTCATATAAATATTTAAAATAATGAAAGATAAATTATATATATATATATATATGCATATATTTATATTAAAATTATTTTATAATATCAATGTTATATAATTCACATTATATTATAAAAACTATATTTTATAAATTCAATGTAAAGTATGAACGAATAACATCACTTTGAGGAGGCAGTTGTCCAGACTTCTAAAGACAATGTTATCATATTTAAAAAAAATATAAATCATGAATTTATGTGATATATAAAAATTCCCTTAGTATTAATTAAAAATAAATGTCATACATGTCACTTAAAAATAGTTATTTCATTATAATTCCCAACCATTAAAGATGGTAAAGGAAAAAATAATCTATCAACATTTTGTGACGCAGTAGATAATCGTACATGAGAGGTAAGGTTGATACACATTTGATGGAAGTGTGCGTAAGTGTAGGTTTAACCATTAACATAAAAAAATATATTTATTTAGGATATTTAGGTTTTTAATTAATCAAGGAATTATAATATGTAATAGGGTAGAGAATTTCAATAAAACAAAATAGCTTGACAAATGATGTTGCCCCTTAATTGGTAACTCTTTTGAAGTATTATCAAAGGGTTTCTATGGATGGATTTATGACGAAATAGTGTCTTATAGGTTTAGGGTAATTATTTTTGTTATCTCATTGGGAATATTTTTGTCAATACTAAATGGATTGAGATGTGTGAGGATGTTCGAGGGAAGAGTACCTTTTTATAGTGGAGGAGAAGTGGAATTCATGAAAATATAAAAATGTAAACATTATTGGGAAGTCTCACTAACATCATCTGACTTTAGTAATTGCCAAAATTATATAAAAGGTATAATAAGGAATAAATATGGCCAAAAAATGGACTTTTTGTGATGTTTATTTGTTATTTTGGGCCTGATGCTTTTTGTTTCGAACCTTGTTAACATAATATTCTTCTTAATCACTGTAATTAATTTTATTCACATTCATGAATATTTTATATAAAAAAATAAGTTGAACATATTATATATTATAAATCATGATAATTAAAAATATGGATTCCATTTTTCCAAATTTCATTCTTTGATGTTTTAGAAATTAATTTTTGAGTATTCTATTAGACGCGACAACTGTGGAGGGTTTTAAAAAAATGATCAAAAGTGAGGTTTATTTTTATGCCAAATTCCAATGTTAGATTTAATAAATTACAAAAAAAATTGAATATATATAGAATTTATCTAAATAAACATTAATAAAAATTAGATATATAATTTATCTTAATTAATAAATTAGATGAAAATACAATATTGAATAAAAATTAATTATTTTTGGCAATTCATCAGAAAATTAATCTTTAAATAAAAATATTACTGTAAGATAATTTTTATGTCCATATTGAAATATTGATTATTATTTTGACATAAAAAATTTATAAAATTTTAAAAAATTGGATTTTATATCATTTTTCTATTAAATGCTGGTAATTGTTCCCTTATAAAAATTTATCTTTTTATGTGAAATAAATGGTTTTTATATATATCAAGCCAATAAAATATACTAGATGAATTTCAAAAATATACTATCAAATATATAATATTTATATTTCATTAACACCATTCACTATTAGTAATTAATTTCATTTATTATTATAAACACATTTCCTTTATTTTTATTCGATTTATATATTCATTTCTATTTAAATGGTAGTCAATGAATTCATATTATTTTTATATACACCATATATTTTCAATTCTTTTATAATATTAATAAAAACTAATTTAATTCCAATTTTATATTTTATTATAATATATTATAATTTCTATTTAAAATTTATTTTGTTTGATAAAACTCAGTCATTTGTGGAACACAAACTACCGAATAAAGTCATTTTTCTATGTAACACAATCTAGATCTATGTTTCATTCATTAAATTCAATCAAATTTATTTAAAATATTAAACAAATAATAATTTATGGGTTAATTATATTACCTTTTACACATGGTGTTTTGTGTCATTCAAGCTATGAAATATAAAGTTCTTACATTATAATTTCAGGGTATTCTAAATTTAGGATGATTAATATGAATAACTAACTTTTTGAAATTAAATATTATAGTTATATATATATATATATATAATATATTCATATGAATGTAATTATTTAAGAGTAATGTATTTACCAGATTCGAAAATATATATATCTAAAAACGATATTTATTTATTTTTGTGAAACTTTTATCCAATGTTTTGGGAATATATTTTCAAAAATAAACTTCATTTTGTGAATGAAAAAATCAAAATTATGTTTGGTTGAATGTTTTGGATTTTTATGAAGTTTTTACATTCTTATTGAATAGTAAAAAATACTAATTTTCATTGAAAACTAAATATTTATTTAAATGAATTTCAAATTTATAATTTTTATAAAATGGTGTAATTATAAAATTAGTTGAAATAAGTCATTAATAATCATACATGGGTCATTGTAATAAATATCAATTTTCTATTTGATAAATAAATTATACTTATGGAAATATTTACTTTGGAAAACTATTTTGTCAACATGTCTATATTTTTAATTATTAGTTAAATTATACAACTCATATGAATTTAATTTGGAAAAATAATTGCTTAATTTTAATCATCATAATTAATATCTTATAATAAGGTAAAGTAATTTTTTTAAATAATTAATATAATAAAATAGAAAATTTTATTAAAGTATTTATGATTAATAAAATTTTTCTGAAGGGGTTAAACAAAAATAAAATGGGTAGTATTTCCAATTAAAAATGACTAAATACTATTTTCGGTCCATATTTATAGCATAACCTATCAAAAATTATAATCCATTTACATTTTTATGATGTTTTTAAAAGATTGAATTCATTATTGTGGGTTATTTTTTGATATTTCCCAAATGATTTTAAGTGGGTTCCTCTCCCCAATTATAAAAGGAATTAACCTCTATTCTCTTCATCATACTCAAATATCATTTTTTCATCCAATACCTAAATAAATACTTACATTCTTCCCTTCTAACATCATAAAATAATTATTCATTTTAGGAAAACCTCTTATAATATCTTTTGGTGTATACCTAAAGAGGCGCTCTAGAGGAGATGTATAATTTAAACCATTAATTTTGGTTTTTTTCATCATCCAAATCATTAAAAGATTATTCGACTATACTAATATAATAAAATCATTTTCTATCATATAATTATATGTTATTATGTTATCCAAATAACATCAATTCATCTCTTCATCCATTTAAGGGTAAATGAAATCAACAATCATGTGTTTGATGAACTACCACCACACTAGTTGACCTAAATAATTTTTCATCAACACCTCTAACAGATCAACATAATGATTGATTTAATATATATATATATATATTATATTTATTGAATATTTAAAAACTATTAATTATAATATAACATCTTCCTTTTTACCTTCTAATACTTTGGAAAATTATAATGTCTGTAATCCGTAAATGTAGATTACCTTTTCTATGAAGCAATTTGATTCTTCTCCCTTATTATTTTGAATTCAATGATAAAAAGTATATATTTAATTAATATATCTTATATATATTAAATAAAAAAATTTCTGGAATTTTTTTATACTATTTACCTTTATTCCATTATTATTCTCATGAAAATGTAAATATGGTTCATGTGTATATACGTCCTACAGTTTCCATGAATGGTGTAATTCATTTTATATATAACTATTTTATGGATTGATCTATATATTTATAAATATAATGAAAATAAATGAAATCTATATCATGGTAAAAAAAATTATGATTTTTTTTACCATGATCATTGTAAAAGGACCAAATATACCTTACCAAAATATACATGATGAATAATGCCGTTGTTATATGAAACATGATTTTAACAAGGAAGTATTAAAAAAATATAATAAAAGGTCATAAGTGAGTATTATATGGTATGATATATATTATTATGGATTTTAAATATATTAAAAAAACTATATTTATTATATAGTAGGTTTGAATCTCTATAATGTAATTCGAGACTTGAGATAAGGGAATTTTAGCTGATCTTTTATTTATATGAGATACATTAAATAATCAGAACATATATATATTATTTGGTGTATATAATTCTAATATATTAATTTCCTGAAATTTTTTTTTAAAAAATAATTGTATATACAAATCCATATAAGGTTTTTTATTTACGTTTCACTCTAATTTTTATTGGGATTATTTAGGATTATGCATCCGATAATGAAATCATTTTACTTGTCTCCCAAGAAACCCATTTATTTTCTTCCCCTATGTTCATTTATTGGAAATAATTGTTCCCATTTTATTTTTATCTCTTTATGTACGAAAGATAAAAACATATTTTTTATGAAAAATTTATTATATTTAACATTTCAATTGAGAATTCACTGTCATTCAAGTCAATGTTTTCAAAAAATGTTAGAAATCTAAATTTAAAAATTTTGCATATATTATTATAATACAATTCTACCAATGTTTTACTTTTTAAAAATGGTTAAAAATAAATATTCTTTTATTTTTTCTAAAAAGTCTATTTTTAATAATTATATAAATTTTGAAAGAATTATTATTTTTAAGGATTATAACGTGAACATTATTTTCCACCATTATGACCACTCCATGATTTGTGACCTTATTTACATGATTCCATGGTTCTTTTGAAATTAAAATTTTCCTTTAAAATTTTTTAAAAATGAATTTTTTAAATTATAATTTTGAAAGTGTAATGTTTATTATCATCAATAAATATTGAAATAGATCTTTTAAAAAACATTTTCTACCTAATATGACATCATTTTTTTAACTCATGATTTCCTAGGTAAATTGTCCAACGATAAATTCTTTATTATTCCTTTAGATGGTTTATATATATGATATAATTTTTATAATAAGACCCATTAGTTTTCAACAGTTTATGCTATCATGAGTTTATGAAATTATTATGAAACAAATTTATTTTTTATATATAATAAAATGATGAAATGATGAAATGACTATAAAAGACATTTTTTAATGAAATATTCTATGATAAAAAATTTTTGAAATCCATTTCATTCTCATGTGTTAGGATATAATTTTTTTATTATTATACTATGTAATAATAATATTTGGGTTATTTGACGGGTGGGACATATATCTCCCACTATTTAATTGGGTAACGATTAAAGTTCCATGAACTCAAAGGATACATAAGAGGGTATCCCAATCCCAAAAGAGGGTTTATGGGAGGTTATCCCATGAAAAGAAAAGAGGGTATATTGTATGTTATCCCATGCCCAAAAAATATGGTTAATGGGAGGTTATCCCATTCTTAAATTCGGTACATGGGTTGTTATCCAAAGCCAATAATGTCATCCATTACATGGTAGGTATCATTGACATAATATTTTATTTTATTATGTATATCCAAATAATAAATTTATTATTATAGTGTTATACCCTCACAATATATCTTTATCGATTCCTTATTATTCATGGATTATGAACTTATATAATTTATAAAATGACTTAATTTTATGATCTATGATATAAATTTAATGGTTTTCAAATGTTATTTTATTATACAGATACAATTATTATCATGTAATTCTTAAATGATAATTGAAATCTCCATTATTTAAACTTAATATGAATGCCGTATCTATCATTACTTTGTTTCATTACCCCATGTTATGAAGAAATGTATTATATAGGATATTCTTATAAAGGGACCAATTTATCATGTAATTATTGTGAGATTATGTTTCTCACTTATGAACAAATTTTTTATGTGACCAAGTCTTCAATGAACCTAAACCTATATAATTTTGAAATGTATCAGTATGCTATGTTTTGAATAATAATGCATTAAGATATAAAATTAATATAAAAAATGTTCGGGTCAGAATAGTTTGTATTAGAGAAATGTTTAGTTAAAATTTACAATCTAGGATGTGAATACATTAGTGAGAACCATGAGGAAAAATAAATGTATAAGAAATATTATTGAATATTTGTGAAGGTAAGAGTGAATGGTTTGTAAGAAATTACATCCATGTACGGATAATACAAGTTGATGTGGCTCTGGAAAAGCTAAACCTTTGCGTAATAACTCTGATAAGGGTGCAATGGTGTTTTCATCAATCACCACCTACTTAATGAAAATAATCCTATCAAAAGACCGAATTTGAGAATCCTGAGGGTTATGTTTTGGAAATTTACAAAATATTTTGGAACCATCATTAATGATATGAATAATGAAAAAAATTCATAGTTCAATTCTAAGGAATCCTATATTAACAATAATGCTTCATGATTTCTATATCTTATAATTCATATTTTATAATTGTGTGGGTTTTATGTATGATTAATATTTATTATAATATAATTTTATGTTATTTTTGATAGCCAAAACATAATGATATCATGTTTATATTGAATTTGAAAATTAATGAAATGATTTACCTCCTTTGAAACTAATCATTATGGGATCTTGTATAAAAATTATGTATTTATGCACAAAAAATTTTCTCATGTTAGGAATCATGCTAAACACGAAAAATAAATAAAGCTGGGAACAACATTATATTGAACCCTTCATGAGGAATCATCCACATTCTTTTAGTGATTCCACTAATACAATATTTTTTTGACAATGGATTTCTACCCTTGAAAATATATTTCTCTTTAACATATGTTTGGATAAAAAACAAGACATTGTTTAAGTATACAATTTTTATGGTGAAGTTGATAAATGATGTAATTTTATCAAGAATACAAGAAAAAATGATGAAATTTTATCCTTTTTTTGGGATGAGTTCAAGGGATTATATTTAAACAACTAAATTCATAATATTTTTCAATTGAAAATGGAAATGTAATTCCTTATGATAAAATAGAAGGATTTTTAATTTATTGGTACACATGAGGGAAACATTTAAACCAATTGTGAGGTATTATTCTAGTATTATAATCCAACAAGAATGTAGTGTGGGTAAATTATTCAATTGTTTTAAAGATTCTTTTCTAAGAGGGGGATCCTCATCGAACATCGGTAGTTATGTTGAAATAATTTTTTATACTACAAATGTTGAAAAAATATTAGAGTTACCTATCAATCAGTTGGTTTTGATAAGAAAATATTTACTGAATTCCCATAATGACCGTGTATAAAAGAAAATGTTCTTTCATGTATTCATTAGCTGTGGAATGAAACATGAAGGAAATTGTTTTAACGGGGCTACAAAATTATTTAAGAGTGTAATGTGCGGTCTTGATGTTTTTATATTCTGAAGGTTTGGGAAGAAGATATCTACTGATGAAAACAGAGAGAAATCATTATAGAACAAACATTTCACACTCTAGTATTTCATATGTAAGGGTTATGGAAATCATGCTGACCAATGATCACATCTGATAATTAATTATGATGATAAATTTTTGTAACCTATGTTGAATAGAGAATAATTGAAATCTCATGTAATCACTATTTTTTATGTGGGGTAAGATAATGAAATTGTGAACGATACACTTATCATCCACTTGAGAATTGTTGATGTCTTATTTTTTTCATTATTCATCAACTATTTTATATATTAATAATTATAAAAGGGTATAAAAATTCCACCAAAATTCTTAAATATTAAATTATTAGGGAAAATCCATAATTGTGTCATGATTTTATCTCAAGACTATTATTATTATCAAGTTTAATTTTGAGGGAATATTCCTTTGTAATGAAATATTATCCCCCCTATAGATTAATTTAATTCAATATTTGAAATGTATTTGAATTTTATAAACAACATAACATCTATTTCCATGTAAGGCATATCACATTACATATGCCACACCAAACTATTATCTTCTATGGCAGTGATGATAAATATTAATTATACATAGAAAATTCACCCATTTCATAGATCTTGATTACTATTAAAAAGGGGTTTTATCATAGAATATTATAGATTTAATAAACATATATGATATGTATATTATGTGGTATATTTATGGTGAAATTCTATATGAGTTTTCTAGTCTTCCTATGAATCAAGATGTTGAGTTTTTAATTGAACACATACCTAGAGATACACATATATTAATGAATATATATAGAATGGTCATGATTGGGTTATAGGAATTGATGAATAATCCATATGAGATGAGTGAAAAGTGATTCATTTGGCCAGGTTTATCACTATTTGGTTTAGTGGTTATTCTTTAAAATAAGAAATATCAATCAATGTGACTCTAAATTTATTATAGGGAACTGAATAAAATCACAATCATGAGAACGTTTCCTCTACCCCATATTGCTGAATTTTTGGATCAGATATTTGGAGGTCAATATTTTTACAAGTTTTACCTTTTTCCTTGAAAAAATCATTTGAAGGTTAAGAAAAATGATATAACTAAGTGAACTTTATCTACGAGGTATAGAAATTATGAGTATATAGGGATTCTATTTAGTCTGACTAATTCTCCAACTATTATCATTGATTTAACGAATATTATCATTAGATATTACATTATTTTATTTTTGATATTATTTATAGATTATATTAATATATAATCAAATAAAAAGTAAGATATTGAATATCACTTGAAAATTATGCTTAAACCCCCAAGTAAGGAGAATCAATATAAAAAATTAACAATGTGTGAATTTTGGCTACTAAAAGATTCATTTTATTGCCATATAATCCTATAGAGGGTATTATTGTTGATCTATGAAAGGAATAAGTTATTGAATGTTTCCCAGACCCACAACTATCACTGAGATCCAAAATTTTGTTATTTTTGTTTGATATAATCAAATATTTTGTAGTATTTATCATAATTATCTAATCTAATAACTATGTTAATGTGACAGTGATCAAAGATTATTTGGATAAATAAATGTGGGGAAAATTCGATGTATGTAAATATAAGGATAATCTATGAACATGTTATTAAAAATACCATGAAATTGAGTAGTCTTTATAATCTATAATGATGCATCAAATATTGGATTTTTATGTGATATCATCTAGTGTGATTTGTTAATATATTATACGTCATGAAAACTGAAGGTTCATGAAAATATTAGACAACAATAGACTTTTAGTTAGCTTTGGTAAATTTTAAATTAAAGATATGGATATACTATCTATATAGAGAACGGTGTGATATATACACTAATGGTAAATGTTTAATATATATATGAACACAAAATGCGTCGAATGTAAACTTGAGAAGACATTTAAATTTGTTAAAAAATTAAGAATACACAATATATTATCTGCATAAGAAAGGGAACAAGGTGGCCAATTCATTAAGTCAGAAAGACCAGACTACATTATCTATGATGAGCATCACAAAATTTCCAATATTTATGGATTTTCAATTTCTGGATTTGGAAATTTTAATGGGGTTAAATATTAAATTTCTCAAATTAGTGTTCATCCATCTTTCTATGTGATGATTAAATAGGAACAAAATAATAATGTAGACATATTAAATATTTTTTTAAATGTACGTACATTTGAAATTGATTATGTTGAATAATAAGGTTCCATAACATTGAATGTGTTCTTTCCATACTCATGTTGAGAGAGATATTTGAGTAAGCTCAAAGTACATCATTTTATATTCATATAGAATGTACAAAGATGTACAATGACATGAAAGAATATTAATAATAGTTTTGAAACAAAAGAGATATTGGAGTGTTTGTATCTCAATTCATGCTTTATCATAAATTTATGGTTGAGAGACAAAATTATAAGGGGATGTTACAACAATTACCCATATAAGAATGTAAATTATAAAATATGATCATCTATTTTGTCTTTGGACTCCCAAAAACATATAAAAGCAATATTAATATATGGGTTCTTGTCGATCACCTTATAATGTTTGCACACTTCACCACAAATTGAAAATATTCTTATTTAGATCAGTTTTTTAATATATACATTAATTAAGCAATATAGTTTTATAGTGTATAAAAATCTATTGTATCATATCGGGATACGATTATTTCACCGATGAAATTGAAAAAGCACCAGTATTATATAGATAAATAGTTGAGTTTAATAACGATATACCATCAACATTTTGATGGTCAGTCTGATAGAAAAATTCTAATAGTACTGGAAATTAGGTGACATTTTTCTATTGATTTCAATGTTTGGTTGGTATCAACACCTTCCTCAAGTATATTTTTCGTATAATAATTGATTTCATTCATGGATATAGATGGCCCCATATGAATATTTCTATGGAAATAAGTGTAGAACTCTAACATGATGGTATAAATTAAGGGAAAGAATGATATTTAGACACGATCTATATAATTAAATGGTATTGAAAATTAGACACATTCCAAAAGATATCAATGTATCTTATAGTTGACAAGAATGTTAAATTGAGAATCATTAAGGTGATATAGAGTTTGAATATGGTGATAAGGTTTTCTTGTTAATATCTCAATGGAATAAATTTATTATATTTATGATGAATAGAAATATGATACCTATGTATATTACTCTTTTCAATAATCATGATCGATTTGGAATAGTTTCTTATGTCTTAGTCCTTCCACCGATCTTCTTTCAGGTCCATGATATGTTTAATATATCACTTCAGAGGAGCTACATACATAATCATTAAAATTCACATAACTCTATGGGCTTACCACTGGATCATGATATATCCTATGAATAAAAAACTATGTTGATTCCAAATCATAGAGATAGTTTTCTATGAAACAATACCACTCACCTGGTAATCATTTTATTATGAAACTAAAAACTTGAAAAATCAATGTGGCAACATGAGGATACTATGCGGTAGTAGAATCCATAGTTATTTGTAATTGAGTGACAATAATTTCAAGAGTAAAATTCATTTAAAGGGTTGTATAATGTGATGTCCAAATATTGTAAGAATACATTTTTGAAATAATTTTCATTTCATTGATATCATGAATTACATGCGACATAATTTTTTAACAAACCATGATATTCAATTAAAATTATTATTTAAAATTTTAATTATATTCTAGAAACTAAATTTTGTGGCATGAAGAGTAATAACTAATATTCAAAATTAATTATAATGGTTTTATATAAACAACATATTTTGTAAAGAAATATGTATTATTTAGTGAAATAATTATATTCTATGAAAATACATTTTTAAAAAAATATTTTAATTGATTTTTTTGAACAAATAAAAAAATTAATCTTTGAACTTTTAGAAAATATATTTTTAAAAATGAAATTAATTTTTGGGATCAATGTTCCAAAATAATATTGTGTCAAATTTATGAAATTTTTATGAAAATATTAGTTTTTAAGTAAAAGAGAAAATACTATTTTATTAAATGAATCATTTTAATTTAAATCACATTTAATATTATACATATTTTTATAATATTTTAAAAGTCACATTATATTAGTTATTTTTTTATTTATTTAATTTATATTTTTGGAATCCATTTCATGTTGATTTGTTTTATAATAATGATTTATTCTTACGTAAACATTTTCATAGGAAAAACATATTCTATTCACGTATACGAGTTTAATTTTTAAATAAATTTTATAAAATATATGAAATGAATTTAGAAAAATTGATTACATATTTTTATTCATAATAATAAATATGATAGAAAATGGTCAAATTAATTTTTTTTCTTAATGAATAGTAAAATCATTAAAAAATAATTATCATGGTTGTTGTTAAAATATATTTATTTGTGGGGGTGGTTAAAAAAAGATAAAATTAAATTTATAAAAAATTTCAAAGAATATTTTCAAGACATATTTTAGACTCTTAATAACCTAAATTCAAGTCAGTATATATTGTGAATCTATTTTCATGGTAAAGACTTTCATTTTGGATTATTTTTAGAAATTCACATGTAGATTCTATGTGGGTTCCTCTCCCCACATAAAAAGGACATATCATATCATCTCCTCTCAACACTTAGAGATACTTTTTTATTCCATTCCCTAAAAATCCAATCATTAATTACATCCATTTTTTAGAGGCATTATTTTAATAGTTAATCGCACCTAAGAGTAATTTAGGTCTTTACCTAAAGAGGTTCTCTGAAAGAGAAGTATAGTTCAAAACCATGTTTTTTAGTATCATGTCTTTATACTACTCATTAAAATATTTTTCAACTATACTGATATAATAAAATCAGTATCTAGAATATGTATCGATATCAATGTTTTAGTGGCATAACCTATATCCATCTCTTCTTCCATCATGTGGGAAACAAAACTGTCGATCATGTGTATCGTGGAGTACCACCTCACGAACTGAGGTAATTAGATTTCCATCAATGAATCGAAAATATAGGGATTATTATAGATTTAATTGTTATATATGAGATAAATCTCTTATTTATACAACTATAATTATAATATAAAATCTATATTTTACCTTCTAATCCATTGGAAAAGGATAATGATGTTTGTGTGTACATTTGGACTATCACCTCCACAATGTGTTGTGAATAGTTTTTCTATTTTTATTTTATCCTGGATTGTAATAATGTAATATTTAATGAATATTTATGATATATAAGAAATAAAATTTATTCTGTAAATGTGATAAAATATTTACCTTTCTTTTGTTCTGATCATCAATAAAACAGAAAAAATGTTTTTTCTTCAGTACCACATACCATCTTCGTAGAATATATAATTCATTTTGTATCTCTAAATTTTAACAATTACTCTTATATATAATGAATATATATAGTTTTTATATAATTTTAAAAACTCATTACATGATGGAACCACAAAAAAACTAAAAGGACCAAAAGTTATTGACCAACCTTACATGATAACCAAATAAATTATTAATCAAAACCATAATTTATCAACAAATCCTTAACAAATGGGTAATAAATGTAGATATGTAAATAATATATTGTATGATATATATTATTTTTGTTTTTAATAGATTTATAATAAAATTAGTTTTATTTTACCGTATTTTTGATCTTATATGATGAAATTTGAGACTTTAGGTTAGTGGGTTTTCATCTCTATATTACTTGAATGAGACACATGTAATATTCCCCA
This sequence comes from Viscum album, assembly GCA_963277665.1. Taxonomy (NCBI): domain Eukaryota; kingdom Viridiplantae; phylum Streptophyta; class Magnoliopsida; order Santalales; family Viscaceae; genus Viscum; species Viscum album. Next base: position 1,970,151,035 of record OY728128.1, read on the forward strand.
CTAGATTATTTTATTATTTTTATATACTAACAATTAATGTATTTTTTGATGATTCATAATAAAATTTAATGATTTAAATATCGTTATGAGATTCTTTAATTCACGGGGTTTACAAGTAAATCATTACAAATATGGTAATGGTTTTATGTTAAAAATTCATTTTTATTGAGGTTATTTATCATTATTCTTCTGATTGTGAAATCTTATAATAAATCTCTCTAGAAACTCATATATTTTATTGTCCATTTTTTATATTTATATAATAAATTCTTCGTTTTCATTTTCTTATTTTATGTAATAATTATACTCAAAGCATTATTTATGATAAATTGCCTTTATTTCTCTTTTTGGTAAAAAAATATTTTTCTTCCATGCCCCTGTTTAATAAAAACATACTAATAATAGATTTTACATATATCTGATTATTATATAAAATAATTTTAAAATATAATTATTTTTTAGTAAAATATTTTAAAAGGTATAATATTGTCATTTTTTGGACAGAGAATGTTTTAATTTTTACCAAAATTGTGAAAGGAATCATTTTTTTAATGTGTATGGAATGTATTTTATTTTCTTACAGTATGACTGCTCAAGGATATAATTATTCATTTAAAAGATTCCATGGTTATTTTCAAAGATTTTTTTTAATTTTTTGTTTTTTAATATGGTTTTCAAACGTGGAATGGTTGTTTTCCACAATAAATGTGTCATGAAATATATCAAAATAATTTTCCCTCTAAGATGAAATCCTATTATGTTACATAAGATTTATTGTTGAATCATACCAATGACACTATCAATATTATATATATATATATATATTATGATTATATTGATTGTATATTTATTAAACTTGTTCCTTTTCCATTGTTTAATACGTGAATAATTAATAAAATGATTATAAATTCCATTAGTTTTACATGAGTTATGTTATGCTTAATTAATGGGATTATTTTGAAGCATGTTTCATCTATAATGGAAAAGATAGGATTATATGTTTATTAATCATGTTTACATTTCACGGGATATGATATGATGATTCCATTATGATCTTGTGGAATAGAAATCTATAGATTATGGGATGAGTGGGACCTTAATCTCTCACTATTTAATTTCTTAATGATTAATGTTATATTATCAAAAAGGGTACATAGATTATTATCCCATGAAAAAAAGAGGATACACTGGAGGTAATCACAAGACAACAAAGAAAAGTTACAAAGGAGGTTATCCTAGTTCCTAATAATAGGGCACATCATAGGTTATCCACAACATGAAGTTACTAAACCTGTAGTCATCCCAAGGATAAAATTTTATTAATGTCATGGTGGGTAGAATTGACATAAGATTTTATATTCTTATGTTTATGCTAAATATATATATCTTATTTTTATATTATTCTCTCATGACTTATGTTATTTTATTAATAATTATTCATGTCTTATGAACAACCATGTTTTATGTCAAGGAACTAGTTTGTGACATATGATATGTAAGTTAATCTTTTACAATTTATTTTTCATGTTATCATACCCATAATATCAATATATGATTATGTGGTCATTTATATCTTACTTTTTTCCATTAATGGGAATATTAACTCTCCCTTTATTATGTTTCATTTCCCCATATTATAAAGAATGGTATTATGTATGATATTTCTAAGAAGGGTACTTGTTACAAAGGACATAGTGGGACATGAAATAAATCACATATGAAATAGTTGTTTATGTTTCTATGATCCAAATGGAACTATAATTATAATATTATATCATGGATTGTTATGTTATGTATTGAATATTCTTATATTAATATGTAATAATTATTAATAAAAAATGTGAGTTGTTATAGAAAGATTTTGATGAAAATGATTGTGAATAAAGGGAAGTGGGTGTTATGGTTCATGGAATGATAAATATATTTAATGTGTGGATTTTTAGTGAAATTCATGTATTGGATTAACTCATTTCTATTGAGGATATGACTGTGACAATGACCTAAAAATTTCAGAAAATTTATCCATAGTAAACTCAACATGCATTATTTCATGAGGTTAAACATTGTAAAATGGAAGGTAGGTTGGAAATGTTCTATGGTATTCGATCAGCATGATCGTGGCCTACTGGACTGATGTTTTTTAGTACAATATTTCTATATTGTTAATAACTAGAGTTTTTTAATTGGCCTCAGAATATGGGGTCTTATGGGAGATTTAATATATTTAAATAAAGATATAAATAGGGCCATGAAATACTATAAGGGATGTGTACAGATAGAATCGTCACAATGTTCAGTTGGTTATTAATAAAATTTCTAGGTTTTGTATGTTTATGTTATAATTTTGATAAATTGGAATTAAGGGTGTTTGGGTTTGAGAGTAGTTATTGGGATTTCAGTTAGTGTTCGAGGATAGGGCATGGAAACACATTGTCATTAGTGATTGATGCTGACTAAAAGACATAGTTTTATGCTTCCAAAAGCACTGATGAAAAATAAGTTTTCTGGTGTGGATATTCTAATTTCCCTCTTCATTATAAGTAATAAATGTCAAGGGAAACTAATATTTCCAATTGGTGGATGGTTCATTTTGAGAATCAGATCCCAGGTTAGTGATTTGAGGGTTTGGATGACTCTAAAAGTGGTTTTTAATCAATGATCAAGAATGTGTAGATTTTTTCTTCTCTAATAGTGTGATCAATGCCAAACTAGAAGTATTATTTCAGTAGTTGGGAAATATAGAATGATTTATTTTCATGACACATTATGTTACATCAAGAATTATTATAATCCGACCACATAGAGGTTTATTCCTGAATTTTCATAATGTAAACCCATTTTTCATCAATCAAACAACTCTCGGATAGTATTTCGGGTGTTTCAAAATATGGGTCTCCAAATAAGAACCCACATTTCATTCTTGTTTTTTCCATTATGTTAATTCGGAAGAGAATGATGGCGTTTTTTTTTTCAGGAGATCCTCTAACATCACTTCCCCACTAACCGAATCACTATTTAATATGATGTATTTTACATGGTTTGTCTTAGTCATTTTGATTACTTGAAATTCCAAATGATCTATGAATTCTTATTCATAAATTGAGCCATTTGTTTATAATAATTATGTAATTTAATATGAAATCCACTGTATGTGGTGGAATTTTTAAATAACGATGGTTCTATTGGTCTACATAGTTGAAGGATTTTTTATGTTGAATGAATGAATTTCATTGATGGGCATTTTTGAAGATATAAAATTTTTTATGGTTCTTAGTGAAATTGGTTTTTGAAGTCCTTTATATCATGAAATTAAATTCGGTTATTTTAAATCGTTTATAATCGGTGGGTTATGGGAGTGACCCAAACACCATTGAGCTATGTTAATGCTATGAGATGTCACCTAGTTGTTTTATCATAGAGTTTAGAAATTAAATATTTCAAATTATCCATTGAATTATTTTTCATGTTATTTTTATTTTTAATGTGCTGATATCAGAATGATTTTTGTAGTATATATATAGATGGTTGGTGATTGTTCTAGCTAGGTGGTGATACCCATAGATTCTTTTCTAATGTATACCTATCACCATTAGTTGGGAGTTTTCTTTTAACTAATTAATAAATTATAATTTTATTATAATTAAATATATTTGAATTCTAAATCATGAGTTAGGAAATCATTGTTATTGATTGAGTTGTAATAGACATGGATAGACTCATATAATATTGTCAAAAAATTCATGGATGGGAGTTGACTTTGTTGGAGATATGTGGTCTATTGTACTCTATCATTTTGTATTATTAATTATTTATAATCATGTAATATTGTTTTTAAAAAAATATATTAATAAACTTTAATTCCAAAGTATCATAACAACTAATTGAATTTATAATTAGTTTGATGATTCATTTTTATTAACTAATTAAAATAATAATGATAAAAGAAATCGACCAAATTTCCCTTTGATAAAACCTTGTATAGTATCTTGATTATAGTAACTAATAGACATCACATTGATCCTAATTGTGTTCCACGGAATACATAGACCCTGTTGGTTGTGTGATTTTTCTATTGGGTCTTATTCTTTAGTTTGACATCATGTGGCGTGTTTGTAACATAAGAAATTAATGCTTGATATGATGGTATATGATTGTGTTCCTTTTTAGTTACACATGATATTTATTTCATGTGTGTGTCTATGTGTTTCTTGTGAGATTAATGTTTGATGTCTATAACATGTGTGTTCTTGTGTAGTTTATGAGACCCATGTTTGATGTTGATCAAAAGTGTGTGCTTGTATGTCCCATGAGACCCATGTTTTATGACGATCATAGTGTGTGTGTGTGTGTGTGTCTGAAAATAGAAAATCATGCATGATATGGTTTATTGTCATTATATGTTTTATTTCCTACAATGTTTGGATGTATAGCCTTTATAGTTTTTTCTTCTAGTAGATAATGAAAAATGGAACATCATTTCTTAGTTATCACTTAGAAGTGGAGTATTTGTGATATGAAATGATGGAGAAGAGATATTGAGACATAGAGTAGGGTCATGATGGACCTATTTTGTAACATGTGATAGTCATGAGACATGATGGAATATTGTCCTTAACTAAGCTACAATGGTGGGAAATGTCAAGATCATGTCGAGACCCAATGTAGGGTTTGGATATAACAACTTTGTGGACTGATCCATGATAGATACTGGTATTGATTACATTGTGGACCTACTGACGACTCATTATACTTATGGATATATAGGGATATATATATGGTGTCCTTGAGGTCGAATCAGGATCAAATTTTTTTGACCCTTTTTCTATGATGGATACAAAGATGTGAAGGCTTGGGTTCATGAAATATTGGTTTTCATGAGATCTCTCTATGTATGGTTGATTATTTATTTCTTGTTCATTAGGGATTGTTTGTTGGTCCATAATATTTTTCTTTGAACTATATACTTATCTTATTGAGATTATCACATTCATTTTGAATGAAATTTACCGTTGAGTAACTTAACCATGTTTGTTGTTCCCAATTGATTTATAATCCCCCTGTACTAAAGAGATCATGGAAATCGGTTACCTAAGCATTAATACATCTTGTGGGCAATGGATGGGTTGAGGTGTGGGATTGATTATTTAGTGGAATAGAACATAATGATTTTGGGGACTGATTGGATGTGATTATATGAGGGGTATGTAGACCATATATTCTTAATTTTTTTATTCTAATTTTTATATTTGGGACTGGTTTGGTGGGTTATCAGTTCCCTTGTATTTAGGTATGATAGTTCGAGTTTATTGTTTTTGGATCCATAATAATAGTAATTGTTAATTGTATATGAATACTTTGATTAGATATAGTTACAACTTTTGTTATTTTTTTCTTATATTCCACTTTGTTTGAGGGTACGATCTCCCCACAATTTTTCATACATTCATTCCCTTAGTCATTACACTCCATCAAATGGGGATACCTTCATGTGGTCATGTTAATCTTTTCTTTAGAACCATTTCTTCACATCAAGGTGTTACATGATTTAATTTTCTGATAGTGATTTTATGTCAACATTTATTTATTTACTTTTAGGTTTATAATAAAATATTGGTTAATATAAATGAGTAAATGTCCTGAAATATGATAATTATTTATAGTTTATATTCATGTTATAAAAAAAATTTAAAATTTATAATGGATTTTCTAGTGTCTAATATGGAAATGAATGACTTTCAGAATACATATTTTTGAATAATGACATTTCCAATGCCAAAAAACATAATAATGGGGACCATGGTTCTTTATTATATAAATATTGAACACAATTCTATAATTCTAAAATTTCATGATTCAAACCCATGGTAAATCCAATGGATTTTTATTTAAAAAACCATATTTTTGAAATCACCATTCTCAAAATTTAAAAAACATTACTCCCAAATTTGCTTCATATAACCACCTATTGTCCCATTACTATTCCATTCTAATCCATTGATCATAATTCTATTCTCTATTTCCCACACTAGAGTAATTACATTTTTTTAATGTCCTATGTAGTTATTTCTCAATACGTATCATGAAATTTAGCTAGTTTGGGATTTATAATCTTCTATAATCATTTATTCATTTCCAATCATTTCATTCATTGTGTTTTCATGTAAAATTATTCATTGTATACAATTATGTATATTTTATTATAATGTTAATGAGATATTACTATGCCTTTTCTTATAAAAACGTCTTATGTAATCATACTTTAAAAATACTTATAATTATATAAATTTTATTATACAAATAATTACATCATCTATTTATGTATAATTTTATCGATGTATTATTTCCAAAAGTGAAATTTTTCATAAATAAGGATGAATAGGATATGTTTGGTGGTAGCTCTATGATGTCTATTATGGATTATACATGATTATGGAAAATGGTCACCTTAGAATCAAAGCATACCATCATTGAGGGTCCTATTGATTAAAATTGTGTCTAACTAATGCATACAAAACAAATCTACCACATAAGATGATTTTTTAGAATAGTTTTATACCATTGGATGGTAGTTATTTATTTATAAGCTACTAAATTCAATTACTTGATATTACTAATATAAATATAGAATGATTTTACCATATCATAGTACACCATTATCCTTCTTTATATATGGTTAATTTCTATTACATTGTATATTTCCATTAATTTATAATTTATAAATAGATATTACGAAAGATATCCATATTATTCCATCTGAAAATGATTTTTTTTATATTATTATGTTTTATTTATGTATGGTTAGCAATTAATTACTAACCATTTGTATATATGAGGCACATTAGGGAACATTATAGACTATATTTATTAGATTCTATATTAAAATTATGGATCCATAAAACATTTTTTATGGTTAGTGGGGATTGAAAGAATATATACCCTTAAGGAAATGATCATTCTCATGAGAATAATTATATTGGGTATTCAGTGTACACATTAAAATGTGTATATGATTTCATTGAATGAGGCATTGATGAGATGATTATAGTTTCTTATTTTATGATTTCAACTAGTGTGAGATTATTAATTGATACTCATTTGATTATTTATTTCCATATTTATGTCATTCATGGATATACTACACTTGTGTAATCAGTTATATGGAATATTAGTAATTTATTCATACCATATTATGTATAAATTTTTTAATCTATGATATTATTCATAGAACACTACATAGTAATAAAAATGAATGCTCACCCTTTATATTTCATCCCTATTTACTATATAATCCATGGTGAATAACAAACATCAACCTTTTTTATTTCTTTCAAATTTCTCAAAACCGTTTTCAGAACACATAGAAATAAAGACATAATGTATAAGATGGATTCCTAATAATAAGACCAATAATTTATACATGGAATGATAATGAGTAACCAAAAATATTTACATAGGATAACAAATAATAAAATAAAAAAAGGGATATAGTCAAAATAAAAGGATAAATCTTCTATATTAATCCTAAATCAGATCTTAGACACATGGGCATTATGAAATGGGTTCTAGTGTGACAGTAAATACACATTGATTTCTATCACTATGTGTACATATAATGTTTCGAATTCTCTATCAGTCTTTCATAGGCCCACCCTTCATAAACCTAAATATGCCCCATGAAAAATATCATCTAGATGCTAATAAAATGTCCACTTGTATACCACTCCTCACATGGGCTCTGTCATTCCAAAGGATAATGTTCCCTCTATAGAATCCCTCAGAATCGGGTAAAACATCCCATAACAAATTATAAAACCAAGATATTGTATTGAATCACCTATTACATCTAAACCCACAGCCAATATCTCTAATAAAAAGTCTTATATAGATGAGCCTAAATAAACCATTTTATTATTAAAATAGTATGCCTTTGAAAAAAACACCAAACACCCTACTATACCGTAAGAAATACCATTAATCACATCCCCAAATTAGTGTCATATAAATATTCATTAAAAATAAACAACTCGTAATGGTCTCACAAGACAACATAGGTATAATAAGAGTCACATATGTCTTAAAGTGGGTTTGAAACACTATTATGAAAACCATTGTTGATAAAATTAGAAGTAATACATTCTAAATATTCATGGAATACTAATATGTTTCACAAAATTTAATAATATCACCTAAAAAATCATTGGATGAAATTTTGAATATTATTTTATAAACCCATATATTTACCCAAACTTCTATAAAAATCACATTAAATATTTTAAAATATTATTATATAGTTTCAAATATAACAAACAAGGTTTAAAAAACCCATTTAATATAAAAACGATCATGGTGAACATTTTTAAAACCATAAAACAAATCAAACACTTTGTTTGAAAATAATTTGATACTAAAATACCCCATAAAATGCAACAACAATAGAAATTGGACATATAAAATACTAAATGTTACTACCAATTTCAACAGCATGAACCTATTTTTCGGAAGCTTCCTCATTAGAAATCCATATGTAAGAATGCTAGTTATTGAGTTGTTTTAGGATGGGTGACATCATGGGATGTTTTTCATGGTGGGTGTGTTTTCGATAGGTAAGAAAAACACACTAAAATAACATGTGTTGGAATGTGGGGAAGATCATTAGTATGATACATGAAAATGATGGGTAATTGTTTGGGGTGTTCTAGGAAGGAAATTGATGTATTGTTGGAGACCCATAGGTTCATATACTAGGAATATGGATAAGGTAATTTTGGGTTATGAAAAATGGTATCAAATCCAATAACCATTCCTAAGAGAGATGGTACTGCTTGGGTTTGAGGTTTGTGTCCACAAAGAGGTTGCTGTTCTTTAAATGAGGGAGAATACAACACCCTTATAAAAGATATATTTAAATGGATTAATTTTTCATCACATTTCAACAATGTAAAAATTTCTATTTAGGATACATCCTAATTTAAACTCCATGCTTATGAGGTCTTGTCATAGAGTATTGTTAGGATGGGCGAAATCCTGAGAAGTTTCCAATGGTGTGTGGGTGTAATGACTAGTCACACTAAAATAATATGTTTTGGAGATGCATTGGGTTATATAGCCTGGTTCATGGCCAAGGGAAGGAAAATTTATTATATTAAATCCAAATCTGACAACAGTAATTTTATATTAAAACAGACCTATCATTTGAAAATATGTTTGGTAATTTTTAAAACACTTTTATCTCATTCAGTAAAAATTGTTAATTACAATTTAAAAAAACTTTATTCCCCCATGATACATATATATAGGAATTATTACAATAAAAAACCACTTTTAAACACACAAGAATATATTTGAATGTAATATCTTGTAAAAAAGAAACACTTAATTGATTTTAGATTTAAATAGAATGGATGTTTTCACCTTTAATAGTGATCAATCGACTAAGTGATGAAATGACCATTAAAACTAAAACATGATCAATTTCCCATGATTTGAACCATCCTGTGCTCAGAACTATTCCAAGATAAACATTATAGTTTATCTATATAACCAATATTTAGATGGAAAGGAGAAATATAGATATAAATGGGTAAATAGGAACATATTAATAGTAAAATTACATTAATCCAATAATGAAGGACATAAAAAATTAAGGTAGAAAGGGAGAAACCCCATTGAAGTTGTTGTTAGTCTTTTCGAGCGAGGGGAGAAGGATAAGATTGTTTGAAGGATAAAATAATGTTAATAGATTCCTTGAAATTTCAATTTTAATAAATTCGTGTCGGCCACATAGTTTGGACACATGATCTTCCAATATGTACAGTAACCATGTGTTAGAAACAACAAATGGAAAACACACTCAAACTGCTAGGCAATAGGATTTCGATCATTTAGAAAAAAAAAACAAAGTTATATTCGTGTCAAATGAGATGATCTAATGGTAGATCCTACTCCTATTATTGTCATACAGTTTACCAAACCATGTTAATGTCATTTTCCCTTAACCATACACAGCAATATTTTAACTTAGTATCACCTCAAATCAATATAGTTTTAATGGATTTGTGCACTTAACATATTGAATAAATCCTAAAAATTCAAAATGTAATGCCCATAATGGATGAAATGTACCTCTTATGAGAAATCAAATATTTTTCACTATACCATGATCCTAGGAAATGTGATCAAAAAATACATAAAATACATTTTTTAATCTGAAATTTCATAGAAACATAAATTTACCTTTGATAATATAAAATACTATAATATAAACAACACTATGACCTAAAGGAGGCCATAATTCTCAGAACCATGCTACTATATTCCCGTAGATAGTCTTAGGTCATGGTATATGTTCTTTAAAATAAATTCTATTATAGATTCCTATGATAGAAGGGATGTCCTCAAATGATCCAGAAGATCATAAAAAAATCACATCCTACAACAACATCGTGAAACCCAATAATGTGTGATTCAAAGAAGGTGGACACTGATAATAATTATATCAATTATTTAAAATGAATCTATAATGGGGGAACCATTGGGACCCATTTATCAATAATTCATGTGAATTTCACTAAACAATCTCATTCCCAAAATATCTATGAGAATTTCAAGGAATATTAGGTCATATATTTTTTTGAAAATCATATCAAAACCACCAATGGAAGGAGAGAAACCAATAATCTTCCTTAAGGACCCCAATATGTAATCACCCAGACCATGTAATCTCAAAATTGAGGAGTAAAACCACTGAGAACATGCCACATTATAAATCCATAAATGTATTATCAATGAGTCAATCATATCATATGACATAACACAAATCAAAACACATTAAAAACCATTCAATAGTTCTTTAATAGGAAACAAATCTTGGTGGTACTCATGGTCTAACTAGGAAAAAAACCTTCAAATAACCATGCATATTACCCATTTCCTCTATGTCTAATCAATAAGAAAAACTAATCCATGGTCTACACTATGTAAATGATATAAGAAACACCATCAATCAACACGACATGAACAACACTTAAAAGAACATATACTTCTAAAAAACTAAAGGAACACATGAATAATACTGATCACGATTATAATTTAAAAAGTAAAATTAATTATTTATAAAACCATCATACTATTATTTTAATTTACATGAATGTTATTTTATCCTCATATATGGAAAAATTCATATTTGTGACAATAACAATAAAAAAACAAAATAAAAAAAATATAAGTGATGTTGTGATGATGAATTCATGATATTATTGTCGATGAATTGAAAATTCCAATAAATTTGTGGTAGAACAACTATGAATATTTTCGGTGGATTGAACTATCATTAATTGATTAAAAATATTTAATGTTCTTTCTCATGAAAATAAAAATTATTACAATGTTTCTAAGAAATAGTGTTGATTTAATAATCTATTACTCAAATTTAATTAGATATTATTAATCATTAATAACTAAAAATCTCTCAATCATCACACAATAATTGAATTGATATATAATATAGAAGAGTTAAAATTGATAACACAAAGGTTTCATTGTTTTGACAACCTTACTTCCCTTGCGTCAGTGCCCATAAACAAGGTACTTGTCATTATTTTCTTTAGTGGACTCTAATTTAGTTATATCATTTAATTGGGTAACTCCTTCGACCCATATCAATATACATAACATGTCATACAATATTGACACAACATTTGGATAATATACAACACTTAGTTACACCATAAATATTTTATCTTGAACAATAATACAGAAATATAAATTCAGAAATATATCACGTATGATAGGTGATTTTGGATTTGATTTTATTACAATAGAACTCGGATTATAGAAACCATATAACCTTAAAACCGCATTTGTATTAAAAAACCAATATGCATATTTTTGATCGTCATTCAAACTTGGAATAATTAGTTTTCAATAGTTAGTGTTGTGATTTCAACCTCAACAAAAATATTTTTCTAGATATTATTCATGTATCAAACAATATACGTTTATAATCTTATATTAGAAATCATGTATCTAGGATGAGTTAAATATTTTGATCATCCTTGATACTCAATTCTCACTACTATGAGTTTATTAGATCATTTTACTAGACAGTAGAGGAATGTTCAAATTCAAATGTCAATCATGGATTTCATGTAAACTAATTCAAAATACTTTAGTATCATTAATATAATTACGTGTCACATATCTAGATACCAAAAAATAAAGAATAAAATATATACCATGATCCATTGTGCTAATGGATTTATGTCTCCTTGGTTTTCTGTCAGTAAAAAAATGAAAACTTTTTATATTCTCTCTTCCTCAGTAGTTTTGATTGAAGGTACTAAAATTATGATTAACACAGAATTTGAAAGTAATTGACCCTTAAAATAAATAAAAAATATATTTCATGGGTACTTGTTTAGTTAAATGTCTATTTTTATCAATTTGACAAATTTATCCAACATTATTAACTTATAATAATATTAAGAAAAACAGGATGTGTGTTATTCTAACATTCTACAACTTAACTCATGTGTTATTAATTTATGATTTTTAATACATTGAAATAGTATTTATAAACATTGATATATATTCTATTGTGTAGAAAACATTAATAACAATTGAAGATAATTTCCACATGAGACATAACACTCTTAAATTATCTATTAATATACTTCCTTCCATGTACTATAATATTTACATTTTCCATATCATAATAAAAATGGGATTGAAATAATTATACAGATGATATTTTCTTTATTAAATACTATTATTGTTATAAATATTCAATTCAATAATATATACTTATTGAAAATCATGATATATGATCGAAAAAATTATAAGAATATATTACAACTGTAATCATCCAAAAAATTAATAAATTCAATGAAACATACTCAGTGATAATTCCCACTCTTTCAACATGTCAAATAAATGTCTTGGGTGGTATCCCATTTGTTATAGGGTCATAAATTATATGAATTTTTATAATATGTTAAAAAAACCATATATTTTTGAAAATCCTACTTAACTAAAAAGTGCATTAATTCCTTCTGTCATGAACCACTAGAATATCTATAAATCATTGAAAATAATATTGTTTTGGTATTGAAAAAAATAAATTTTAATGGACATGGTGATACAATTAAAATTTCCATGTCATGAAATAATGTTCTTCATTAATGTCACTAAAAGTTTAGTGTCAAATCATGATACAAATTTAGCTTCCCTAATCAAAGAAACTATAAACATTAATTTTTCACCTTTCTATGATATTATTTATTTATCTATAAGATAAACATACCCAAAATTAGTATATCATGCATTAACACAACCATCAACATATGAATCAGAGTATCAAATCATCTTAATATCACTTTATCCTTTGTATATAATAATGTGATCCATTGTTCCATGAAAATATCACAAACCATTATTTGAATCTCTAAAATGTTCCAATCTATTGTTACCTTGGTATCTTCCTAACATTCCTAATAAAAATCTAATATATGTTCTTGTACAAGATTTATAATACATCTATTTTCCAAAAATGCTTTTATAAGGGACTCCTTCCAATTGTTTTATTTCAAAATCATTTTTGTTACATTTATTGGCATTAAATTTATATCTTTTTAGAATTGGAATTGGTGATGCTGAACATTTTTCCATCAAAAATATATCTGAAATGTTATTGATATTTGATTTTTGATTTAATCACAATAAACAATGCCTTCAATTAATGAATATTTCTATTCCAATCACATACATGTATTGTCGAATATGAATAATTAAAAATTATTATAGAAGAATTTATTAGTCTCAAATAATATACCATTATAATTTATTGAAATCAATATTTTTTCAACATATAGAATTAAAAATAAATTTTTACCCCAACTAATTATCTACTATGTACAGTAATCAATGATGTTTTCCAAAAATCCAAAATTTACTGGGGTATCATCTTTCACTTAAATCAAACATTTATTTCAATTTTCACTATTGTTTACATGATAATATGAAATTGGATAATTATAAATTCCATGATTAGTTTTGATTTCATGCAGATATACCACATATCCATTAGTAATTGCGGATATTCTTCTTCTTTGGGATCTTATTATCATTGTTTCGTTGGGTGATAAATTTTTGAAACATTCAGTTATTGTCCTATATAATAATTTTGTGAGCTAATTACATTAGGAACAAGACAATGTGAATATAGAGTATATGAAAATTTAACATGAATTCTATCTTCATTAATTTCTAAATTTTATGGAACTTCACTCCCTCTAGATTCACCATTCTAATTAAATATTGTATTTCTAGTTTCTACAATTCTTATAACACAGTTAGGAATATAAAATCTATAAGCCCCATTTACTTATCTATATTACCAATTAAATATCAAAACATTTTTCTGGCATCTAGTTTTCATTTTAATGGATTATATTCTCTTATTTATTCTAAATGACCCCATACATATAGGTTTATAGAAATAGGTTTCTAACAAGTATAAATTTTAAATAGAGTATTTGTATCTACATTACTTTGAACCTTATTCAATAGATACATGGGATCATTTAAATCATACATACATAATGATAAGGGAAAATAATAATTACATAACATACTCATAACCATATCAATTAATTTTTTTACGAATTCCTATGAAACCATTTTATTATGGTGTAAATGGAAATATGTTTTATACAAATTTACCCTACCATTCTTGAAACATTAAAATATAGCAGGTTTTTCTCCCTTTAATAAAAGATTCTATAATTTTTACCATCCTAATCAGTCTGTATGACCTTCACTATTCTATAAAATGTTCTCTCAACTTAATTTACAAAAATTTCCAACGTATTTATTTCATTATATTTCTCATGATATAAAAATACATATCTATATTGTGAAAAATAATCAATAAAGGTGATAATTTATTTTTATTATTTGAAATAATTGACTTATAAAATTCTACATATATTAGTATAAATGATCTCAAGGAGTTTAGAACCTATAGTGGCACATGTATTTTTTGTTTTTTTGTTTCCCATTAATACAATCTAACCAAATTTTTAGGCTGGTAAAATAAAATTTTTGATACACTTAAAATTTAATCAATCTCTCCAATCATTCTATTGAAATATTAACGAAATTTTTATTTCAAAAAATAAGTTGATTTTTCATTTACTAAATCATGTTGAGTATCAAAATTATGATGCAAGGTCAAATTTTTTTCATTATACATAGTATAATGATATTTCATATAACCCATCATTCAATATATTATATCCAATCATGCATGTATTATTAAATTAAATAGATAAAAATTCCTAAAATTAAAAGAGAATCTAAAAGTATTTGGTTTTAATAACGAAACCAAATTATAAGATATACTACGTACATAAAATCCCCCCTGTGAATCAAAACTATATCCACTATCTAGGATCAAACATTAAGTCCCAACTTCTTCCATTCGTACATTCACTCTATTCCATATGAATAAAAACTTTTCACTATGGATTGTGATTTTGGTTGAAAGGAATCAATGAATCGTATTAAAAACATGTGTTGTACAACAATAATTAATTAACCATTTATAATGTGGAACCTAGTTATTTTTTATTCATAAAATTTATAATCCTTTTTCATACCTTTTTTCAAAACAATCATTTTGTTTTAAGAAATACTTTGTTAAATGCTGCAATTTCTTATAGAAAAGAAATTATTTTTATTTTTTATTCATCTAGTTCCTGTATAATGACTCATTAAGCATCAATGGACCCTTCTATTTTATATACTTCTTTATACCATAATTTATTCTTCCTTGATGATTTAAATAATGGATAAAGTGGATTATTTGGATTTTGAAACTTGTTTCCCCTTGAAAAATCATATATACAATTCATGCCCATTCCATTTATATTTTATTGTGATTTATTTCATTTGGAATGTTCCTTAATAAAATTGTAATTAGTTTAGAAAATTTATACCAGAAAACATTCATAAACATCTATACTTAATGACATAAGTGATTCTGTAATATTTTCCACTTCAATTACATGCTCACGCATAGTTTAAGAACCTTCAAAAATCATGGTGGTAAATATACTAATTAATACCCAAGTAAGATATTTTTAAATTGTTTGATATCAATCACCAGATGATTTCATTAATTCATTATCACTTTCTGTTTTAGTGAAACCAGACTTGGTGTTACATGCTAAGATCACATTCATTAACAACAAAGATAAATGGTTCGATCCTTCACATGTTGTAAAATAAAATCTATCATAATTTTTAAGTTAATCCTCTTCAGTATAATGGTATTGTAGTTGCAGTGCTAAATAATGATCAAATACAATATGGTGAATTTGGATTTCACACATCAACCAGATAAATTTAACCCATTAAACATTGAAATTGTTGATGCATGTAAGTCCATGATGATGGAATGTTTACTGAAATAAATACATTTATTAAATTTATTTTTTGAATGAATATAACAATAAATTTACTCTTAAAAATTATTTAATGGCAAAAATAATTTTGTGGTCTCTTTTGGATGATATACTAATACACAATAATGATTGATGAAAAAAATTAAATTTATTTTGGAATAATATAATCACCAATTATATTAATTCATTATATTTTGATATATAAATAAATCTCATAATACATATGTATCACCAAAAATATTATTCTGAAATTATAAGAATATGTAAATTTTAATTGGTAAATTAATAGATATATCATAATAATGAATAAAAATTTATCATAAAATATCCCATTAGTAGAAAATTTATGGTAAAACAATATATTATATATTAACATAAGTTTGGAAAAATATTAACTTTATGATTTGACCATTTTGTTGATTAAAACATTTCATTCAATAATGATCTGAATATAAGCCATCATAATGTAACATAAATATTTGTACAATTTAATAAACATAAATCACATTTTTTTGAACATTTTTAATTTGTTTTGGTACTAAATATAATAAAATAATAATTATTTCATATTTTGAGAATCAATTATTTTGGCATCATATACAGAACTATATTAATTATTTATAATAATTATAAATCATTATGAATCTAAAAAAATTTATCCATATTTAAATAATAAAGATAAAAATAAATAATAGTAAAAATCATTATTAATGATCCTAGGATGGATTTTTAATCCATAAATTATTTTCAATATTTTATTGGGCACTATAAAACACACAAGAATCATATACCTACCCATGTATTATTTTTAACAGATGTCATGTGGAAAAAACTAAAAAACATAAATGGTTTTCTAATATTCTAAACATAGGACACTATAAATAATAATAGGAAAATTAAGAGAATCTGTGTATAAAAATAAATTCAGCATAATTCAGAAATAAATAATTTTTTTCCAAATTTTAAAAACATGAGTACATAGGTTGAATTTTGGGATTTCTAAATATTTGCACCGTGATATTCATCTTACAAAACAAAATTGAACAGTCTCTTGATCTATTTATAAAAAAAATTAATAGTTTTTTAATATATTTAAAAAACACATTAAAATTAGAGCCATGTACATTTATAATTATTAACGAATTTTTAGAGGGAAATAAAAACAACATAACTTCATAACCAAATTTCTAAACATGGGTATATATACATAATTATAATAAATGGGTAGAATGCGCGTATAATTATAGAGGAAATTAAATAAATAAATAAATAAAAATAGATTTAAAATTTTAAAAACATGGAGATGGAAATAGATTTTTCATATGCTAAAAAATTTTGACAGTTACTTTTGGATTTAAAAAAAGCATAGTGGATTGATCATTTTAAAACAATATTTAATAATGACATGATAAATCTAAAAAAATTATAGGGTATTCCAAGAATGATAAAAAATCTATTACATGTAAGTGTATAAAAAATTTTCAAAAATCTATTTAGTGAAATTTAAAACTTCATTTTATAATGAACATAATCTATATTTTCATTTTTAAATTAAAGGAACATATAATAAATTTAAATGTGATAAAAATACATTTCAAAAACTAACATTGATACCACATATAAGTTAACTTCATTTATCATAAGATCCTTAAAATATATATTTATAACATATCTAGAAAAATAAAATGTAAAACAAAATGCCAACCATGATCTATTGAACTTATAGATTTATGTATCAAGGATTTTCTCCAATTTTAAAAGATTTCTATCCATTAAATATTCTATCTTCCACATCAATTTCAATGGAATGTATTATAATTATGATTGTGACTTCATTAGAAAGGTCATGTCACTTTAAATAAGGATAAATAATTTTTCATTAGTGTTTATTTAATTAATTGTCAATGTCCATAAATTTGATAATTTATCCCTTATTATTATACTATGATAATTTTTAAAAATATATGAAATGTTTTATTCCAACATTTCATGTATTCAAAACATAACAGTGCTCTACTATGGAAATTAGTTGATTTATTATTTGAACTCAAAATCATCATTTGTACCCATCCTGATATTGGTTGACATTCTAATTATGGAATCTACATATTAGGATAACATAGAAATTGTCCCCAATTTATTCAAATATTCATCTGATTTGATGTGTCTCGTCTTCAGGATAGGTTCATCATTTATTTGTGTGTGTTCCCCTTATCCTCATATCTCTATCAATGAATGTGAGTGATTTCTCATTTGTAGAAACATGAATTTAAATGGTGACTCTAGTGCTTCCAAACCCCACATGCTTATTCTCACACATCATCATAAATAATTGGTTTCATCTCATATTGTTGAACTATGAAGGGATCAGGACAATCATTTCATTTTTAACGTTGGTTTTGTTGGCTCCTAGAACAACGAGATTTTTTTTAATAAGAGATTCGAGAGTGAACTGTGTGGGATAAATTATAATATGTAGAAATTATCTTAAGTTAACTAGTGATATTCTCTCACATATAAATAATAAAATTAATCATATATTAAAACAAGAAATATCCTTAAAAAATACAAAGATATTTTCAAGAACTCAATACTGGCTTTGAAAATATGATTTTGAATCCACTATAATTGATAAAAATGAATGAAATATGAAATGATGTAAAAATATTTCATTAATTTGAACATCAAAAATGATGATTAAACATTTTACCAACCAAGATACATATGAAAATTAAAAAAATGTTTTCTTCTAATTTTAATTCACTCATAGATTCACATTAAACATTTCACAAGATTTTTGATGACTAATCATCCATGATCAAAATAAAACACTTCTTAATTTTCTTTTGAAAATTCATATCAAAGTACTAAAAATAAAAAAATTCCCAAATAATAAATTTCTGAAAACAAGTCCATTAATTATATTTTCAACACTGAGACATTAAAAATAAACACTACCACTTATTCACCTTTAACCAACACCCCCTTTATCCACACTAAAAAAGGCATTGATAAAGGGGGTACTTTTATCAGTGCAAAGTAATCACTGATAGCCACTCCTTTTATCATGCATAAAAATCACTGATAAATGTAATAATTTAATAGATAATTAATTAAACATGATAATGATACCCCCATAATAGTTTCTTTTTTATCACTGTTAAAATGTACCCTTTATCAACAATTTTCTTAGTGTTGGTAATAGTATGTCTTTTATCACTGTGAAAACAGTAGTTTTAAATGATGATAAAAGGTATATTTCTAAAAAACATGGATATCATTAAAAATAATACATTAATACCTTAATATATTTATATATTTATATTGATCTAAATATAATATATTATTTAAAATATGATTTAGATAAGGATAAATGCTCATATACACATAATATATAATAAATATATTGAAAATGACTTATAAAAAAATTAAAATTATTATTATTTTATAATTTTCTAATTATTATTGAGTATTTATCAATTAATAACTATTGAATGGTAGAAAAATCAAATGAGTTAATTAATTGTTTAAGATTAGTGGAAAACATTACTTGAACATCAAACGACTATATGTTTTATCCAAGTGCTCGTTTGTGTACTACCACATTCTAAATAAAATCATGTGAAAAGATCTATTCAAAAATTACCCAAGGGAATCTTAAGTCATGTTTTGAAAGGCCAAAAATACCCAAAAGGCCTCTAAAATTGAATTTTTTGTCGGTGTATCCCAGATTTTTCAATTTGATGGATTTTAACACCATTTAAGGGGGTCCTATTGTATTTTTTTATGGTGAATGAATTTATTCACATTTTTTACATTCATGTAGATATAATGGTTTTTAAATTTTATCATTTTTTACAATTTAGTTTTATTTATAATTTAATTTATACACATATATACAAATGTGTATATATTCAGAAATTAGAAATTAATTTTATAAATAAATACGTAAACATATAAACATATAAAATATCTTTATATAAATATAAACCATATATATATATAATAATATTAATTTTATTAAATATAAAAATGTAATAATATTTAAATACATGTCCAATTGTTGGGTATATCATATATATATATATATATATATATTTGTGAGTGTTACAATATATATATTTTACTACATATTTTAGTAAATGTTTATAAATATAAAGATAAAATATATGAAAATAAATATAAAAATTTATAATATTATTTATAGACACACAGTTGTGTATAAATTTATATTTTTTCTGTATGTGTGAATTTATGAGAAAACATTATAAAAACATGTTATATTTATTTATTTATTTAAATGTTAATATATATTGACAAAAACTATAACAATGTACATATAAAAAATTGATATATCATAAAATATAGAAAAAAAATTTTGAGTTGTAAAGATGTATATCTAAGCCGATCATGTCTCATATTTGAATCTTAATAGGAACGCATGTGAGAATGTGAAAAGAAATATGTCCTAGAATTGTTAAAAGGGGTGAGCATAGAGCACTGATAAAGTGAGGGGATTTCACCATTAGGGGGCCTCGATCGTTGAGAAAAATGTCAGGGTGGTGGAACTCATATTTTTTAATTGATAATTTTTATCTTAATTTTTTGACTTTGTCAACGTTTTTATTTCTGATAAATGGTTACTTTATTAAAAAATTTCAACTAATAAAAGGGACCCCATTTATTTTCTCTCAGATTAGTAATTCTTCTTTAGTGATATTAATGAAATTTTGGTACTATTAATTTTTTTGTCCTGTATTAGTGAAAATGTATATCATAAAATTACCACTAAATATAGAAATACCTGAATTATCATCATTTTTATGTACAAATAATATAAAAATTTATGGTCCCATAAAATTTCCCCACACTTAAAATTTATCCTATCTTAAGCATAATAATTACTGTAATTCAGTAGAATAAAATTTATCTCAATCAGGAAAAAATGGGGTACCAAATATATTCAATTTCCAAAAATAATTTCCACCATGAAATAAGATGAATAAAAAATGATACCCCTCTTGAAATAAATTCCATAGAGTAGAGTTGGTTACCATGACAGTGATATTTTTATTAAATTAAACACATGTCATTTTTTAGTCAAATGAACATCCAAAATTCCCATTACCTCATGGAAAATATTCCTATATAATTTAAATTCACATAATAATTTGGAAATCAATTGTAATAGAGTAATTTAATAATTAGTTATCTTAGAATAAATAACACACCCCATAGTAAATTAACAAATAATATAGAGTAAATAATAAGGTGTTCAACTTTGATTAGGGTTTTTGTTTTTACAGTTCATTTGGATGCATGTCATAGGGCGTTAATCCAAAGTAATGATTTCAATTATAATCATTATTTTATATCATTAACCAATGATTTTAGAAAATATGTCTGGAGGATAATAATTTTTTTCCCATAATCAATCCCATGATAATTAATGAATTATATCTTTATATAGATACAAATTGTATCAGATTTATACAAAATATTAACCCACTCATGATGCATACAATTAAGCCTGAAAATTAGAAACTTTTTAAAAGAATTAATGTTTCATAATGGGTTCAATATTGGAACACATTAAAAAATATTTTTAACCTCTCATAAAAACACAAATATCAATATTTTATTCTATTATGGATAAAAATGTGACAACATAATTAAAAATAGTTAAATATTAAAATTTATTTCCAATTCTGTTGTGAATGAATCATATACAGGGTCAAAACAAGTTGAAAATGAATTTTACCACACAAAAAATATTAGAAAAATTACCATGAATTATATTGGTAACACTAAAAAATTTCATAAAATGATGGAATTTATAAATTTAATACAGCTTTAAAATTCAAATAATATTTCAAAATGAGAACAAAAAAAATTCACATGCATTATTGATGTGTACAAAATTTTTAACTGTAGAATAGACTAATTGAAATAAAAAAATATTATAACATGTATTATAGAGAATAAAAAATAATTTTAAGGAACCAAATATAGAGATGAGTAGTATCATTCTGAATAGATTAAAAATCATTACAAATAAAATGATTGAAATAAATGTTCCTCTAGTATGAACAATATATTTTCGCTATTTTTTATTCTAAATAATCTATTCTTTTGTTTATAGTAAATAAATATACACAAGAATATTAAATTACAATAATATGACAAAATATATTGTAATAATAAGGAACTTTTGTTCAATAAAGCATGTGACCAGATATGTACTCACTAGAGATTTATATATGTTTTTTAAGCATTTTATCACCTTATGTAAGTAAATATAAGTCCAAAGTATGGTTTTAAAATTTTCATCAATATATTAGACAAAATGAATTCTTTTTAGACAAAATTTAAAATGAATCATAAATATTTAAATTTATTTAATAAATAAAAAACAAATTTAAAAAAATTAAAAACCATGTGTTTCCATCCATCCAATGCTAAATTTTATGTCGCCTACAAAAATATTTTATTTAAATGTATAACAATGATCATTTGGATGAAATTTTATGTGGATGACTGCATATTCATATTTTTACATGAATATTTGATTTCATTCATTAGAAAACAAAAAAACACAAAAAACATGCAAATATATTGTATGATGTATTAAAAAATGAACCTGGGAAATTGTCTACAACTGTTACAGTGTCTATATTTTAAGAACAAAACAAAAAATTGAAAAAAAGCCAAATTAAATTATCAAGGATGACCCAAAATGTTCTCATCCCCCCCCCCAACGATTATATATTTTACATAGGAAATTTTTTGTTTAAAACCTTTAATAACCAACTTATAAGAACTATAAATTAAATAGAAAATATACATTAAAAAGACATCCCATTAGGCTCCCACATAATGGTTTAAAATTTTCCACTAGAAATTATATTTTTAGAGCACATATAGAACAAAAATATTATGAATTTCACAAAAATATGTGGTAAATCATCATTTAAATGTTCTTTTAGAGAAATGTAGATATATCTCTTGACTTTTCAAAAAAATGATAACTAGCATATTTTAATATTGCCTTTAAATTAAATTTTTCTCTAGTTTTTGAGACATCCAAACATTAAAACTGAAATGTAAATTAATCATATTCAATATTAATGAAATAAATATGAAGTATATGTAGATTAGAACTAAAGAGAATGAATCCTTGAGAACAAAATAATTTATTTTTTCAAATATAATTTTCCAAAAATATAGTCCAAGGATATAGAGGTCCAGTGTATTTCAAATATTAGAAATCAAAATATATCATCTTAATCAGAAAAACCAAAATTATATAAAAACCTATTTAGTTATGATAACTACTATATAACTTTTAAAATTGAGTAGTCTACCGTCAGGAATATATGTATCGAATCGTGGTGATCGTGAAATATCAGTATAGAAATTAATAAAGCAATAAATTATAACAAAATTATCAAGAGGGAGATCATGATATCATAATGTGTATGATAATATGATTTAAAACATGTATTATTAAAATAAATTAATATGATTAGAGAATAACAATCATTTGGAAACATAATTAACCCAAAAATCATAAGCTAGTATTTGGTCTAATCAGTTTAAGAAAATAACATAGGAAATGTTCATTAATAATATTTATTTACCTATATTTATAACCACCATAACATTGTGTTCTTACGTTAATCATACTAGCATCAAACAAAGTATATCCAGACATATTCACATTACATAGTAAATTATTGGGATATATAAAACATATCTATCATATAATAATATTAAAAAGCTTATGATTTACACAACATCATGAACTTTCCCCTAAGGCCCATGTTGTGACTCACCCATGACTACCTCCCAAAGGCCCGGGGTAGCAGACTATATCCAATTTCATCTACCTGCAAATGGGAGTTCTTTTTTGAGTATCTACACATACACACACACAAACACATATAAAAAACTGGAAAGGTAAACATGCATTCCTCAGAAAGACCACTTAGTAATGGAACATGTTGTAGGTAAAATGGGCTAGAATAAAAACCAAACAAAAGACAAACTGAAAACAAGAATGTAAAAAAGAACTCTGAAAAACTATCTAATGAAAACCCCACCTGATGGGTAACTGTAGGCTTCTAGCCTAAAACCAACGAAGTGTGCCTTATCTTCCTGATATCATTATGAACCACCAGGTTCTTGGCACCAAGTCCTCTGTCAAGGAATCGATCATCCTCACCATCCAAAACACGTACAGGAGAAGTTCGTGCAGAGGTGAGTAACAAAATACTTAGTTGGGACCCAAAACCGAAAAATAATGACCACAAAACAATCCAAAAAGAAAACTAGGAAGCATGATCACAAACCAAGATAGATCACACATGTATAATCTATTTTACATATATAAATACTATCAGTTTTAACACTAAACAACTCAAAGTATTGAGGTACTTATACCTGATGAGTACATGGGGTATGTTGGGTCACATAGAGCTTCTCCCAACCATGGGCATGTCGGGTGGCATAGAGCCACTCCGACTTAGTCCATTGTTGTTGATCTAGACATGGAAGCTTTTAGCTGATCCTCAAAGGGTCACTTGTACCGGATTTACATTGAGTCTCCAGTCAGTAGTCTTCGGGTCTGTGCCGGTTCCAGGGTTTCCACATGTAGCGCGCTTGATTCTGGTAGAATCCACTCCTCAAGCCATTCATAGCATTTCAAAACGAATGAAAACCAACATATACTATTCTATAATAACATCATGGTATTGACGGTTCTAAAACCATAAATCGATCGTCAATCATATACGCAACGTAAATGATATTGAAATTTTGTTAAAAAGTGTCTAGTTGTGTCTGGTCCCAGTATCACCCAGTCGAACGGACCCCACCTACCCAACCCGAGGGGACCCGATTGACCCAGACTGGTTCGGATAACCCAAAAGGATGTGGTTAGGTCTGGGTCAGCTTGTTTCATCCTATCTATAGGCCCAAGCCCATTGGGAAATGCTTGAACTGACCAGGTTTAGTTGTGGGTCCATCTAGCCGGGTTACCCAGTGTCCTAATTTCATCCATCCCGACCTGCACTGGTGATATAGTTTTTATTCTCAGACCGGGCCACTTAGTGGCTCGGCATTAACCCGCCAGACCGGCCCACTACACTAGGCCGACTTAATCCAGCCCAGGATATTCAGTGGCCCGGTTCGCACTACTTTTACTGTCATGCAAAATTGGGTGGATTCCTCTAGCTCAGAATCCATTAGAGCGTCCAGTTCATCCACCTTGCTGCCTGCAATGTTGACCACCCCTTATGCTTCATATGCACTCCCAACTAGAAAATGTGTCAATGTAACGTGCTATGGAACCTGCCATAGCCTACTCTACCAACACATCCAGTTTGCTGCATCCCAGTATACATTCTTCTTAATCGATGATAGCGGCTTCTACTGCACTTCCATGGGCTGAGCCGGCCATGGCATCATCCGCCATGGTGCACCATTGTGGTGCATTTCCCCCGTAAAAAGAATCCTTCTCAGGCCCCTAACGAACCAATATAATTTTTTGCGGACCACCACTTCTATTCTGGTGGTCTATTCCTCATTTCATTTATGCCTCAGAGCTCTACGGGACACCATATTCTCTGATATATCCATGAATATTAATTGTCGTCAATCCGGAGTTTCTTCCACAAAGAACACACAAAAACACACATTGTCTTAAGGGATCAGGACATGTTCGAGTCTGCCTACACAAACCATGTTAGTGATTTTAAAACATAGGGGGATACGATTACAATTATATCAAATTAAATCATGATGAAAAAATAGGAGAATCAGCGCCCTCCCATAATATCAAACGACATGTAGATGAACAAGTTTGGGAGATGATCCGAGTTTTTTATATTAGAATGAAGAATGGGTAAAATCGTAACACACAATGTAAACCACTACCTGTATAAAGTATCTTGTTGGTGTTGATCCATTCGAATATGTTGTCATTCATTAATCTAAAGTTCAAGATCAATTATCCAAGGTTTGTTTATAACATTCCAATTGATTTGAATTATTCGTTGGAGAGAAACCCTTCAACATTCTTCTAAGAAATTTGATCTCTGATTCTACAATTCATTATCTCATTAAATGATAAACACATATTAGTGTTTCTATTATGTTGGGTCTTCACGTTGTTAAAATATATCATTTATAAAACCATATATCTATTTAAATAAATTAACATGTCATTATTCTGAAAATTTAATATTATCATTAATGGGATTCATTTCATGTGACTCATAAACTCCTCATCACTGCACCATAGTGATGATATTCCACCACTCAACGTTTAAGTGAATAAAGTAAAATACATTTTTATTTTATTTTAGTTTTGTTCTTAAAAGTCCAAAAATAATCTTTTCTAGTTGACCCTCATCTGTTGATATTATGACCTTTATAGTAGAATACTGATGTTTTGAGTTCAACTGTGAATTCATATATTTTATTCAAGCACAAATTTAACATTTATAAACCCCCACATGATAATTTATTTAAATGAAATTATGGAAAATTTTATTCTAGGATCATCGGGCCTCAGAATCATGAGTCATCTGATTTTCTGGTCTCGAAATAATCCAACACAATTTTTTAAAAAAATTACATGGAATTTTTCAGATATTACATTATCCCAATTCTAGATCATTACATTAGATAAATATAAAACAAAGGATAAACAATAAAATCGTAGTATTGTGCACAAATTTTATCCTCCCACTCTAAAGTGCCCTCTTAGTGATTCCCATGTTTCCAAAAACCGCATACTAGAGGAATGATCTTCCTCAAAAGTACATACTTATATTGATCCCCTATCCCCATCGAGAACTCCGTAAATGCTTCCCAGTCATCAATGTGTAGGTTTCCCCAGTCGATGACTCGTGAGGGATCATGTATGTAGCTCCTCACCTCTATAATGTGAAAAACATCATGGACCTGATTCATCTATGGGAGAAGATCTAATTGGTATGCCACCTGTCCAACACTTCTATGAATTTTGAATGGTTCGATGATGCTCGAGATAATTTCCCACCCTGACCAAATCACTGCAATCTCCATCGTGGTGAGACCTGAAGGAACACATGGTCTCCATCATTAAACTCTATGGGAAAGCGTCTCTTATCTATATAAGATAGTTTCTGCTCTATGTTTTCCTTAATTTCTCCAGGATGATCTTCATCTTCTCCATTGTAGATTGTACCAACATTGGTCCCATTAGTACTAACTCCCCAAGGTTTTTCCAGTATAGATATGATCTGCATGGTCTCTTTTATAAATCATTAAATAGTTCCATGCCAATGGTGGTGTAATAGATGGTTTGGTATAAAAATTCCACTATTGGAAGGTGGTCCTTCAAACTACAACCAAATTAAAGGACACAAGAACAAAACATTCCTCAAACTTCTATATAGTCTACTCTATTTGACCATCTATCTATGGGTGAATGGTTGTACTCAAGCACAGCTGAGTTCCAAACACATCCAATAATCCAACCCACAACCGGGATATGAAACCAGAATCAATGTATGAGAATATTATTGAAGGCCCTCTATGACGCCACTCTATCTCATGTATTTATATTAATCTCATTCCCTATATCAATCACTACACTCAGATGCATAGTAATTTTGCTGACATGGTGTGTCGATTGATGATCACACTGAATGAATCATGGCCCCTTGATGTGCATGGTAATCCCATCATGATGTCCATCGATAGACGACCTCTTCAACTACGGTACCTTATGTGGCTTGGTGCAGCCTGCTGGAACCTAATGGTCATCCTTAACTTGAGGAATAGTGAGGCACCGATAAATGAACTCAACCACTGCTATCAACATCCATGGGCAATAGTACTAACTTCAATGATCCTATTACATCATCAACACCACTGGTTATACTACCAAAGGGGATGTATGGAACTCCATCTACATCTCCTCACACAATGCCACAGTTGCTATGGTGGGACCTCTAAAATGGATGTAATTCTCCACTACTATTGAAATTCATTAGGATCATTTCCATATGATAAATGAGCTCATCGGGCCTCTCAGTCAACATCCCCAAGGTGTGCCACAGTAACCCGTCATACAACTAGGGAGTGACAGTCATCGAATGAAGGTAAGATACTCTATCATCATCCATGAAGGATATATTCATCGTGTCTAGTGGCACTTCTACCCCACTCAGCAGTTACAAACCAGACCACATACTGATCACATCTCCCACCACATTACCCTTAACAAGAGTAGATATGATCTCAAATTTGTTGTACTGGAGGAACATTATCAGTCACTGATGCCTCAAGTTTAGGTTATTCAGGGAGAAGAAATACTTTAAATAATCATTGTTATAGTAGGCAGTAACCACTCACCCATAAAGTACTTCTGCCACATCATCAAAGAAAATTCCAATGCTGCTAACTCTTATTCATGAGACGAGTAGTTCTTCTCATGCTACCTCAACTTCCTAGAACTATAGGTGATTACTTCTCTCTCCTAGATTAAGACACAACCCAGTCTGGTCCATGATGCGTCACAACAAATTAGATACCCAACGCCCTCCTCTGGTAGTCTCAATATAAGGAAACCCATCATTATCCTCCTCCACTCTAGGAAACTGTGATGGAACATCTACGTCCAAACTAATGGTGTCCCCTCCATTTGAAAGATGATTAGTGTTCCTTAACTCTATAAATGTTGGGAACAAACCTTTGGTAGTATCATTCCAACCACAAGAAGTTATTCATCTCAGTCAACATCCTATGTGGCTCCCATAAAAGTGTTTCATCTATATTCATCGAATCCACTGAAACTCTAGCCTCTGAGATGGCATGTCATTGAAAGTGGACCTCCTGAATCCAGAACATGAAATTTGAGTCCCGAACATAAAATTGGGTCAAATAGAGTGTTTCCTGGACTATATGTAGGTGTGTCACCTTATCCTCATCTAACACCAAGAACACCACTATGTCATCAATGTTGAACATGGTGAAAAAGTCAAGGTAAGGTTGTAATATTCTGTTAATGAGTCCCATGAAATTTTTTGGCAAATTGTTATTGCCTAATGACATCACCAAGAACTCATAGTGGAGATATCATCTTACAAAGACTATATTTGGTACATCCCTTTCTTATACCCAAAGCTAATGAATGACATACCATAGGTCTAACTTCGAGAAGCACCTCACACACATCAGCTGGTCAATGAGGTTTTCATTACTTGAAGGTATCTATTTTTTATTCACAGTCACCTGGTTCAGGAAACAGATGTCCATTCACAAACCCAAACTCTCATCTTCCTCCATGGAAAACAACACAGGGGATGCCCATGGTGAAACATTGGGCCTCACAAAGCCCCTATCCAGTAAGTCATCCAACTATACCCTAAATTATTAAAGCTCCATGGGAGCCATCTGATATGCTGGTGTAGACATTGGTGTCATCCCAGTATACAAGTTGATGATGAAGTCTACCTCCCTATGATGTAGTAGTCTCATGACATCCTCTGGGAAGATGTCCTCACACTCATCCCCCACTATTGGAAAGCATGCACTCCTCTCGTCCACCGCACTAAGGGTGGGGCTATCCAACTTGTGAATGATCAACTAAAAACTTCTTCTATAACGTCCATCCTGTGCTACAAGAACTCCCTTCTCATGGGTGATGTAAAACCTACTCCCATCCTAGTGAACACACCACATTATATGCCTAATACAATCGACCTGAGAATGAACTATGGAAAACCAGTGCATTCCCATGATGATATTGTATGGACTTGACTCCATTATTATAAGACACCAGCTAATATTATGGCCACCATGAGTAATCTCACACTACTAGAACCAGTGTGTAACCATAAAATATTCTTCAATATAAGTCTCTAACCATAAGGATCGAGCCATCCAATCCAATGGAATCTAGGAACCTCAAATGAGGTTTGTGGAATAGAAAGAGTGACTAGATCATGTGTCTATAAGAACTACAACTAAGCTGGAACAGACATTGATCATACTTCTAATCTTCTCCAGAGTATCATGGTCACATCCATCCACTTTCGGACACTGACCTCACCCATTTCTACTGGCTCCCTCTGGCCGTAGTGGACATCCTCTGGGTGATAGTGGTGTTACCTCAAATTTTAGCACACCAAAAGCTACTCGTACTCCTAATCTATGAGATCCTATACCGTAATAAACTCAATGCTCCCACCTTTTCCTATGCCTCAACAATATATTGATATTTTGTATATTTTGGTGTGACACTTCGGGCAGTCACGAGCCATGTGTCGCTGCAAGCCACACAAGTAACATGCCCTACTACTCTGTGGACTCCTCCTACCATGGCAACCTCACACCCCTAATATAGAATCCTAGTATAAGCATACTGATGATCTGTCCCCCTTGGACCTCTGCGTCATATGTTAGTTTACTATTATAGATGACTCATCCACCAGTCACTCAGTGGTATCTTCCGCCGTCAGGGCCTGCTCTATGAGAAAAATCTCTACTAGTAGAGCTCTCTCCAACACTCCAACTTGTGTAGGGATGATAAGGGAAATCATTGATGCATTGATATCCCATATGAGTTCTGATTAAAAATAAAGACCCAAATTAAAGGGCCACTTAAAATATCATTAGATTAACTTGACAGGACTGTGAAACTCTAAGAGTACTCATCCATAGACATGGAACCCTATTTTAGGTGGAGAATCTCCTATATGCGCATTGGGCGCAAATTTCCTGAAAATAACTCGTTTGGTAATGTCAGTTGAACTCATCCTAGTAGAGGGTCTTGTCATCATGTGTCAGGAAGGTAAAACTCCACCATATCTCTGTAAGGACCAGTAGGTGGCTTGCAGCTAGAATAACCATCTGGTCATGTTGTGTCCTCAATATGTGGAAGACTCATGTTACCTCCTCCAAATAGTCCTTAGTGAAGTGAGAATCTTTATTTCCTCCTATCCTAGGATTTACATGCCTATGGAAATTGTGGAAGTCATTGATCTAGTGTGAATAATCTATGAGTAATGCCAGTTGTAACTGCTAATCAATGGGTGTTGGAACCACTAGTGCACTACTCGTCCGGGCCATCACTTGTACATGTCCCTAAACTGATGCCTCATCACTAGGTTGATTGTCCTCATGGTCACACATCATAATACTAGGTGGATGTCTAATTGGAGGAATCCTAGAATAGATCAGGATGTACCACTGTTAGTATATTATACATGGTGATCTATCTCAAGTTCAAGAAGAACATGTGGAAACACTCAATTCATATTTGATGCATGAAACTAGTGTTTTTGGGCTATAGATCTGAAATACAGAATTCACGGTCTTCTTCTATGGATACGTCGACCGCTGCACCAACATGGGACTCCAAGAATGTGAATGTCGAACTTGAAACAAATAACACTTTTTCCTAAAACAAAATAAGAGACTCCTGGTCATTTGCATAGAATCGACCACCCATGATACCACTGTGTCAAAAACTATCCCCTGGGGCACGTGTCATGACTCCCCCATGACCTTCTCCCAAATGCCAGTGGTTGGAGACTAGCACCAGAGGCATAAACCTACAAGTGGGAGAAATTTTCCATAGTACCAGTATGAAAACAAACAAAAACAACCACATCAAAAAATAATTGAAAGAAAAAATGCATTCCACTAAAAAAACACTTGGTAAATGTATATTATTTATGTCTAATGGGATAGGATAAAAACACGACAAAATTAAAACTAAAAAAAGAACGTACAACATATATTGGAAAATCAATCCTCCAAAAACACAACCTGATTGTTATGTGTTGAATAGCTTCTAGAAGACATAGAAGTACGACCCACCTTTCTAATCTCACCAAAACACCAGGTCCTAGGCCACCAAATACTACATCAATGAATTAGTTGTCTTCTCCAGACACAACATGTTCTGTAAATTCCCATGCATGGACGAGTAACATAATTACTAATAGGGACCAAAAAATAATGGAAAAAACAAAAAATCAATCAATAAGGGAAACCACGTAGCACGATCACATAGAAATATAGTAGACACATGTGTAATATAATGTATAGGAAGCAACACTAATATTCATAACATTGAACTCCATGGACTGCTAAGGTAATCATCCCCGATGAGTACCATGGGAATGCAGGGTCATACAGAGCCACTCCCCACATTTGACATGCTAGGTCACATAGAGACACATACCACATAGGCCATTATAGTTGATCCATATAGTGTCTCTAGTTGCTGTTCCATATAAGGTCTCTTATAGATCCACACAGGGTGGTTTATAGCTGATTTGCACAATGTCAATTTTCAACAGTTTCCTGGACCTATCCAGCCATAGGATTTCCACAGATAGAATTATTAATTCTAGGATAATCATCTCCTCAATCCATTAGTTGTATTTCTAAATCAATGAAAACCTCCTTAGAAAAGCGTAAAATAAATGCCTTTTCTAGGGGAATCCAACGCTGAAAACATCTCATCAATCAAATGTTTGGTCTAAAAGAAGTTTTAGTTCTAATAAATATGGTCCTATTGAGTGTGGGTCTGGTTTGACCAGGTCAGACTAACCCAAAATACGCAGCCCAGTGGTGTCGCTTAGCTGGACTCGATGTAACCGACATAACCCGACCTGGTAGGGGTAGCCTTGATTAGGTTTGGCCTCACTACTAGGCTAGGCCCATTGGGCTTTATTGGACCCGCCCTAGTTCAGCTGTGGGTCCAGATTTCCTAGTGACCCAATGATTAGATTTCATCTAGCCTGGGCCACCTAGCGGCCTAAACATATCCTGCTGACCTGACCATCAACAATGTGCTGACTTTATCCAGACCGTGATTCCTAGTGGCTCGGTCCCTTCCCCTCGACACAGCCCGCACAATGGGCTGTTCTCCTCCAGGCCCGATTCCAGGAGGTCATCTAGTTCATATTCACCGCGTTTGTCTATGTCGGCCACCCCATAGGCTTTGCACGTAGTCCCCGATAATGTGTATTCCATCACACCACATCATGTCCCCATCACTGGCCCACTTCACCCACACAGTCATGTTGTCGAATCCCTACCCACTGGCCACCAACCCCCAACTGAAATATCATGGTTCATCGCCGTTGACCAATCCAGTTGTAACCCTGTATTCCATAGACTGTCGTCAAGGCACACTATCGTCCGCATGTTGCCGCCTGCATCGGTTGGCCAACAAAATTTGTAGTGGACCATTGGGTTTATTTCGGTGGTCTGTTTCTTATATCGTCTACACCTCCATCCTCCATGGGATCCATATTCTGTACTATGACCTCCGAAATTCATAGCTATTAATCTGGAGTTGCAGCCATGAAGAAGAAACAAGAATGCACAAATGGGGTGGGGCTGTTGCATTGTTCGTGTTAGCCCACACCCTCCGCATTAGTGTTTTGAAGACATGGGGGGATGATATTACTATTCTATAAAAATTAATATCGAAGAAATGCCCCTAGAATTAGAACCCTCTTGTAATAATGAACGACCCACATATGAATTTGTTCATGGAATAATCCGTATTCATTACATTATAATGAAGAATATGGAAACATAAAATAGAAAAATTATACCCCTACATTGATAAGGTTCAAAGTTGGTGTCAATCTGTTCAAATCCATTGTTGTTGGTTGATCTCACATCCCAGATCTATTCTCTAAGGTGTTGTCAAAGCTTTCAAATTCTCCAACATTATTTGTTATAGAGTAACTCTTCACCGTTCTTCATAAAAATTTCATTTCTAATAATCCATCCCATTATTTCATTAATAGAGAAATATGTTGTAGAATATATATTTTTCTTCTTTGTTTCATCTTTATGATGTTTCATTTATGAAATAGTGAATCTGTTTTTATTCAATTAATGAGTCATTACACTGCACATTTAAGAGCCTCGTTAAGGAGATTCATTTAATGTTATTCGTCATCACCTCGCTGTTTCACCACAGTGAAGACATGCCACCGCTCCACGGTGAAGTGAGGCAATTAAAATATCATTTTAATTTGTTTATTTTTCTTTTGAAAAGTATGAAAACTATCTTAGATTATCGACCCTTTCCTATAGATGTTAGGTCATTTCTATGAAAATACAGACATTCTGAGTTCAATGGTTCCCTTTTATTTTCGATCTGATCTCTAGTTTAAAATATATAAAAACCCACTCTTATGTTTATTTAAATGATCAAAAATTGTTTAATATTTTATTCCGTGCTCACCAGGATTCAGAATGAGGTTTCATAAAAGCTTCTATTCTCAAAACAATTTCATATAATTTAATGAAAACATACATGGAATTTCTGTTTCATTATACATAGGATAAAATATATCATATTAAAAGAATAATCATGTTCGAATCCATGAGAATGGTGTGAGATTATAATTCATGTTTTAAGGAAGAATAAATGGCTAAATAATAAATATGAATAAGATAAAAAGGAATTAATAATTCTTTAACATTCAAAATTTCATATTTTTGATATGGGGACCCAATGTGTAAAATTCAAGATTAGGATATAGGTGAAGAGAGAATAAAATGAACAAAATGGGTGAAAATTTATGATATATTATATGGATATTATTAATATAGTGAAAAGGATAATATTTATCATAAACTCATAATTGAACCAAAAATGATATATATAAAATAATAATGGTTGTTATAATATATATATGGTTTAAAAACAAATTACTGGGTTGTTTTTCGCATAATATTTGAAATAATAAACTTCACGTAATCCCAGATTACATAAATGAGTAAATTTTGAAGGGAACTAATAACCTATATTAATCCTCTATATAAAATTATATTTTACTAGGTATATATGGAAGAGATATATAGAGAATTTAAAATAGGCATTCGAAAATAAAATATTTTAAATTAGAGAAAAATATAGAGACTGTGTAACCTACATGTATAGAAGGGGTAATAAAATATCTATTTCTATGTTTGAAATCACATTTATTCAAATCACACATCATAAAATAATACATTACATTGAATGAATGAAAAGGATAATATGATATTAACATGTGATACCAAATAATGTGGTTTTTAATTTAAATTTATAAAAAAAAATTGGAACGAAATAAATTGATTATTACGGAATCCACTAGTTAAATGGATGGGAATTATTCCTAACATGGTAACTCTTTCAAAATAAATTAGAAATTAATATTAAAGAATATTTGAACTGAAATTGATCTCCCAAGATAGAAATATGATATGTAATATGAAATTAAATAATAATTTCCATGATACATATTATAACTCAAGAAATTTGTATGAGTAATGAAATACCATTATATTTTATGAATGACATCAATTGTAGCCCACAACAACGAAGAGATCGAAAATAAGTGTTGTTTCCTTGTTCAATATAAATTAATGATATTATAACTTCTAGGTAATTATATATAGATTCCACATACCATTTTATATTTTATTAAATGATTTTAAACATAATTAACCATTCAATAAAAACCATGGATCATAACTTTTAATGTATTTTGGAGATTGGGAACATTATAAGAAAGAATTAAGCAGAAAAAAATCATTTATTTACTCTCCATAATATGTTCCTAGTTTCATTTTATTTATTATATATTCATAGGATAACATTAGGAATACGTTAACAATGGGATGAGCTAAAAATAACATTAATTGAATAGAAATAGGAATAACGCCTTAAAATGAGTTAGAAGGCATAAAATAATGACATATAACGTCATAAAATATTAATATACATATACATTAATATCACGCACATTATAGTTTCATGTCATCGGTGAATCATAGGTATGTTGAATCAACATACAACATGACCTAAACATGATTCAACGCTTACTACAAAGACTATATCACATTTAAGAAAAATTTTCATAAAGGAATAAAGTTTACTCCATCTCAAAATTCAAAGTCTCATGAGACTAAACAATATTGAATTTATTTAATCACTATTTGTGAGTACCGATCATAATATTTTCAAGCATATTTGTGCCACATGAAGAATGAAACCAAAGTAATAAACATAATGGTTACCATATAATTAAATGGGTATTATTATCATGTCATAAGGCATATGAAATGGGGTATCATAATGGTTTCAATGAAATAATTTATTTAAATAATACTCAGACATTCATAAGGAAAAATATTAATATATAATGATATATAATGTCCATATAAAGGTAAAACAAGTTAAAATTTTAATTAAGAATATTTACAAATGAGACACTTTAGTGTAGTTTAATTGAAAATTATAAAAGAGACATTGAAGCATATAAAAGAATAATTGTTTACCAAAAATCCAAAATTAACAAAAATAGTTTTTTCATAATAAAAATAATGGTTTTATAAAAAAATTTGGATTACATACAATTTTAGATTTTACATGTAATGGGTAAATAATAGAAATTTTTCCTTAAATCTGGTTTTTATATTAGGAGAAATTGAAAATGGAAACTCATTAATCATGTATTTACTCATAAATGAAAGAATAATTGATATTTGTATATATTTCTGGGGAATATAAATACAATTGAGATAGATTGTATATAAATAATTGAGAATGAAATTTTCGTAAAGAAATATAAAGTGTAACTTGATGGAAAAATGGATGTTCATAAAGAATCTATGAATTTATATCAAAAACATTTATACACTTGTACGTAATGTCTAGGATAAAATAATTATATCAAAAAATTTATTAATTCAGAACATATTCAACATATATTTTATTTATTATAATATTATTAACTTTATTTATGATATTTTGGA
The DNA here is from genome assembly GCA_963277665.1 of Viscum album. Lineage (NCBI taxonomy): Eukaryota > Viridiplantae > Streptophyta > Magnoliopsida > Santalales > Viscaceae > Viscum > Viscum album. The sequence continues at coordinate 1,970,188,330 of OY728128.1, forward strand.
TGATTTAAATGAGTCAATTTTGTTGTTCTAGGAGCAATCATTATATGATTTTATGATTGGTTCCCATTAGATTAATTATGAGAGTTAATTTAATTTGGAAGGGGGAATCTAGAAGTAAAATAATATAATATTTATGATCCTAAATAAATTTAAATGGTCCTTGTATCATTTTGTTTTCCGATATGAGATAGATTTAGTAGATAAATTGTTAATGATGAACAAAAGTTTATTTTAGTGAATTTTTAATTATCAGAAACTATTTTTTTAGTAGTAAATATTATACATATAAAAAAAACTTAGAAGATAAAAAATATTTAATATACATATAAAATTATTTTTTATCTATTAAAATGGTTTTATGTACAACCATTAAATTAGTAATATAAAAAAACTATCATCCACGGAAGTGGTGGATCGACACATCACATATGATGTTTTCATTTTTAGAATAAAATTGAAAAGATAATAGATTATATGATGGATATACCATTAACATAGTAAAATTATAGTATATGAATGATGATGTGGTTATCCTATTACATTGGATTTCTAAAGTTATTACATGAAATGAAAATAATGAAAAATAAAAGATAAGGAGTATGGGATTAGACTCTTGAGTATCATCTCCTAGAGTTTCATTTTGGCAGAGTAATTAGGTATAATACATTATTTATAGTAGTCTTATATGGTGTGGGGTAAACCAGTGGTGATGGTTGGTAATTATAGTGGGATAAGTGCAATGTTTTAAAATATTTTATACAAGATTTTTTGTTTTTTTTGGATCAAGAAAATAAACATTGTTGATTCGTGAGAAAAATTATAGTTACTAGAGAATGTGAGTTCTAGATAATGGAAGCTTACAATATCAATTAAAAAAATCATGTATTTTTCTTTCAATGTTAAATACCATCAATTACCGTATTTCACATATAAAAAAATTAAATTATTAAAAAAAGCATCCAAACCATTTTTCGACATGTATATTAAAATACCGACTCCAAATTATTAAATTAATTTTAAATATATATGAAATTTAATTTTTAATTAAAATCATTATTTTTTTAAAAAAATATTGATTTTAAAATTATAAATTATTTTTATAAAAATTTAAAAATTATTTACAGTATCAAAAAATAATCTTATATTCCAAATATAAATTTTATTTTTTATTCTAATTTATAAAAATAAATTTTCTTTTATATCAATTTTTAATTATAAAATTTTATATAAACATTTAGATTTTGTAGAAATAACAACATTTAATTTGTTATTTTTAAAACATTTATTTACTTATTGCATGATATAAATATATTAAATTTCCCTTCATTGGATACCTATATTTTTTATACATTCATACATGAGGCTTCTATACTATTGTTCACATTAATATTCTTAATAGCCAAATTACTATTACAATATTCATGTTATTATTCAAATAGTATTGGTTTCATAATTTCTATAAATATCACTTGTTATTTTCATAATTTAATAAAATAATGTTTCAATTAGTATATATATGTGATGTATGAGTTTTATACTAAAAAATATAATTATAAAAAATGAAATTTGATTGATAAGATTGTATGTATGAACATTCTCCCCCCACTTATGAGATGATTCTCTCGAGGTTTCATTTTACATAATTAGGTGAAAATCGATTAAAGTAATTCTCTTTCCTGGCTTCCACTAGTTCCCATGTTTATCTTCATAATTATGGTTCCACTATAGTACATTGGCAATGTGAGTAGTGTTTTTTATAGAACATTATCTCTATTGTCTAAGATCTTCACAGGCTTCTCTTTATATGAGAGGTCCTTCTCCTATTGTACAACCATTGGATTTAGTACATCTGAGGGATCATGTATAATCTTTTTTAAGAGGGATACATGGAATAAATAAAGTATTTGAGACCTAATAGATGTAATGTATAGTTTATTGTAAACAACTCCAAAATGATTAGTATTCATGAATAATCCAAAAAAAGTTGGAAATATTTTCCTTTATTCAAAATGATCATGATCCTTTTCCATAGATATAGGTGAAGGAATACCACTTCACAAACCATAATCATTAATACATATCAATTATTGTTGGCATAGATCTTTTGTTAACTCTAGGAATTATGGATTATATACTAAATGGATTTCACCCTTTCAACTATTTATTTGACCATTTAATGTCCCAGAAGCTTACTTTCACAGACATCATCATAGTATGTTGGTGTTCTGAATCATTTCCCATAAATGGCTTAATATAGAACCATTTTGTAGCTTGAGAGGAAACTTATATCATATAATAACTCCTATATAGATAAATGTTTGCATCATCATCGCTTGATGTCTATTGAACATGCTCTCAAAATATCTTATTGTGTCTGAATGCTATCTACTATTGATCATCAGTTTAAAGATGATTAGTTTTACTGGAGTTCATATCAGTGTTTAGATCATGTCGGAAATTTTCTTAAACATATAAGTAAATCATAGATCATGATCAAATATAATTTATTCCAGTACTCCATGAATCCTCAACACATCATCGATGTATATATTTGATTTTTGGTTGAGTATGATGTCCTCTAGAATTTTGATAAAGTGAGATATCTTTGTTAGATGATCCAAAAAAACCCTTACAGAATAATTTCCTCTTGATATCATTTGATGTCTAATGAAAAATTACATGGAAATTTATTTAAATATCCTTGTCAGTATTGGTAAATGTTTCATCAGTCGCTTATAAATATTCAATTCGGAATCCAATTACTAACATACCAGGAACATTGATATATATTCTATGATATGCTTTTTTATATTCTACCACTAATAGTTCTCACATAGATCTCAATATTTAATTAAGATCCCCAAGTGAATAGATAATATTTATCTATGTGATTAATTGAGAATCACTTTCTTTATCTCTATATTGGATTGTGCACATGATCATGACCTAAATTTCAATACACCTTCTTCATCAATTTTTATGTCTAAGGAAATCCTATTTTTCATAGCCACATCATTTTTAATAATCTATATATCATTTCATTGATAATACTTAATTTTCACCATCAAGGATGGATGATAAAACATTATATAGATAATATATTATGTTCATTTCATAACTATTCCCATGTATATTCTTTGAAAATATATTAAAATTGGATCCTACTAAATTGTCATTATTGATTATATTGACGGATCCTTTGAAATTTGGTCCTATGCCACATTATTTTTTGTACCAAGGTTATAGTGTGTTGATTTTTCATTACCCTTGATGTGATATAATCATATTCACTGGTCCATATTAAGTTATTTTTATGTTAACTTATATTTGATTCTCTATTGATCAGTATATATCTCAAACATCTCCCCATAAAGATAATGTCGCCATATTTTCAGCACGAAGATCATCATCGCCATCTACAGATAAGGTGTGTGATAGATTTGATCATGGGTATTCAAATTCCTTAGGATTTCTATATCAAATTATCATTTTTTATCAAAATAACACCTAATAGAGTATTTTAAGGAATGTTATATACCAAAAAGAGATTCACACTTTTTAGAATTTTGATTACTGTTGAAGTGATAAGACCCATTTTGAACACTTTGAAGCAGTATTTTCATTCAACAGTCCAGACAGTATTTAAATCCTTATAATTCATCTTGGTTAATGGGGTTTAAAATTATAATATATTCTTCAAAAATCATTAAAATTACGCATTTATACCATGAAAATGATGGATATTCATTATATATGTTTTCTTTGACTACTCTTAGATTAAATTGGTCTTAAAGGGGCCCAAATAATTTCTTTTTTTGGTGATGAAATGTCACATGAATTATAGTTCCTTCATCATAACACACAATTATTGAAATTTTCATTTATTTTATAACAACGCAATTTTTTTAGAATAGTATTGAAATGATCATCATGTTCCTAGATTCTTTTGTGATATATCAAAACATCCATAATAAAAACTCCCAAATTTTTTTTAAGGTAATCGCTAAAGACTATATTCAATATTTCTATAAAAATTACTAGATCAATAGTGATCTAAATGGAATTACTATGAAATCACTGTTTTGAAACATTTATCAAATGTATGTATTTGTAATACCTTCATTCATCACATTTAATAAGGGAAATCCCATTCAACGTTTCACCTCATAGAAATATATGGTCTCAAGTAGTATGTTGAAAAAGTAATATATCATTATATGGAAATAATTTTTTAATCGTAATTTTTTGAGCACATTATAATCAATGAATAGGTGCATTGGTGAATCATTATTTTTGATGAAGATTATTTTTGAGCACCATGGTGAAACACTCGAGTAGAATAAATATTTGTTAAAATTCTATTGTATTTGAATCTGCAGTTTCAATAACTCAATGGTTTCCATTATATAAGGATTTTGTGATACAGGTATAGATCCAATAATAATTTCAATTCGGTGATAAACCTCTCATCCAAGTGGTTGACCGTACAAATCTTCAAGGAACTCATCAGTATAGTCCCTCATGATGGGAATGTCTTCGAGCATTGTTTTCTCCCTTATATGAATCATGTGATCATGATATGAATAATTATATTACTATATTATCCAAAATTCAAATGATTATTTTGATGTATACTCATCCTCATCCATACAACAATACCAAATTTGAAAATACGTCTTAATGTGAAGTGTGATAACTATTTCCTGAATGTTAATGTTTGATTTTTATATAGATAGCTAATCCATACACAAAATAACGTTGACCTACATCAAATCAAGTAAGACCATATTTTTTGGGAGGTTTCATCCACAATAATTAATTGAGGATGAGATATATACTTTGGATTCAATAATTTTTCCATTTTCATCTCATTTATAACTCATCCTCCACATTATTAGGTGGGGATTGAATAGTTATACTAAACATGCAAGTTATGAATGAAATCAAAGAATCTGAATCAAATATCATGTTCTCTATTCATTAATGAAAACACAATGTGCATGTCACCACATCATGATCGGGTTCCAAATAATTAATAGTGATAAAATATACCCTTCCTTTTTAACTTGGAGGTTTTGGTTGTTTCTTTCCTCCAAAAACCTTTTTTTTGGAAATGGCTAGAATAATATCCATGTTCCATCAAGTTGTGACAGTGTAGTAGTGGTTGAGTGTTGAACAGAAACATTATTTGTTACCTAAAATTTCTGCAATTATTAATTTTACTTTACTAATAATAATCATTATTCCCCTCTCTTACACATTTTAGTTATCAACTAATTCACATTAGGTAGTTTCCAGGATTCTTCTTACCACACTTTTGACAAGTAGAATTTTATATTTTCATTAAATCAAAGGATTTATCTATTGAAATCTAATATTAAACTACATATTCCTTTTTTATCTCTACAACCATGTGATCACATAGAACTCCAAATTTCAATATCAATTTTTTGGGAACAATGGAAATTATCCTCCAAGATGATAGTGTCTTGAACTAGAAATGTTTTTTAGATTCCAATTTAATCAACTAAAGATGTCATCCTACATGATTTCAGTAATCATGAAAAATAAAAAGGAAAATTATGAATGGCTTGTGATGTTTTACTCATACTATCAAATAGACTCATATTCCTATTTATTTAGTCACATTATATCCCATTCCATTCTATGTAGGAGTCTAAGGTGAAAATATTCTTTGTAGAATATTCTCTTGAAATATTCTCATTCCATGGAATCAATATCCTCTCAATACATTGGTTTTTTTATTAGTTTCTACCACTAAATAGCTTCCCATCAAAATGATAGACCATCAGTATGACTTTATCTTCTATTGAGAATTTATGGACAACTAATATATCTCCAATGGAGTTTTAAATTTTTCTAACATTATGGGATTGATATATCCACTAAATTTGGGAGTCCTCTTTTCACATAAATAATTCAATACCATCATCTTATTTCTTAAGAGATGGAGGGTGATCCACATGATTCAGGTTATTATCCATAACATTATCTACTTTTATGGGTGCTAACACAAATGTTCGTGTTATTTTACCTATAATATTTTCAATTTAATTACGTCAATCATCAAATTGACTATCACATTTATTATTGTCAAAAATTCCCTTATTTTCCTATATAAAATATATGTTTCAATACTAACCAAGAAAATCACCAGACCTTCCATTGATACCATCTATAGTTGAACAATATATTTACAAATATTATTTCATTATTTTAATCCAAATTAACCTTAAAATAGAAACCAAGGTTCATAATTTCTAGTGTCTTTGAGAGATTAGGTACATAATTAGAAAGCATGAATAAAAAATAAATATATTTTTATTTAATAATCATAATTATCTCCTAAAGTTCATTGAGATCATACATCATGATAAGATAACATGGGGAATAAATTAAAAAGGAATGAGGTAAAAATCCACATAAGGTAATAAACATAGTAATAAATAATAACACATGGGTTAGAAAGAATAACATGATGACCTAAGAAGTATTGGAAAATAAATAAAACTATATTATAATAACATGTATATCATGGGATCATGTAATCATGGAATCATAGGAATGTGATATAAATATGAAACATTATATAAACATGATTCAAGGATAAATTCCTTTAATATATCACATGGAGAAAAAAGTCAAATAATGAAATCATCTTTACAATATTTCTGATCATGACATCTCATGAGACTAAACATTAACCAATGAATATGACAACAATATGTGTACACCCATCATAACATGTTCATTCATATTTATGCCACATGAAGAATAAAAACTAATGAGTAAACATTATGATTACTGTGGGAATGAAATGGGTATCTTGGTCACATCATATGTAATTAAAATGGACTTATAAAAAATATCTACATGAATGAAGGGATTTAATTCATGAAAGGAAATTAATAAGTTAAAATAAAATACATATTGATAATTTATGTATAATTCATGTGGATATATGTAAAAGAGTGTTTAAAAAATGTTATAAATGATCCAATTTAGTGTTATTTAAGGGATCATTAAAAAGAGTACTTTAAGGTGAAAAAAATATTAGGTTCCACAGAACAATACATGGAAAATTTTATATTTTTCATAATAAAAATAAATTTGTTATAAAAATATTTTTTCCTCTTAATATATTATGGAGTGTACTTGATAATAGGTAAGATATTAAGAAATTCACTTTAATATGGCTTGCTTATCAAGATGAATTTAAAAGGGAACCATAAAATCATGAATTTACCCATCGAATAAATAATAATTGAGATATATATATATATATTGTGAATTAAAACCGAATGTATTAGGAGTATATAAAAATAATAAATAATCACATTGGGGTAAAGAGAGAGAAGAATAAGTAGAAGGAAAAATTAGTGGCTCTAAAATAATCCCTTGCCTTATGTCTAGAATTGTTCTCTAATTGTTCATAATGTCCAAGATATCTAATTTGGTATATTGATTAATTAATTACAAATTTATTTTATTTAATATAATTTATACATATTTTTTGGGTCTTTTTGATGAGTTGTATAATTAAGTAGTTTGCTCTGGGATCATTTGATTCATGATTTTATCATTGGTTCCCCTAAGTTTAATTATGGTAGTTTTTGTCAAATGGAAGGAAACATGCATAAATGGAATAATATGAAATTGATTCACTAAAATAATTTTAAATGGTCCCAAACAAATATTTTGTTTTTAAAGATGACAATGATTCATTAGATAAATTGTTAATGAGGAATATTACTTTATTTTTGTGAATTTTTTATTATAACAAACTAGTTTAGTTTTATTATTAAATATAAAAATATATGTATTAGATCTGAAAAATAAAACAATTTGAATTATAAATTTTAATATCTACTTTATAGAATTATAATGGATTGATTTCAATCTTAGAATGCGATAATAGAAAATGAATAATCGTTATCCATAATGGTTGTGAATCGACACATAATGGATGATGTTTTATTTTTTTAGAAAAAAAAGAGAAGATAAATGATGATGGATATATGATTTACAAAATTAAATTAAATTATATGTATGATAATTGAGTTTTCATGTTTCTTTGGATATGGAATGTGAGGTATGAATAATAAAAGTGAAAAAATTAAAAGAGAAAGAGGTAGGGTTTTACCTCTTGAGTGTCTTCTGCTTTAAAACTTCTTTAAGGCACTTGAAAATCATATATTAGTGAGAAATGAATGACTAAATTCGTGGAAGAGGTTTGGGAGAGAAATTGGGATGAATATAATTATGTTTCATGGCTTAGAAGGTGTTTGGAGAATAGGTGGTGAGAGGTGTAATTTGTAGTTGGAGGAGCAGAGTGTTTTTTATTTCTTTAATTAATTTTATTTTATTTTTGATCAAGACATTCAATATTATTGATTCATGCATCTATTCATTATATCTTGAGAATATTATATTGTCATAATAGAGAATTACAACATTCATTACTCAATGATAAAAAAGAAATTTATGTATTTGTTTTAAAAAATAAAATACATAAAATTATTGTATTTCATTATTCACCAAAATGTCATCTATTTTAGAAAAATATCAAAAAACCACCCAAATAATTTTTATTCATTTATTTTTAAGAAATTCAAAATGGTTTAAGAAAATAATTTTTAAAATATTATAAATATAATTTTTCACTTGATTCATCATTTATATGATAAATTCTAATTTTAAAAATTTATCTGGTTTTATAACACATTGAAAAATTAATTATACTGTCATAAAATAATATTATAATCATATATAATAAATATTAATTACTTGATCAATATTATGAAAATAATTTTTTTTATTTCATTATAATAATTATATAATTATAAATAAACATTTACATTTTACAAAATTTCCAACAATTATTTTATTATTTTTAAAACAATTATATTCTAATTACATGATATAAATATATTATATTTTTATTTATCAAATACCTAAGTTATATTTTTGATTTTAAAGGTGAGGATACTATTACATTTTCCAGTTTAATATTCTATATTTTCACATTACTATTCCAACAGTCAAGTTACTATACCATTTGTACAGGACCTACAATTTCAATGAATACTAATTTTTTCATTTTTAATTTCTAAAAACAACATGTTTTCATTGGATTATATATTTGATGTATGTGTTTTATACTATATAAAAAATTAAAATAAGGGAATTTTTATTTTTAAAAATATGGTTTAAACATGAGATGAACCATAAAAATGTGGATTAATGTATAATATCAGACTGCACATCAGTGAAGCTTTTTTGATATTGAACCCTCAAATCTTATGAAACATTTTAATAAAAATACCTTGAATGAAAGGGAGATTTAATTTGATGTTATAGTACCATAAATAATGATAATTCATGATATAAAATATCTAATTTGAAGTACACAAAACAATTATAAAATTAGGTGTAAAAAAAAATGTTTCGGAATAAAGGAAATTTTTAGAAAAAACAATTTCATTTTTTGTAAATTTCTCTTCACATGCACTAAAAATCCTAATTAATTAGATAATATTAATTAAATATATAACCTAAAATATTTTTGAGAATCATATAAATTTTTTTGGTTTAGATATTATCTTTAGTTACTTATATATAATATATTATCACTTACATTAGTTACACAAACTTGTTTACTTAATTACTTCATTAGATATTCAGTTTCATAACCATATTCAAAGTAATTAAAACATCACTACATGATTTAAAAAAATTATGTTTATTTTCTTTATTAACAATGTAGTAAAATATTTATTTAGTTTTAATGGTTATCCATGAATAGATGCAAATTAGTAAGTTTCCTTAATAAGTCCTTTTAAGGCGGTTAATGTTACTAAAGACGATTCATGTTATAAAAGAATATAAAATACCTATTATTATTCATCCAGATTATTAATGGTGTAAGAAATAAGATATTACATAATTTAATATTTTTTTGTAACTACTAATTAATTTGGTGATGGAAAATTGAGCACATTGTTCAAGGATGTGATATTCCACATACACATGATGACACATTCGAATTTCATAATTATTTGAGAGGAAAGTATAAAATAAAGATTAAATTAGTCTAATGACACATTATGATAAGAAAAGTATATATTTTTATCATAAATTCATGGAAAGAGGATATTTTAGTGGTGTAGATGAAGAAAAGATGTAGTGATATCACATTGAGAGTATTACCTCGTGCTTAGAAGTTATAACTTGGGTAACTACATAAGGCTACTTGATATGGTGGTTTGGTGAGAAAAAGGATTTAATGACATGAGAAGTGTGATCAAAAGATTCATGGTCAGTGTTTGGGTTCAGTTATTTGTTTTTAATCATTGTAGAAATAGGGAAGAGTTGGCCTCTTTTTATTAGGGAATAAATGTTTAATTTTATAATAAATATTTATTTGTCATAATATCACCAAATTATTCAATTAAAATGAATAATAAATAATTGATAATATTTCAAGGAATGATATAAGGTTAATTCACCCATAGAAAAACAATATGAAATATATTTTCTAAATGTATGTCTATTTAAACTATGTTTATAAATTTTACCCTAATTTTACCTTGTCACGATGACTCCACTTTCACACATGATAAGTTATTGAATATGGGAAAATTAAAATTGAAGTTATTTGATATTTTTAAATTAATATTTTAAATATGGGAATCAATTTTTTAAAGAAAATTTCCATGAGTTATAGAAATAAATTACATTATTACCACACCTAATGAATAAAAACATATCTTTAGAGAAAACATGTCTTTTAGAAGTAAAAATTATGATTACTATACAATTATCAAGAATAATTATTTTATGGAAAATTTATTATTTATTATTTTTTAGATAATATTTAGTTAATAATAATTTAATTCAAAAACTTAATTTAACCATCTAAATTTTATTTAAAAGAAATAGATAAAAATTTGATTTTGATAAATCATTATAGAACCTATCTAAAATGAGAAGAATTGGATTTATATATCAACATTGAATTTTAAAATAATTGGTTTTAATTCCTAAAATTATTTTTGTGAACTAATTTTCTTGAAAAATTTATCAATATATAATATCAAAAAAGTTACAGTATTAGTAAAATATGTATTTTTCACTATTCACCTAAAACAAATATTTTTGGACAATACCAATAATTCATATTCTTCTAATAAATATATTAAGGAAACAAAAATTATCTTTAATTTTTCAAATTTTACTAATATAAAATATAAATTCATTTTTAAATAAAAAAAATACATGTAATATATGTTTTTATAGAAAAATAAATTTTGGTATATTACGTATATGTTCCCTTATAAATTACTAATTTTTATACTGTTATATAATAATTATTGAAATCAATATAAAATGTTTTTATTCAATCATAATAACACATTTTACATGAAATAAAATATTTCTTTTTTGAAATTTCAAGTTTTGAAAATTTAGTAAAAAATAATTTCCAGGAAATAAAAAATCCATGTATTTTATAACATAAATTTTTTTATTACATATAAATATAATTCTAATTTCTAATAATAAACACATTATGATCTCTTTGTAATACATAGTAATCATATAATCTCTTATTTCTGTTTTTTGGTGGAGGTTAAACTAGTGTGGATCTTTTGGAAATCTCCTTATGTTTTGACTTATTACTTATTTGATTTCACTAAAATAATAATTTCTCATGTTTGGATCAGTATTAGTCCAAAGAAAATCATATGGAAGATACTTCGTTTATTATCATAGAAAAAATTACTTCTTATGGAACAATTATTCTTCCTAATTCTATTTGATGATACTTCTTTGACTTTTCTAAAGGGAATATTCAATTTTGTACTAGTTAATTTAACCACTATGTTTTAAGGGCCATGTTCAATTTAAAATATATATTAGTATCTGTATTTTAATTGGAAATCTAATTAAAAATTTATATTATATATATAAATTATTTAAGGAGGATATACTTTGAAATCTTAGTTCGTTACAATCTCCCACTTAAATAAATATTATCCACACAATTAAAATTATTACTCATTAAAGTAGTTAGCTATGGGTATATAAGTCAAGGCCTAAGATTTAACATTAAAAAGAATAAATATACTTTTCTATTACCATATTATAATTTTATACAATATTTTTTATTGAATTATTACCGTTATAATTAAATACATATTAGGGTGTGTTTTTATGACAAATTTTTTCTTTTCCACGAGTTTATATTCATAATTTCTATGAAATATTATCCTAAATTGATCTAATCATTGTAATTTGATCCCAAATTTGATATTAGGTAGACAATAGAAAACTATCTCTCATTACCCATGGATCACTAACATGGATATTCTTGTTGTATGTTGAGGTCTATTGGTGATGTTGATGAAGAATATTATTCAACATCATTAGGATCTGGGAGATCCACATTTGAACCCCTCAAATCCATTTTTGGTGTAACATCCCTTACTAAACCAACCTATATTATCTATTTTTTGTCCCTCACTGACATCAACAGACCCAATATATGACCATATACCTCATATCATTATTATTTCCCTAGTTTGTATGTTTCACATTATATTAATCAGTCTTTGATATAGGTTTGGGAGTTATGGATTCTCCACATTATTCACTATGGAAGGCTCTTCTAGCTCCCAAATGATGACTTCCTTTACCCAAGAATATATTCCACACATGTTTCATCGAATATGATACTCTGGGGAATCAAACCTGATTATTGAACATCTCTTGTCCTAATGGACACAAATAAGTCTCCCCATTTTCCCCAAACCAAAGTATCATGTTGCAGTTGTGGTGAGGGTGGATGGACATATTCAATATAATCCCCTAGCTTGTTTCTTTATACCTCTATAGAAACATGATAACCTACTTAAGGTAATGGTAAATTGATAGATTATTATGAAGAAAATTTATTTTTGTCTTATATTTTTGTAGTTATGTTAAAATATTTCATCACAACTATTAGTAATTGTGCCTTCTCCCATCCATTTTTCCAAAAACATGGATGTTGTTTAAAATCTATTCACGATTGGTAAATAAGTATTATAAGTTGAAAAATTCATTCCAATTATAAAATCTTGAAAATTCATCATAAAGACCCATAATAAGATTTATATTACAAAAAAAATTAAATTTCAAAATATAACGATCATTCAAAAAAAATGTTTTCATTGATAAAAAAAAGTGTGGTACGCTTAGAAAATAATTTTTTATAATTTAATTTTTTAAAATAAATATGCGATATTTAAAATTCTTATATGGATGGAATAATTATCTTAATCCTTTTCATCATCAGTCATTGACTATGCTTCAAATTGTACCCTCTATTGATGTTGTTTTTCATTCTTATCATTCATATCAAACATAGATTTATGAGGAAAAATTGGTTAATTTCAGTATTTTCTACAATTATGGAATTAGACAGTTTCTGATGATTTTAGATTCCCGCAATCCAAACTGATTATTCTAGTATGTCTTTTTATAATCGTGTGGTAGTTTGATTCTAAATGACGTAATATTTTTTTAACAAATCAAATTATACTCCTTGTGTGGTAATTTCCATTGTATATATTCCCATATTTTTTGAAATATAGGTGGTTTAAATTCCCTTATTTAGTTATCTTAATTTCATGATTATTTATGGTCTTCCAACCATACATAATTTGGTGTACATATAATTTTTAGTACAATTTCCTTTTAATAATGCTTTTGTGTAGTTTCATTGGAATGATCACCATATTTATTAGTCTCTATCCTATTTCAATGGGTTAATCTTTGATATAATCACTTAATTGTCCTTACAATAATTGTTTAATATAGTTCCTTTTGGTTCTGGCCATTAAAATAACCAAAAGGATTAACATGAGTGAAAAATATTTTACATAATGGGGTGTGGGGTTATTCTTATTAATGATTTAAAATTAATTATACCATAATATCTTAACAATTTTTATCACCATGATAGAAAATAATACCTTTTTTAACCTATATGGATCTTAGTTTAAACTTGCTTAAATTTTGTTTCATTATCATATACATGTCATCCTATTAAATCAATGTAACAAACAAATAGTTCTTATATAGTCGGTCATTAAGATAACATGATTAACCAAAGAAAATCCCTAGAGAGTATTCAGAAAGTTTTCAGTTGGACCTCTTTGTTGTGAACTAGGACACAATCGATATAATACAAAACAAGCCATTTACAAGAATGTTAAGTCTTGTTATAACTATTATATAGCCTACTCTAACTTTATAATAATCATATAATAAACTAAATTCATGTAAAAATACACAATCTTCATATTAAAAAATATTTATTATTTTCTACTATACATTGTATTATACCTTACATTTATCCATATCATTTTCAATATGGTTATATCATAAAAAAATAAAAAAATAACATGTCCAAGGATCTAATACCAACTATTATGACCCATGCTTTATACACACATGAATTAATGATTTGTAAATTAATTTATCAACATTATAATCCAAGTATATAGAGATATATGGTATTTCAAAGAAAAGATAAATAAATATATCATCATAAATGGAAATAATAAATATTCTTATTTAAAAATTATCATAGTGACCCTAACTCCCACTTAGCTTATAAAGATACCTAGGATTCCATGGGAAAAATACATAAGTAAAAATAGTTATATAGCCATATTATTATAGAAATAAACATTGAAATAATGTATATCATTGGAGTTATGAGGCATAACACTATATTATAAATAAAATGATCATAAGCTTTAAAACATGGAATAAGGAAATAAAATCATAATATCATGGAATCCTAAGAATACAGAAACAACATTTAGAATGTCATTAAAGTAATATGTCAAGGCCAACTGTATGGACAATATAACATAATTTAACCCCCATCATAATCACTATATGTTAATCCCAATACCAATTAAAATATATTGTTACAAGGCCGACCAGCAATGCACTATATTTGGTATCTCCTAATAGATAAAACTACCTGATATATTAGAGGGCTATAATGGATCCATCCATCACATCATAATATGTATATTCATATGTCTCCAACAAAATAAAATAGAAAAACATAAATAAGAAGCATGATCAAACCCATGATAAGGAATTATGTTTCATAATAATGATTTAAGGCATAACCAAAGGATCAATTACGATTATTTCTAATAGAACAATGAATTAAATAATTTTTATGATTAAAAATTTAATAGGTCTTAATCATAGAGAACCAAAATAGAAAATTTATGAGAAGGATATATGGGATGAAAAAATAAAAATATTCCAAATCAGTAATGATTTCAGATATAACAAAATGATATTTTAAGAAAGTAAATAACATATTAGTAATTAAAAAACTAAAAGTGAATGAATATGGTCATATATAAGAAATTTTTTTTTTTATGATATAAATGGTTTAAAAACATTTGATTGGTTTGATTCTAGACATGATGAAAGATATAATAAATTTTCCTCCAATTGGGTAAACATATAAGTGGGAATTTTGAATGGAAGAAAAACATATATAACCATAGAAAATGAAATGATATTAAACTGTTTGTATATATATGAGATATATATACAATAATAGTATATCTATTGGAAACAATATTACAAAAAATGGAGAAAAAGAAAGGGAATGTTTAATTATCGAGTAACGAATGAGGAAAATATGATCCATTTTATGTTTTAAACCAACACTTTTCTAATAAAACATCAAAAAATAAGGTCATAAAACATTTTTTAAAAAATTGGTCAAGGTAAATGTTATAATAAAATGTTATGACACTTAGTAACATTTACAATTAAAAACGATAACAATATAGGGAAAGATAGTTATCTATAAAGAGGAGAAACAATAATTTAAAAGGACAAGAGTTATTTATAACATAATTAAATTTTAAAAATTCTTAGAATTAAATAGAGATGAATATTTGAATAAAAAGTTATATGTAATGATATAAATTACTTATAAAATAAGGAATGAAAGATGAATGTCAATGAAGGAGTGCTTCGACCACTCTTGTGCAAGCTGTTTGGAATGGTGTGATACATCTTGCGTGGCTGATCACCACTCTTTGGATGGACTGCATCAATGATCTTTGAGACATCAACAACATCATCACTCATATTTATCTTGAAGATAAAATGGTTGCTGGTGGTCTTGCAAACAAGGGAGTAAATCAAGACATCACCTAGCTTGATGAACTTCCTGATGACTTACTTCCTTTTAATAATTAAGATTGTAATATGTTTCTATCTTTTAGACTTTTGTATCGCTTCTTCTTTATATATTTAGTTCCGTGATTTTCTAGCCAGGCACCATATTTAAAAATATATATATACAGGTAATATGAATAATAGTGCATAATATCAAAACAATTCATCAACAAAGTGTAATTTAGATAGAACCCTTACCCATTATAAAAAATTATAATCAATTAAACATAAAAGATATAGATATTGATATTGAAATTTAAATACCATGAATAAATATATAATGTGATTTTAAATTTCAAATTACTATTATAGAATTTTTTGATGAAATTCGGTGTAATGTAAAATATATCCAAACGAATGAAATTTTTAGAAGAAACCCTTACCATATGTCTAGAACTACTATAAACTAGCACAAAAGTTCTAAAACAGTAAAATTAAATTAATTAGATATATAAATGATAATAATAATCTATATTTAATTTTATATGGTCCAGCTATTTTCATTAGTACTTGGTTTTCATATGTATTTCTCTTATATGGGTTACACTGTGTTGTCTGGTTAATTTCATCATAAAAACATATGATTAGTGATCGTGGTCAATACTGGTATATAATAACTTCGTGATCATAATAATTGTGGAGTTTTAATTCATTTATTATTCCATTAGGATGATTATTATATAGTTTCAAAGGTTATATGAAAATAGATCCAAATTAAGACAAGAGTCTAGATAAGTCCATTAAGTCGATTAATGTTACTATGATTTTTTCTCATTAATCTCACATACATAACTGCCAATATAATTCTGTAGAAATATTAATAATGAAAAAAATATAATATGAGTTAATTAATATTTTTTTTAACATACCATTTATCTTCCTGATGGAAAATATAACCAATCATTCTGGATGTGGTAGTCCTCACACAGTGAGGAAAATGATTTCCTTTTTCATAAGGATTTTAGGGGAATATATAAAATAGATATTTTCATAGTATAATAACACCTTATCATATAAAAAATGATGGTGTAATCATACACTCCTAGATATTTGGAATTATAGCGGTGAAGATGAAGAAAATATAAAATGAAGATTGTTTCAGAGTATTACCACTCCATTGGATATCCCCCCTTGGGAAACTCTATAAGGCTCCCAAGAATATTATTTTGGGGAGAAAGGGGAATTGATGTCTTCGGGAGTATCTTGAATAGATACTATGGTATATATTTTAATTATCCAAGGTAATGGAATGGGTAGAGACATGGGGAGGATGTGGTCATTGTTTATAAGTGAAAATGGTACTTTTGTAAAAACTAAATTTTTCCCAATAATATCACCCAATTACTCAAGGAAAAATGGTCAAAATGGGAAATAAATTTGTCAAAATTTATATGAGGTTTATTCTTCATCTCATATCCAATATTAATCATTTTTATTACACGTTCAAAACTTTTTTACAGAGTCAAACATCTTTTAGCCTCGTTTATCATTACTGTGGTAACTCTACGTTCACATTTGGTTATTAATTTTAATGGGAAAACATAATAATGAAATTATTTAAAATAAATTAATAGTTTATTTCAAATATGAGAATAATTTTGTGGTATAATATATTCTTTGGTCATTTAAATTAATTATATTTTATGTGCATGTATCTTTAAATAACTCATTTTTAGAAAACAATTATCTTTTAATAATAATATTTAAATTTAGGATAAAATTATAAATATTAATAATTAAATTTAAATTTAAATTTTTATTATCATTAAAATAATATTTAATTAACATTATATGAAATCCAAAATAGTAATCCATCATTGGAAACATTTATTAAAAGAAACAGTTGTTAAACAGTTTTCTCTAAAACATGACCAATATTTTCTACAATCTTAAGAAAGTGTTTTATATAAAAATATAATTAAAATAATTAGTTTAAATGTATAAAATATATTTCATATATTTAAATGTGATTAAAAAATCATTGAATAATTTCATAAAAGTTAAAGTATTTATAAAATATTTATTTTTCAATATTCATGTAAAAATTATTTATTTTGAATTTTTTTTAAAATTCATCAAATTATAATATTTTTATGCTAATAATAATATTTTTAATATTTTGAAGTAAATTTAAAAGATTTAAAAATTAAAATTTAAATGAAAATTAAAATACATATAATAAAAATTTTTATAGGAAATTTTTTAAAGTATTATTTTAAATATAAATATATTATTATTATAGTGTAATCAAATTATTAATAAATAGATATATATGTATATATGATGACATTATTAACTTATAATAAACATAGTCCTTGGAAATATAAAACAAATTTTGGATATTTCAATTTTTAAACATTGAAAAAAAATGTTATTTTAAAAATAATTAAAATTCATGATATATATATATATATATTATAACATAGTGATATAATCTTAATTTATAATTACACAACCCATTATAATTTTTTGAAGAACTATTATCATATATAATCTGATTATCTTTTTGGATGGAAGTTCACCTTGCACGGATCTCAATGTAATATCTAGATGTATGAACTATTCTTGTATATGGTTTCACTAAAACCATAATTGCTCGAGTTTGACAAAGGATTGGTCCATATAAATCCATATAGAAGATCCCTCCTTTACAATCATAGAAAAATGTTCTTTCTATGTAAAATAAATATATCCATTTTCAATTTTTTCACCCTTCTATTATTGGTTTTTCAATAGGGTAGTTTTAATTTAGTATTATCTAATTTCTTGGCTATGTTAGAATATTCATTTTAAATATTAAATATATATATATATAAATTTAATTTAGTTTGTTATAATATTTGAAACATGATTATATATATATTATTTATTTATGGAGGATATAAAGAGAAATCATTAGTTGTTACATGAATCTATATTTGATTTAAGGGAAGGGGATTCCATAAAAACATATTTTTGTAAATATAAACTGTTAGAACGGTGGATTCACTATATGATAATTCCTTATTTCTGTTTTACCATGATCATACCTACCTTATAAGTATACTAGAATTGTAATAATACAATGACAAATGTGTGGAAGAAAAAGACATTAGCCTCATAACACGTCTCCCAGCAGTCTCAATGCATTGAATCTGATCAGGCCCTCATACTATCGTATTTGTACCCCATCACACTTCTCCCAGTAGTCTCGTGGAATCTAGTTGAATCGGCCCACTAGATCATTAAATAATTTTTTCATCATTGGTTATGCCTCTAGATGATGAAAACCCATATATGCCTTATGTAATTCCCTCATGCCATGATTCCCATACCACACTACCTCATGTCAGGCCACCAGATTGTTAGTCCACTAAATTGTGCTTAGGTCCATCTTATCTTACATCACAATCTATAAGCAATAACAATATTAGGGACACACATCACAGGAATTTCCACATATTGCATGTACCAATAACAACCACCAATGCATTGGTAACAAAATCAAAGGGTTGATAATATAAGGTAGTCACAACATTTCATCATGAGATATTGTAGAAATAAATAATAACATATGATAATAATAAAACATGGAAACACTATACAATATTAATACACAAGGAATCTAATTTCATGACAAATATAACAAGATTCACACACACTGATATGTGATCACTATCAAGTACGGTCATAATATTATTCCAATGCATGTATCAAATCAATGAAAAGAGTTGAAATATTAATATATCATTGAATATCAACATCCATTATTACCTATGTCTAGAATCACCACACACATGTGATCTAGAAACCAAACATGGTCTCATGGGAAAAACACATGACTTGGGATGAAAGTGACTTTTTATTTTGATTCATAAACATTCAGACAAGAAAAGTGGAATAATTTTTTTAAATTTATATCACATTAATGTATTAATAGAGATTTAAAAGCATATATATTTTTCAATAGAATATTTCCGAATAAGTTAATTATGGTAGGGGTATATCTTTTCAGAAGTATGTTGTTTATTTTTAGCTCACATTTTCTATTACATACATATAAAATTCTAAGTAAATTTTCCTTATACACATAATGTAAAAATAATTATCAGTACAAAAAATGTACCTAAAATGATTCCTGCTCACAATATCCAATAAATGAATTCTATTATTTTTATATCTTGTTATTCTCATATATATATATTTGGAAGGGGTTTGGTTCCACATGGGAACATTGTGATGTTTCTTCGTAAGAAGTGTCTAAACGTCTCTATGTGCTTTTCCATTTACCATTAATATTAATTTTATTCCATAGTCATCTAAAAAAATTATAATTTATAAAGAATAATTTGGAAAAAATAAACATTTTTCCTTTTCATATTTATATAAAATAGAAATTTATATCATAATACAACCATGATATCCCCCCAAATTATTATATTCATTGAATTCCCATCATAGTGCCAGGTATTTATGTCAATAATCATGTAAATATGAGTAGTTACACCATTGAAACTAATTAAAATAGAATATTAATGGTCAATTTGATGGTTTTATTCACAATATATGAACATAAATTTGGGTACATTGTTTCATTTCTAAATAATTTTCAGTAAGACTATCACACGATGTTGTTCATCACTTTGGTAATCAATAGGATTTTCACCTAATAACATTTCCTCAGTTTCAACATTTTCAGTATGTGGGTCCCTGAGATTTGAATCGTCAATAATTGAATAATATGTCATATAAAGAAGTAGTTAATGTAACACCCTGAGATTTTATGAAAAATATTCTTTTTAATTTCATTAATGTCTTGTGTTGTACGCTACACCAAAAGGAGCTTGCACAAAACGCATCCTTGACTTGCCTTACATTACACGCAATCGTGACCTTCCTTGATAGAGTGTGTAGTACGCAATAACGAGTTTCACTAAACAACGATATGCTATTAAAATATTATTAAAACTAGTTGTTATGAATAGTAATAACCATTTTTTGAAATTTTGTAAATTTTATTTTTCAAAATGGACTTCATTTTTGGATTTGGAATATAGAAATTAGCTTAGGGTGAAATTTTGGTACTTTTCGGATAACTTTCATTTTCTGATGAATAGTGAAAATTACTAAATTTTAATTAAAAACAACCTTTTTAATCGAAATAGTTATTAGTGATAAATTATTAATTTGAGTGGTTTTAAAGTATATTTAGAATATATTTTTACAATTTAATACAATGTTGTTCATTGGATGTAATTTCACATTTAAACCAGACATAAACAAGTGTCAATCTTTTGATAGTTATTATCTCTTAAGAACACGATATTTGTTTTGACGACGGGAATTAATTTTTAAATTTATTAATCCAACTGATATGTTTTTAGTTTGGTAAAATAGACATCATTTTTGACTTCATAATATCAAAAATAGCTTAGGCCTAATTTTTGGCATTTTTCTGGAAACTTTCATATTTTGATGAATAGTGAAACCACTAAGTGGTAGTTAAAAAAATGCATTTTTCATAAAACATAATTTTACCACTTCTGTGAGGGGAATTTCAAAAATACGAGATACACAGTTGATGTCAGTAAGAAAAATTTGGTTCAATGAAATAAAAATAATTTTTGGTGAATAGTAACTTTTTACTTTTTTTTACCACGGTTAAAAGTAAATATGGTAATTAAGGGTAAAAATGATATTATTATTACCCTAACACATGTACTAATTATATTAGATAAGTGTAATTCGACCAAAAACAACCTTATGAATAAAATATGACCATTTAGGCCCATTTGGATTAGATTAGGAAATTTATTATTAATTTATTTAAAGAAGGGTTAAAATAGTTAAAATCAAAGTTTAATAAGTAAATAATTTTTAATATAGGGTAATACATAAGATAAATTCGACTATAAATATTCATTTTAAATATCAAAAGATTTAAAACATAATGATATTTAATTTGTAATTTTTAGACATTAAATAATTTAATTTATTTATGACACAATGATGATGTAGTAATTATTTTATTAATGAAATATTGACATAATTGATGTTATAAATACCCAAATAAATGTAATTTTAGACTTATTATGAATTAAAATTATTTTCTAGTTTAATATGACATGTTATTATTGATTTAATTAGCTTTCTTCGAACTAATCATTCTGTAATGATTTTCACAAAAATCAATTACTAAATAGTGTCAAAATTGACATAAAATAGTTTTTAAAACAAATATTTTATTATTAATTGTTATTTTATTCCTAAAAATATATGGTTCGGCCAAAGGACATAGATAAGGTTATTTATATTAATAATAAACAAATTGGGTTTCGTTTGGATTGTTATATTAAGTTTATTAACCTTATTGTGTAAGAACACAAAAAGACACGGTAAAAGTAAAATTATCTAACTTAAAGTTAAATATAAATGATAAGGTTAAAATAGGAACCTAAACTTTTCTAAATTCTATTTGATGAGAGTATTTCGACCCATACCCACCTTAGCTTCTAAATATATCAATTTGTAACTACAAAAACCGAATTTGACTTTATAATAAAATAATATTTTTAGTTATTCCGAAGGTGCCCCTCTCCTCCCTTATAAAAGGGCTCTTCCTACCTCTCTTCCTCACACCACTTTGAGCCTTCAAGCTCGGAAAAACCCTGCCAAATTCTCTTCTCCACTTCCATAGAAACATCCTAGAGGTTCTGGTCTTCCTCAAAAACCAATTTTAGTTCCCTAAAAGGATATCTCAATAAGGCGCTTCAAAGAAGAGGTAATGTCCGTTACCGATTCTTTCAACTTTATTTCATCTTCCACTTCTTCTTGTTAGGTTGTTTCATTATGAAGTAATAACATCAGTATCACTCATATACTGATATGTTATTATCAGTATGAAACAACCCTATTTCACCATCTATCCATCCTACGGAAAACGTAATCACCGCGCGTGCGTACGTACGGAATACCGTCTCCACACCGTGGTGTAATCTATTTTCCACCACCACCTTACTAGGATGGGTATAATGGTGTTAATAACAACTATATATGATTATTTTAAAGTTATATTGATTCTAAAATAGTATAAATACACTCCAATACAATTCCACGATCATGAGAACGATATCATCACTCGTGCGTACGTACGGACTACCGTCTCCACAACGCGATGACATTCATTCTCCACGTTAACCATTCATGAATGATTATAAAGTATATATAATAAGTAATCATGAAATATATGAAATAATAATGATACTGGATTTATGTGTATATATATGTATTTCATCTAATTAATTCCATTCAACTCAATAAGGAAACGAAAACAGCGTTCATGCGTATGTACGGCCTACCGTCTCCATGAACGGTGTATTTCTTTCCATTTTTTTGATCTATTATATATATGTATATTCTGAATATATATTATATAAATTATGTTTTATAGTATTTAATTATGTAATCATGATCTAATTAATCATATGAATAATTACAAGTCAAAACACGGACGACAAATGAAACGATTTTACCCAAAACGCTCTTTAACATGGAATTTACAAAAGAATGGGTAATATAAAGTCATAAGTGAACCATATATGATATAATAAAAATTAGTATCATTCTGTAATAAGTCAATGCCATTATTTAAATCATTATATAGGAGGTTCGGACACTTACGAAGAAAATCAGACCTAAGGTAAGGGAAATGTCACAATCTCATTTTTACTTGAGATTGTTTATACTTTGAAATTTACTGGGGTGTATTTTTATCATCCACATCCATGTTTCATCAATATTTAATATTATTTCCATCCACCTAAAATTTTTTAAATCCAATTTTACACTTCGGTGAGTTTTTTTTAAAATATATGAAAGGAATATTTTGTTGTTTTTCGTACGATGTACTTTCCGACTTTTCTGACAAAAGTAGGAGAAGAATGTTGTTTTTAACTTATACGGAATGAATGGATTTTTAAAACATTATTTCCAAGAAGCTTCCTTTACATGTTTTCAAGTTTATTTTTAATCAACTTCTTTTAGTTTAAAATTTTATGTCATGTTAAGAAAGGAAAAAAAATATTTGAGGTAGAAAGGATATTTTCCTCAAGAATAGAGTTCAAGTGTTTTATCAAAATTATTTTCCATCTAAGATAATAAAGAGTTATATTTCTATCCCTATTTTTACATTGATTTGATTATTTTATGATGTAATTATTTTTATTATGTCCTTTTATCTTATATGGATTCTGTTATGATAGCATGATGTTTAAGATTCCCATTTTCATTACATGGGTTATGCAATGATGTATGATTTTTTGATTTTGTGGAACACATAATAATGGTATCATTATGAGATGGGTGGTACCTATATCTCCCTCTAATGCATTGGGTAAAGATTTTATATCTCATGAGATAGACATGGCTGGAACGACAGATTAAACCATTTCAGTGAAAGAGGACTGAAACGAGGAGTGAACTCAGTTTAGAAATGGACTTTGTCCACTAAGATAGTCTTGGAAATGAGTCTTGACTAATAAGAATTGATTCTCTATGATTATGTGTGTATGCCACAAAGTTTAATGTTTTAGGTTATGATTATTGGGATTACATTTCACTACTATTATTTATACCATGTTATGATATTATGATCTCTATTGCAGGTTAAGATTTCCAAAATGTTATGTTCTTATGAATATGATGTGATTGATATTTCTTTCGTTTACCCTTACTAAACATTTGAGCTCACCCTTTTATGTTTTCTTTTCCCCTGGATATAAAGAATGGTTTTAGGTAAAAAAAAGAAATATCTTTATGGGAGATGTGGAAGATCATTCACCACTTTTAGAAGATTATATTCTGAGTTTCCAAAGACACTATACTATTACGGTCCTTGTGTATGTGTTTTTGTTATGTACTAAGTATTCCACAAAAGTAATGTAATTTCCTTGTACGTTAAGCTTCGGGTCTCTACAGTTGGTATCAGAGGAAAGGTTTAGTCATCCTTTGGAAACAAGGATGCGAAAACTTTAGAGAGATCCCTATAGATATTTATAAGGTATGTCTAGGGATGTCCCTAAGGTTAACTATAAGTATAGGTTATAGTACTAGAATTACGGTAACCCAAGACGTTAGATATTGAAGGAACACCCCCTTTATTATATTGTTTTCCCTAGCGTGATTTTTTCCTCTCACACTATTCTTTTTGGGTTTTAGAGGATGGATGGAACCCAAAGGAACCATGTTGATCAATGTAATAGACAATGCAATGATTGTCCTCCTGAAAAAACAAAAGTTATGGGAGATGGAGTGAAAAATCTTACTGCTATACTTACACAAGCTATGAATCATTCTGGACATCCAAATGAGAAGAGAAGGGAACAATATTCTATTGATTCCTTCATGAGGCAACACCCACCTTCTTTCAGTGGGTCTTCTGATCCACGTTTTTCTAAACAATGGATCAATACTACTAAAAATATATTTTCAGTTCTTCAATGTTCTGAACATGATAAAGTCATCTTAGCAGTGTATCGTTTGGATGGTTATGGTGATCAATGGTGGAATCTTATCAAGAATACAAGGCCAAGAGATGAAATTGAGTCCATGGAATGGGGTGAGTTCAAGAACTTATTTTTCAATAAGTACTTCCCTCGTATTCTTCGAACAAAGATAGAGAAGGAGTTTCTTGAACTAAAGAAAAAGGATGATGAATCTGTTGGTATATACGAAGTGAATTTTACAAGGCTTGTATGGTATGCATCTGGATTTATCATCCAACCTGAAAGTAAAGTTGATCGATTCTTTAGTGGCTTAAAACCAAATCTTCGAAGGGAATTAGCTATAAGTGACTTAAGTAGCTATGAAGAAATTGTACGTTGTGCTATAAAGGTAGAAATGGAAATTGGTTTTACTTATCCATCTCATAGTTTTGAAAAGAAACGAAAGATGGAGTTCAAGGAGAAATCTCAGAATAATGGTGAAATGAAGATGAGTGTTTCCTTATACTCAAAGTGTGGAAAGAAGAATGGTGGAGATTGTCTTAAAGGGACGAGAAAATGTTTAAAGTTTGGAAAAGAAGGTCATCGAGTAGCTGAGTGTCGAAGTAATGGAAAAAGGGTTTCTAATGATGTGAATAAAGAAAAGACTGCAGAGAACGCACCACCAACACTACAATGCTTCATGTGCATGGAAATAGGTAATTATGCTAATAAATTCCCTAATCCAAGGGTTAGTGATGATCAACATGAGCAACCACTTAAGGCAAAGGACAAAGGGAAGTCATATGCGATCACTATTGGTGATGTTGAATATGACAACGATGTGGTGGAATGATTAAGTGTTTATGTAATGGGATTCCAAAATAATGTTGTATATAGTATCGTGGAATATTGGAATATTTATGTATTGGTTTATTGTGGTTTTCAATAATTTTATGGTACCGGTAACCATAGAAAGTGATTGAGATATTTTTGGGAAAAAAAGATGATATGCGTATAATGAAGGGAAAATGAGAAAATGGAATGTTTGACAATATTCATGAGCTAATGATTGATATAAAGACAAAGTGATATCATGGTTTGATATATATAATTTTTAGGATTTTGGTATGTGGAAAGAGATAACTTTTAACAGCATTCAGGTTTTTGATAAGGTTTAATGGGTATTAATTTTTTTTTCAAAATAATACATTATTAAGGTATTCACATGATTGGAATGTGACCAACAAGATATATGAGGGATAAATGATAGTATTCACATGCTTGTTATATGACCTTTTTAGTAATCATTCTCTTTATACTATGAGTTTAGAATGAAGTATTTCAGATAAGCTTAAAGATTGGTATGGATTATGTTGGACATAAGTTAGTATTGTTTAAGGATAGATGTTTTCAATATTATTTATGGGATGTTATAGTAATGTAGTTTTAGAAAAAGGAAAACCTGTAGGATGGACGACAACCCATCGCGTCGGACAAGGCTGTGGGAATTTAACCCGCAACTGAAGTGCGACTGGCCTTTATCACCTACCAATGGCCTACAAGAAGTCCCTATTTAGTAGAAACTAGTTTTATTATGATATAATAAGTATAAGTCCATTTTAGGACCCATATATGATTAATATCACTATAGATTGACTTATGTATATTTAATAACATTTGCTATCCTTTTTTGAGATAGATGGAATGACCCGTCATTCTATCACATGATCTGCTAACACTTCACGATTAACAAATTCAACTTCATTTCTTTAAGATATGTTGTGGAAATTGTTCAAGGCATGAAAAACAGTGAGATTGTACCAAAATAAACTAAGTATTTATTCTAATTCAAATTCTTCAACTTTAGGGAAATGATCATGAAAACCAAAAATGTTGTCCTAGTGC
Source organism: Viscum album (assembly GCA_963277665.1). Lineage (NCBI taxonomy): Eukaryota > Viridiplantae > Streptophyta > Magnoliopsida > Santalales > Viscaceae > Viscum > Viscum album. The sequence goes on from OY728128.1 coordinate 1,970,215,986, forward strand.
TCTTATATCCGATTAATCAGATGGTACCTTAGATCATCACAAATATATGGATTTGTGATTGCTGGCTTTTCCATAGCCATGTTCTCTACCACTCTCCATCAGAACATGATGGTTTGATTTCTCTTCCATATCCATATTTTCATCAATGTGGAAACACAATGATTAGTTTATTTGGGTAACCGTTACGTTTCATACTTTTGTTTTTAATGATTGGTTTTGGTATTCCTTTTTATGATGTGGGTTTCTATTAAAGAAACTTTCGAGGAGTAAACCATCTATAACCCCGATGAATTTTGAGGGCGAAATTCATTTTTAGGGGGGTAGAATGTAACACCCCAATATTTTATGAAAAATATATTTTTTTAATTTCATTAATGTCTTGTGATGTACGCTACACCAAAAGGAGCTTTCACAACACGCATCCTTGACTTGCCTTGCATTACACACAATTGCGACCTTCTTCGATAGCCTGTGTAGTACACAATAACGAGTTTCACTAAACAACGATATGCTATTAAAATATTATTAAAACTAGCTGTTATGAATAGTAATAACCACTTTTTGAAATTTTGTAAATTTTATTTTTCAAAATAGACTTCATTTTTAGATTCAGAATATCAAAATTAGCTTAGGGTGAAATTTTGGTACTTTTCGAATAACATTCCTTTTCTGATGAATAGTGAAAATTACTAAATTTTGACTGAAAACAACCTTTTTAATCTAAATAATTAATAGTGATAAATTATTAATTTGAGTGGTTTTTAAGTATATTTAGAATATATTTTAACAATTTAATAAAATGTTGTTCATTGGATGTAATTTCACATTTAAACGAGACATAAACAAGTGTCAATCTTTTGATAGTTATTATCTCTTAAGAACACACTATTTGTTTTGACGACAGGAATTAAATTTTAAATTAATTAATGCAACTAATATGTTTTTAATTTGGTAAAATAGACATCATTTTTGAGTTCATAATATCAAATATTTCTTAGGCCAAATTTTTGGTAGTTTTCTGGAATCTTTCATTTTTTGATGAATAGTGAAACCACTAAGTGGTAGTTAAAAAAAATAAATTTTTCATAAAACTTAATTTTACCGCTTTTGAGAGTGGAATTTCAAAAATCCGAGAGACACGGTTGATGTCAGTAAGTAAAATTTGGTTCAATGAGATGAAAATAATTTTTGGTGAATAGTAACTTTTTACTTTTTTTACCACAGTTAAAAGTAAATAGGGTAATTAAGGGTAAAAATGATATTATTATTACCCTAACAAATGTCCTAATTCTATTGGATAAGATTAATTCGACAAAAAACAACCTTAAGAATAAAATATGACCATTTATGTCCACTTGGATTAGATTAGAACATTTATTATTAATTTATTTAAAGTAGGGTTAAAATAGGTAAAATCAAAGTTTAATAAATAAATAATTTTTAATATAGGGTTATACATAAGATAAATTCAACTGTAAATATTCATTAAAAAGCTAAAAAGATATAATACATAATTATATTTAATTTGTAATTTTTATACATTAAATAACTTAATTTATTTATGACACAATGATGATGTAGTAATTATTTAATTAATGAAATATTGACATAATTGATGTTATAAATACCCAAATAAATGTAATATGAGACTTTTTATGAATTAAAATAATTTTATAGGTTAATATGACATGTTATTATTGATTTAATTAACTTTTTTCGAACTAATCATTCTGTTATGATTTTCACAAAAATCAATTACTAAATAGTTTCAAAATTGACATAAAATAGTTTTTAAAAAAAATATTATATTTTTAATTGTTATTTTATTCCTAAAAATATACGGTTCTGCACAATGTCTTAAGTAAAGTTGTATATATTAATAATAAACAACTTGGGGTTCGTCTGGCTTGTTATAGTAAGTTTATTAACCTTATAGTGTAAGAACACAAAAAGACACAGTAAAAGTAAAATTATCTAACTTAAAGTAAAATATAAATGATAAGGTTAAAATAGGAACCAAAACATATCTAAATACTATTGGATGAGATTATTTCGAGCCATCCCCACCTTAGCTTCGAAATATATCAATTTTGAACTATTAAAAACCGACTTTTACTTTATAATAAAATAATATTTTTAGTTATTCCAAAGGTGCCCCTCTACTCCCTTATAAAAGGGAACCTCCTCCCTCTCTTCCTCACACCACTTTGAGCCTTCATGCTCGTCCAACCCCTACCAAATTCTCTTCTCCACTTCCATAGAATCATCTTAGAGGTTCTGGGCTTCCTCAAAGACCAATTTTAGTGCCCTAAAAGGAGATCTCAAATAGGCGCTTCAAAGAAGAGGTAATGTCAGCTACAGATTCTTTCAACTTTATTTGTTCTTACACTTCTTCTTCTAAGGTTGTTTCAATATTAAGTAATAAAATAAGTATCACTAATATACTGATATGTTATTATCAGTATGAAAAAACCATATTTCACCATCTATCCATCCTACGGAAAATGAAATCACCGCGCGTGCGTACGTACGGAATACCGTCTCCACGCCGTAGTGTAATCTATTTTCCTCCACCACCTTACTTGGATGGGTATAATGGTGTACATAATAACTATATATGATTATTTTAAAGTGATATTTATTCTGAAATAGTATACATACAATCCAATACAATTCCACGATCATAAGAACAATATCATCGCTCGTGCGTACGTACGGACTACCGTCTCCACAACGCGATGAGATTCATTCTCCACGTTAACCATTCATGAATGATTATAAAGTATATATAATAAGTAATAATGAAATATATGACACAATAATGATACTGGATTTATGTATATATATATGTATTTCATCTACTTAATTCCATTCAACTCAATAAGGAAACGAAAACAGCGTTCATGCGTACGTACGGCCTACCGTCTCCATGAACGGTGTATTTCTTTCCATTTAATGATCTATTATATATATGTATATTCTGAATATATATTATATAAATCATGTTTTATATTATGGAATTAAGTAATCATGATATAAGTAATCATATTAATACTTAAACGTCAAAACACGGACGACAAATGAAACTATTTTACCCAAAACACTCTTTAACATGGAATTTACAAAAGAACGGGTAATATAAAGTCATAAGTGAACCATATATGATATCATAACAATTAGTATGATTCTGTAAAAAGTCAAGGACATTTTTCAAATCATTATACATGAATTTCGGACACTTATGAAGCAAATCGGACCTAAGATAAGGGAAATATCACAATCTCATTTTTATCTAATATTATTTCCATCCACCTAAAAATTTTTAAATCCAATTTTACCCTTCGGTAAGTTTTTAGTAAAAGATATGAAAGGAATCTTTTGTTGTTTTTCGTACGAGGTACTTTTTGACTTTTACGACAAAAGTACGAGAAGAATGTTTATCTAACTTATATGGAATGAATGGATTTTTAAAACATTATTTCCAAGAAGCTTAATTTACAAGTTTTCAGGTTTATTTTTAATCAACTTGATTTAGTTTAAAATTGTATGACATGTTAATAAAGGAAAAATGTTTTTGAGGTAGAAACGATATATTCCTCAAGAATGGAGTTCAAGTGTTTTATCAAAATTATTTTCCATCTAATATAATAAAGGGTTTGGTTTCTATCCCTATTTTTACATTGATTTTATTATGTTATGATGGAATTATTTTTATCATGTCCTTTTATCTTATATGGATTATGTTATGATAGCATGATGTTTAAGATTCCCATTTTTATGACATGGGTTATGCAATGATGTATGATTTTTTGATTTTGTGGCACACATAAGAATGGTATCATTATGAGATGGGTGGGACCTATATCTCCCTCCAATTCATTGGGTAAAGATTTTATATCTCATGAGATATACATGGCTGGAACGGCAGATTAAACCGGTTCAGTGAAACAAGACTGAAATGAGGAGTGAACTCGATTCAGAAATGGACTTTGTCCACTAAGATAGCCTTGGAAATGAGTCTTGATTAATAATAAATGATTCTCTATGATTATTTTTTTATGCCAAAAAGTTTTATGTTTTATGTTTTGATTATTGGGATTACATTTCACTACTATGATTTATGCCAGGTTATGATGTTATGATCTCTTTTGCAGGTTATGATTTCAAAAATGTTATGTTCTTATGAATATGATGTGATTGATATTTCTTTTGTTTACCCTTACTAAGCATTTGATCTCATCCTTTTATGTTTTATTTTCCTCAGGATATATAGAAATGTTTTCGGTAAAAAAAGGAAGATCGTTATGGGAGATGTTGAAGATCTTTCACCACGTTTAGAAGATTATATTCTGAGTTTCCAAAGACACTAAACTATTACGGTCATTGTGTGTGTGTTTTTGTTATGTACTAAGTATTCCACAAAAGTAATGTAATTTCCATATATGTTAAGCTTCTGGTATCTACAGTTAATAATTTAATTTAGATCACATAAATACTGTAGGGAGAAATGCTATTATAATGTAAAACAATTTATATTAAAAAATTAAATTCATCATCAAAGATTATTTTTTTCTTTAATGGTTCAATTTATTTGGATATTTATCGATTATAAAATTCCCCCCATCATGGTCCTCTATAAAAAACAAGGCACCATCTACATTATGACCATTGTGATATAATTATTATGTCCCAAGAAGGTGCCATCCATAATAAAATTTTCATTTTATGATGATGTTTCATTATAGAAAGATTGATCAATTGAATAATTTCTATTTATAGGATTTTGGAAATAAAATACATGTACTACCTATGAAAATAATATGAGTGATTCATACTTGTACACCGATTACTAAAATTTAATTTCATGAATCCTAAATCTTCTAATTTCAATAGACTCTTATTATCGAGCCATTTAATTTAAAAAATATTCAATTATATTTCTTTAAAATCATATGACCAAATTATTTTAGTAAATCAAATGTTTTAAATAACATTAAAAAATATATTTATATCCTTCAAGACAAATATATACCATTATTATTCTATATGAGTAACGACACTATTTTACATCAAACAACTTTAATAGTATTAGATTTTTTTAAATTAATAACCAATAATTACATAACCACTATTTGTTAATACAAGTATACATGGACAACTATCTAGCCATAAAACTCATAATATAGTATTTTTTATCTGTATAAAATTCCATAGATATATTCCATAAAAAAGATCATAAATTTTATTGACAGTATAAGTTTAATTTATACTAGTTATCCCTTGAATGGCTCAAAGGCCTAAGAATTGCATTTTTGGTTTCAAGATATGGCCCTACCTCGATAATATTATTTAAAAAAAATGTGATCTTGATATAAGTTTATCATATTCATCGAGACAAAATATCTTTTATAAATACATTCACCCATAAGGCATATATTATGATGATATTTTGGGAGATGCATGATATACACATCAAACAATTAGTAAATAAAAAATTCAATATCCTTAAAAAAATCTCTCCCTATAATAAAATTTATTTTTTGAATTTTTTTTGTGTTGTAACCTTTACAATTCATCATATGTAATTTATTAAGTACATTCATATAGAATGTACATATATGGATATTCTCTAATTTTTCCTATTGATGGACACCTGTACTGGATAACCAAATGTATGAAGGGAATTTATGATCCCCACTGGCTGAAACATGCATATGGGAATCACAGGGATATATTTGGGAAGGGTTTCAACAAATAATAAAACTAAATGTAATAAAAGATACAAAATAAAAATTCTTCATAACCCATTCAAACATTATACATCCAGACTATAATAAAATAAAAATAATAAATCTAAATACAAAAAAGAGAACACTGGTTATACTATCTTCTACCATAGTCTCCCCCCTATAAACTAAAATGCATCTTTAACAATTTCCCATATATCCTATAATAGAATATCTCTACAAACTATCTTTATAATTTAGTGAGATCCTATGTCGAAAAGGTGATCAAAACAAAAATAGTAAAATTAACTAAAAATATACATGTCAACATGTGACTAATTGAGTCACCACACAACAATCAAAAGACATATGACTCTCTGGGAATAAAAAAACAAAATTATGAAGCTATAAATAAAATTAATTTATAGTTATGAGCACATAAGAACTATATATTCCACCACTACTGGAAAAATATATATGGTATGTTTCATTAATCAATTCACGAATTTTGGTATGAAAATAATCTTGAAAATAAGAATTGGATAAATATAACATTATGGAAATCAAAGAAATAACTCTAAAACCCTCTATGAAAACATTTTCTCAATTTTTTCCAAAAACCAAACAAAAAATTTTTAAAAAAAAATCTACCAGGCTACACCATTTCCAAAACCAAATATATATCTTTCACATTTTTAAAACAACAACCAGATTGTTAAATCTAAATTAAAATGGTCACCTCAAAACATTTATTCATGTGAATACATATCTGGATAAGTATTTCATAATACTTAGAATGTAAACTATGAGTTAAATATTTTATATATTCAGTATATATGTATTAAAATTAATCTATAAATTTTTTAAACATGAAATTAAATACATCAGACATGGATATTATAGGCCATACACACACAAGATTTATGTTTTAATATTCTTGTTATATTAAATGAATGAAAATTAAATTATATATATTTGTATATTAAAAATAATTTATAATTTATATATCATATTTTTAATATAGTTTAATAAAATTCATCCTTAATACCTTCCATGTAAAGCATGAACAAATCACATCGCTTTGAGGAGGTGGTAGTCCACACATACACAAACGATGTTATAATATTCTCACAAAATAGAAATCCTGAAGGTATGTGATATGAAATTATTATAAAAGAATAAATTAATTAAAAATATTGTATATATCACATATAATCATCAAATCTATAATTATTTCCATACTTTATTGTTGATAATGGTATAATGAACGATATTGGTTCATGAGGTGGTAGTCTTCTGTACACACGAACGATGATTGTGTTTCTCTTTTAATATATGTATTCATTGATCTGTGCTATAATAATAATATTACAGCTTATCAATATATTTATTATAATAATTTTATTATAAAAGAAATATATATTAATAATTTAATTTGTTTATACATAAATAAAATAGATGTTCATATTGAAAAATGTTACTTCTTTTTCATGTAACATCTATTGGTTTATACCAAAATACATACTTTTTTTGATTTATTCCCAATATTAGGCTGGTAAGATTTTTGTTGTAATTTTATGAGATTATTTGGGATGTTTTTGGATCATACAAATGTTATGATAGGTGGTAATAGGTGAGAGGTGTGTTAGTGTTTTTTCATGATGTAGGAGTTGACTTCTTATAAATATTGATGATAAACACTATTGACAGGTCTCACATACATCATGTTCCATAAATAATGAAAACATGTTTATATAATTGAGAATATGGTATATATATGTCAATTCAATAGTTTTTAGACATTTTTTCATGTCATTTTTGACATTCAATTTATTTTTTATTACCTTATTATGTTAGTTTTTTTCTTAATAAATACAATTAAATATAATTTATTTCTCTAATATTGTTTCTAAAAATAATTTTACATTAATAAAAATTATAAATTAATATTATTAGAAATATAGAATCCATTTTTACAAATTTAAATAAAATATTTGGTTGAATGAATTTTAAAATAAACCCCACATGAAAGAGGAGAAATCATGGGGTTTAATGTGAAAATATTATAAAGTTTTCTATGATTTATTAACTAAATTAAATATATAAAAATGAATCAAATAACCTATATTGTATTAATATATATATATATAATTTAAATAATTATGCATTTTAACTAATTTAAAATATAATTTGACACTATAAATTTTCCATGTGAAAAAATGTATTCAATTAAAATTTTGTATTTTTCACTATTCATAAAAATGAATTTTCTCATAGATGTACCAATTATAAAACCCTTAGATAATTTTGAAATACTTATTTAAAAAATTGTTTTTATTTTGACACCTAAAATTTAAAATTTATCGAACATTTAGTTTTTAAATTCGTGCTCCATTTAAAGTGTGGAAAAACTGCCTTTATAAAAATATAGCCTTTATGAATAAAATTGGGGTTGTTATTATCATATTTATATAAAATAGATTAGATTACTGTAAAAAATATTTATTAAGTATTCAATATATATATATATTATTATTATCATTCAATAATATTAATTTATTTAATATATCTAGAGAAAACATATTTTTGGAGCATAAAAATAGTTTTTCTATAAAAAACATTCCTTAATTTTCAATTTGTTACATATTAATCTATAATAAATTGTTATCCAATAAATTCTAAAATGTATTTTTAAAAGATAATTAATAATATTCATAACATAAAATTTAATAACTAGTTTATATCTTGTTATATAAAAATATATATTGTTTTTCCATAAATATCAGTCTTATGTGTAACGAAAGACATTGAAGAAAGAGATTCATGCCCATAAATAAAACTAAATCTGATTTCTGTGTACAAAATTATAAGGATAATGTTTAATTTAATTCAAGATAAACTCCATTTTCATATATTTCAATTTATATATGGTACTGAATATATTATAAATCGCATATATATCATAATGTCTTGACGGGTTATATTATTTTTCATCACCTTTTGTGGCATGTCAAACACACTATCAAAAAAAATGTTATTCCTCATGGATTTTTTGGGTGTCACATTTTCCTCATCTTAAACAAAATTCTTCCTCATAATTTAAATTGGATCATTATAATAAATTATTTTATATATGAAAATTTCATTATTAAAATCCCACATTGTAAAATTGGTAATGAACTATCCACTTCATAATAGATGATTAGATTAAAAAACTTCACATAGAATAATATAGAACTTGGTTTCTATATAGGATAACATTAGTGGTACGTGAATATATAGACATGGAGGAAAAAAGTTAATATTAATAAGGAGTGATTGAGGTCATAGATTAGAAAAACGAGAATGAAAAATAAAATGTCGTGGTCCCCAAACCCATAAATATGTGGGGATCTAAAAGATCATATATTTAATAAAAATTATGTTATTTGGGCCTTATTTTATTTCACGATCATTTTACTAATGTTGAGTATTTTTATTAATTCCTAAAAATAGGAAATAATATATTTACATGATGCATTTCTAAAAAAAATATCATTATATTTTTGTTCGTTGATCAATTTCTAATTTATCCTTTAACATATGAAATAAATATAAAAAATGATTTTTATTGTGTGAAGAACAAAAATTCACTTTTAACGGATTGTATGATCTATAAAAAAAGTCATGATGTTTGAAAATATGTAGTTTTTAGAAAAAATATGTGTAGTAAATTAATCTATCAAAATCCAAAGTGATATATCGTGGTCATCAAAAATATTTTATGCATCAAATTATTTAATATTGATATAATAACATCTTGTAGTCCAATGGTAAGAATCAAAAACATATCTTCTTGTGGTCATGGGTTCAAGCCCTAGAGCCTCACCGGATGCAATTGGTTTTTACCCAATATGAATGTTTTTCTATTTCTAATCTCCACTAATATAATTCCTATTATGTTTTCAAAAAAATGACTTAACTATATGAGGTAATGTAAATAATTAAATAACATTTTACTATTTTTTAATAAAAAATAATTTTTCATACAAATTTTAATTTTTCTTTCCTATTATTATAATTTCATTATTAATCATATTATCCTGAAAGGAAATCAATACATTTAAACTCATTCCACTAAAATGAAATGGAGTTATTCTTCAAAAATTTAATCAACTAATGAGTTTTATTACCATAAATTTCATTTAAAATATCCATAATTTTTGTATACATTCATTACATATATAGAGAATCATGTTTTTCTATTTTTTTAAATATGAGTATAAACATGAATTTTTATTTTAGGGTCTTCATGAAGGTGAAATAGTCATTATCCCTAGAAGATGATCATGGATAAATATATTTTCCACTTCATTGGTCCTGTAATAAGTTTTTTACCATATGACTAGAGTTTGGTGTTATTTTTCAAAGTTCAAATTTCCATAGAATCTTTAATATTTAGTTAAATACATTTTAAATTGGTCACATAGTTCCAGGATGCCGTACCTTTTTAATGGAGCATCATATTGAGATTTTGACTCTGTAGGTGAATCTGAAATTTAGGATTTTTCCAAGATGATATATAAACTTTCTATAGGTTCAGTGATAAGGGATGATTGTTAAATGTGTAATTAATTAATTAATTACATAAGTTTATTAAATTTGTCCCCACAACATTTTGGGGTTCTAATTCCTAGAACGAGGGGGAGAGATCCTCCATAACATGTGATGGTCAGATCTAATGGGGGAAGGATGAGATTTCACTAGACATCATCCATGCAAATGGATCATGGCCATATCTAGGTTTTATACCTTTCTAGAAAATATGTTGACCCACTGCTCTAAATTTTATGCCATGAGGTAGGATGGTTTTTCATTTATGTATTCTGGTCCCCATAGGTTAGTTTTTTTTTCTATTTTAAATCCTTATTATAAAGGTTAAGGACCCCATGTGTATTAATTTGTACTTATTTAGGAAAATTAGGGGTTTTGGGTGCATCATAGGGTTTTCCCATTTAAAAAACTCAACTACACTGTTTGTGGTTTGATGAACATGTGTATAGTATTCTTTCTTCTAATCGATTAATTAAAGAATATTACTACTATAATTACAGTCCATTGGACATGTTGTTTAGTTTCAAATGGCATGTGCCTATGAACATTGAAATATGACCATTGTAAAGGGGATATGTCCATGTAGGGTACTCAACCATACCCTGTGTGTGTTACATTCAATGTGAGAGTATACATATAGGAAGGGACACATGGCCAGGTCATGTGAGGTACATGGGAAGGTTACCCATGTAAGGTACATGTCATGTACCTGACATACACACCATGTTCAATGATTTTACATTCCTTGTTCTACTAGAGCACACACCCATCTGGGGTTGTAGAATCTTACACCATGATCATAAGAAAACACATTGTGTGATTCTATTTGGTTACCCTTTAGTGGGTTTTTTGTTTTTTGGTGCCACAAGAAATGAATTGGACTCGCCAGTAGTCTATTCTAAGAATCCCTCTACGTAGAACATGTTGGTTGTATTATTTTGATATATAGAGTTTTTCTAGATGGTTTTTTTGGACTAGGATAGTTTTGGAAAAGGATTTCCTTGAGGATTTTATTCATGATCATCCAAGTGGGCCATGTTGTGAGAAATGAGAATTGGTAGGGCGTTGTGAGCTCATTGTTTGGCCTGGAATGAGAATTTCATGGTGGGGTATTTGAGGATTCATCGATAAATACTAGAAGATGGGATCTAATAAATAAATCTAGAGTAATATTGGTTTTTCCTATGTGTCAGGTAAAATGGAATGTATTTAGAATATTTGAGGTTATCTCTTATGTTTGAGGATCAATGTGGGGAAGCCATTGTTTTTATTTGATATCTGAGAATTTGAGTTATATCTAGGATCCATTGTGGTGTTGAGTGGAATCTTAGGAACTATTTAGTATTTAAAAAGAGGGATATTTTCTGGTTAATTTATTTTTCAATCCCTTATTTGTTTTATGGTGATCGAGGGTCAGTTAGAGGCCATTGGTTCAACTTATGTATGTTTATATGATGCGGATTGTATTGTGGGTTTTGTTTTTATTGAGAATTTGGTGGGGATTCCTCCACATTAGTGTTAGTTGAGAGGATATATGAGAGATTCTTATGATTATATTTGGTTATAGATGTCCAATTGTGGGCCCATATGATAGGATGAATCTAAGAGGTTATGTCTTCCTAATTTTTTTTATGTGTGGTCCCTTGGGACAAGGGTTGATATGTGAGTCCTGGGGGTTGAGGTGTTATTGAACATGATGGATTTCTGTCTAGAACCTTTTATGTTTCGGTGGATAGATTTTTAAATTGTATTGCTCATATGGGGAAGGTGTGATATGGTTGGGGTTTTGACGTTTCAGAACATGGTTTTTAATAAGGGTTGGTATGGAATTGAGAGCTGGACAGATGATCCATAGGCTTGGTTCTGTATTTCCTTTTTTATAATGTTGTAAAAGATGTTTGGTATTAGAACTTCTAGTTCGATTATAGTTCTATTATTGGACCAAGGATCTGATCACATTATTTTATACACTGAGTTTAGTGGATATGTAATCACATGTTTTTGGTGTGGTGTTGGATTGATGTTCTAGGAAAATTATTTATACTACTAATGTATTTTCTGATTGAGGCTCTCAACACTGATAGAAAACATCATTGTTTGATAGAAAATTAATTATTTGCAAGATTATATATTGCCATGTGCAATGAAGAGTTTGGATTGATTCTAATTTTATTTGGTTTGTTAAAGGCTGATTCAATGGGAACCACTAATGTTATATATATTAGGTTGTTAGACTGATGTTCCGGTCCCAGAAATTATACTACAGATAATGATTTAGAAAAATGAACTAGACCCAGATAGTATACTTTTTTGTTTTTTTACTAGAATAATGTTGTTTGGGTTTATGTTTTACTAGATATGAGGGATGGTGGAATGATGTCCACACCCCCTATATATAAGTTGGATTTATGATTCAGGCAATATTAAATTGATATATTATTTTTTAACTAAACTGATGCTCTTTGAGGGTTTGACTAGATATGTGGTGTATGATTGGATTGATGCTTAAGGCATTTTTTGTGATAAATGGGATATATGTTAGATAGATGTTATTGAATAGGTAGTAATATTGGGTATTTTTAGAAAGATGTGTTGAGGTGCTAAGTATGATATAATTTTGGGTCTTGAATACATGGTTCAGGAAGACTTAGATTTGTATCCCTGATGATTAGACTATCGTATGATGGAATGTCGGTGCTATCTCATTTGGTTTGGTTTCCATGGATACAGATCCATTGGTTATTTGGATAGAATGATCGTTAATACATTATCCAATACATCTCGATATTGGCAGATTTTGGTATGTTATATCATGTTCTTGGACATAAATATTAACAGTTATTTCATTTTCATTTATTTTTAGTTATTCTATATCTAGGCTACTATATTTTCATAATCATGATCTTATGGAAGAAATTTGTTGGTTCAACATTGGGGGTATCATAGTAATGTTAATTTATAACACCCAACTTGTTTAACACGATGTGTGTCGATACCTTCTGTCTACTTTCTTATCAAACATGGAAACCTGATGGATCATGTTGACGCCAAGATTTAATGGTTAAGAAATTTTCTCATGTGGAGTCCAGTAGTCAGACTAGAGCCTCTTCACAGGGTAATAGAGACATCATATGTATTAATCCCAAAGTTGGTAGTACAACCTATTGTATTTAATTTTTAATTATCTACTTTTGGTATATGTGATCAGCCTAGTGGGTTGTCGTGGTTTTATGTAAGACCTGACTATTTGGGAATTTGCCACATTTCATTTTATTTCATCATGGTTAAGATTCAATTTATTTATTAATCAATATTAAACTAATTTGTGTGATGTTTTGTTTTTTACTTCTAGTTGTGAAGTCTGATATGGGGGTGTAGTCAAATCATCGATCCACATTAGAACCCCACTGCTATTCACCAGCCTATGGCATACAAGGAAGCACACGTGATTTTTTCCCAATTCATCATGGGGAACAGGTTTAGTGGATACCATGTTAAGATGTTACAATGTGGTATCAGAGTAGTTAATTTCCTATAATTTCACAATATGGGGTTTGCTATTTATGAGATATAGTGTCACATAATTTTATGGATACTAAGCTAGGGTTTCATGAAATCATGTTCCAATTGTAAGTCCATGTTACTATGGATTTGGATTAATGTTCTAGACAAATGATGTCACTGTTGAATATAATTTTCTGTATGGGAGACACACAAGTATTTTTATTTGGTGGTTTATGTTGGATTTCATGATCTGGTTCCTTTAACAAGAGGAAAATAATTTGGTTTTGACTCATTTCCTACAGAGTAAAGTGGTGTCTCATGAATAATGGTAGACATATAGTATCCCCATGTTATCAGCCATCTAGTGAGTGATTTTATGTATTTTTTTCTAATAGATCATTCTTTAAATCCACAATGAGATTATCGTTGGTTGGGACACTGGTGAGTTTCTTATGCGAGGCTAGATTAGTTACTCTAGTGGGTTTTATTGGTATAACTATTGGATCATTGGACACATTTTGGGAAATATTTTCTGAAGTTGATAGTATGTAATGTTCATCTGAGGAGTGGTCAGATGTGAAGAGGCATATATTTGAAGTACGCCCTATTTTTGGAACGTTTCACGGTATATGATTCCATTATGGTGTGTGAACCTACATGAGGGTGTTTTAAATTGATGATGTCTTGTGATGATGAGATAGATGCATAATGATTCCGCCTTATTTATTGATCTTGTATGTGTTAGCATATGACAAGGTGGTTGGAAATATTTTGGTCATATTGTAACGCCCCGACCCCAGCTACCCAGAGCCGGTGCATTACTTCGTAACATTGGCATGATCCCAAAAGATCAAGTCTCGAAAGACCGATTAGTTTAGTAGCCTTGGAAACACTAGATACATTCATAAGTCTTTCATTACATCAAAATTAAACAAACTACAAAAAAACATGGTCTTCATATTCCACACTCATATCTTCACTGATTATTCTTGCAAGTCAGTCATAAAATACTTCTTCACAACCTGGAAAATTTTTAAACATTGAAAGGGGTGAGCTCAAATGCTCAGTAAGGATAACAATAATGCGGAAGCTTTCATAAATAAACATAAACATTTAAGGCAATGTATAACTAAAACAAAAGCCTCTTAAACATGAACTTCAACATAATATGGCAAAAGTAAAATGAGATAATGCTATTTACTTCTTCACATGGATATTCTACTGGTCGAATAATCACATGTAATATCAATAATCACTTTCATAATGATGGAATGCATAATGCCAGACTATCATAACCACATAGCCAAGGCCTCGTGCCAAGACTACAAATAAGATTTTGTCAAGGCCTTGTGCCAAGACACTAGTTTGTCTCATGAGACCTGTCGATGCATCGAGGAGCTATAGCGGGCTCCACCCGTCACTTATTAAGTCCAATGCATTCCTCATATGAATAGGTTTAAACATATCATAAACCATAACATAATCGTATCACATAAAACATGCATAAAGGAAACATAACATTTCCACATTTCAATCAAAATATATCAATACAACACATTGATATAATAAAAACACTTTCAAAACTATTTTCAATACCAAAATAAAAGAAATTTAAAACTTTGTATTTATTTTTCATTAAAAAAATGATGGCTTGTAGAGGAAGCCGAAACTCAAATAATGGTCACGGCGGCGGAGAAGTCATTGTCGCCGCATAAGTACGTAAAGAAAAACATTCCCTTTTGTCGTTTAGCAAAACGCTTCGTATAAAAAGATTCCTTTTGAATAACCGTAAAAGTCAAAGGGGTTTATACACCGTATAAAAGAAAGTTGTGTATAAAACCAAATATGCCTCAATGAAAGGAGATTGAGAAGAAGTCCTTAAAAATCATTTTTAAAATAAAATAGATCTATTATGTGTATTCACTGTAGGTACACATAAAGAAAGTAAAAATACAAAATAATACATAATAATATCATGACATAATTTGAAAGTAGGAGATTAACCCAAAGAATGGAAATTGGGTTAAGAAATTCCCTTACCTTGTGTCCGACTTGACTCAACCGTTCTTTAACCTCCTGAATAATAAACTAGAGTTAATATATACCTTATTAAGAACCATTCTCAATTTCATTATCCTTATTATATCACTTATTACAATGATATGATCATTATGTAATTATTTAAGTTAATAACGGTCGTTTTGTCGACCTTTGGTACTTGAGTCAAAAATAAACTTCTTATGATTACAAGTTGTTAATGTGGTGAAATATCCATTATATTCATAATTTAGATGTCATATATATCTTATATATCCAGTATATACATTCATTTATAATATTACGTAACATTTAGAGGTAAGAAATGAAATGCACCGTTCATGGAGACGGTAAGCCGTACGTACGCATGAACGCTACTTCCATTTCTATTTCATATTTTCTGAAATGGAATCATAATGATATGAGAGTATATTATAATTCCAGTATAATAACATATATAATATCATTAACTTTATCCTTCACACATCCCACATATGGTATTAACGAATCAAATCACTTTCAGGGGGCGGTAGTCCGCGCTTCCTAAAATGAAGATATCGTGTTTTACCCATAATGGAAACCATAAAGGTATGCCCAAAATGAAAAAAACAGAAGCTTAAGGAAAACATAAACATATTATATATCATATATAAAAATAGTGACATCATAATGGCCACCTTTGAAGGTGTTAAATGAGTGTTGAACAATCATCGTTTCGGGAGGCAGAATTTCGCCATCCACGGAAACCTTATGTTCTTTAACCATTTGATGTAGTTGTGTGGAAGTGTAGCTCAAATAAATCTTATAACAACATCCTAGTATATTTAAGATACTGGTGTTGTTACAAAAGAAGTAAATAAAAAGAGTTTAGGGGGTTGGAGAAGCAAAATAAAACAAAAGAACATGAGAGAATGAATTACCTTAAAAAGTGTAACTCCTTTTGAGTTGAGCCTAAAGGCTTCCTTTGAAAGGATTCTGCCCAAAGGTAATCCTCTAGGATGAGGAGAGGGATGTGGAGAGAGCAAATGGGCAGGGGTTGGCCGAGCCAAATGGCTTGATGGTGTGTGAAATGAGGTAGAGGTGGGGGCCTTTTATAAGAGGAGAGGAAGGGCACTTTTGGAAAGTAAAGGAACATTACATTATTTGAAAATGTGTTTCGGTTTTAAAAGGTCCCACATTGATAGAATTCGTGGATAAGGTGATAAGGCATCTAAATCCACTCATCCAATTGGTTTTGGCCAAGTGTAAGCCTCGGATTTTGCATTATCTTCTCATTTTATTTAAATCGTCAAATAATGATGTCATCGCTGCATCATTATTATGTCATAAATACTTTAATTTATTGAATGTCTAAAAATTATAAAACAAATACTATGATGTAGGAAATCTTTTTATCTTTCCAATGACTATTTATAATCAAAATTTGGACTTGTGTAACCCTACTTAAAAATTGTTTTAGTAAAACACTTTATGTTAGTGTCATTTTCACTTTAACATTAAATAAAAAGTAATTTATGTTATTTCCCAACAAAAGTGGATCCATGGGGTCCCCAAGTTAGGCCATGGCTTGTCTTGGTCGGCCATGACACAACCAATGAGGTTGGGACATGTGTCTAGGTCATTTCATATTATTAATGTATTATTTATACCTTAAACTACACTAATTACCACTAATCGCGATTAAGAACTTAAAAGTTACTATTCACCAAAAAATTATTTTGATCTCATTGAACCACATTTTACTTCTTAATGACAACCATGTATGTCGGATTTTTGAAAATCAAATCACAGAAGTTGTAATATTTCATTTAAACGAAAAATCAGTTATTTAACTACCACTTAGTGGTTTCACTATTCATCAAAAATTGAAGTTTTTCAGAATAAGGCCAAAATTTCACCCTAAGCTATAATTGATATTCCGAATTAAAAAATGATGTCTATTTTACAAAATTCCAAACATATTAGTTGCATTAATTAATTTTATAATTAATTCCCGCTGTCACAAAAAATAGCGTGTTTTTAAGAAACAATTTATATCAAAAGATTGACAATTGTTTATGTCCAATTTCAATGTCAAATTAATTCTAATGACCACCATTGGATAAAATGGTAAAAATATATTCTAATTATACTCTAAAACCACTCAATAGTATAATTTATCACTATGAATTATTTTGATTAAAAAAGTTGTTTTAAGTATTTTTCACTATTCATAAAAATTTTGAAGTTCTCAGAAAATTACAAAAAATTCAACATAGGCTAATTTCAATATTAGGAATACAAAAATGAAGTCCATTTTGAAATATAAAATTTCTATAATTTTAAAAAGTGGTTATTACTATTCATAACGGCTACTTTGATTTGTCGCGATGTTTTAGAACTCGAAGTTGCGTACAATGCAAGCTATTGTATTATTGAATGAGAAGCGTATCGTGGAAGCTCGGGGTGTTACATTCTCCCCTCCTTCAATAAATTGCGTCCTCGCAATTTGAAATTGTTCTTGGAAAATAAAAGGTTGAAAAGAGAAAATACCTTTGAGGAAAACCCACATCGGAAATAAGGTTAATAAATACATAACATTAAAAGAAAGCAGGATAAGTACAAAGGTCACCCGATATAGCCCACTCTAGGATTATATGAAAATATGGATATGGAGGAGAAACAAACCATCAAGGTCTGATGGAGAGTTACAGAAAACAGGATTAGGAGAAAGTTTAACCACAAGAAAATCACAAACTTGTGATTGGTTAAACGGTCATTGAATCCCCAGTTGGAAAAGTTAACCGACAACATTTTTGTTTTAAGTTACCTTTTATAATGTTGAGGAATTTATTTAGGAGATTTACTAAGAACGTAAGGGAATATACATACTTGTTATGTATACTATCATTCGTTAATAAATTTTTGCCACAAACCCATCTTTTACTCCAAATGGTAACGGAACTCAAAAATATTCTATTTATCCTAATTGTATAAGGTTCGAAATGTTAACACATACCATTTAGATTAGTAAAACGATTTTGTAATAACCAGGGACTTCCTGTAGGCTAGTGGTAGGAAATAAAGGCTTGTCTCACTATGGTTGTGGGTTCGATTCCTGCAGCTGTGTCCGACGCGACGGGTTATTCCCCACCCTGCAGGTTGTCCTTTTTCTAAAAATATAGTATTATAGTATTCCAGAAATAATCTTCAGAAAAGTTTTAACCTTAAACAATACTATTCAAAGTTCAACTTAATCCATCCCAACATTTATAGTTATCCAAAATACCTCTGTTCCAAACTTTCTCTAAAAGGTCTCTTAATTCCAAAATCAATTGTAACATCAGATTCCCCACACAAAGAAAAGTTTCTCTTATTGTCACATACTAAAAATATGATTACCTTAATCATATTAAAACCTTACTGAAACCAACAAGTACTGCAGTACAATCCTTATATAGATCACATTATTCTAATAACCAGAATATAATCCATGAGTCCGAAAGCATCAATACATTAGTTATTCTGCTTCAACTGTAGTAATAGCATAAGATTGTCCTTGATCCCTTGGCCTTTTCTGAGGTAAGATTCCTTGACGCTTAGGACATTCATTTGCGTAATGACCCATTTCTCTACAATTGTAGCATTCAAATTTGACAGCCTCTTTCTTTCCCTTGCAATCACGTGCCTGGTGACCTTTTTCTCCACATTTATAACAGACTCCCATTCCTTTTAGGCAAGTACCAGGGTGATTCTTCCCACAATTATCACATAATGGAAAATCCTTCTTTCCCTTTTTCCCTTTATCTGTCTCTTGTTCCACCGTTCTCTTCTTCTCTTGCTTTACTTTGTTGTCATAAGACTTAGAGAATTCCTTTTCTGTCTTGATAGCACATGAGACTATATCTTCGTATGATGAGAAGGATTGTGATACTAAAGCTCGACGGAGAAATGGTTTTAACCCATCAAAGAAACGATCAATCTTACTCCTTGGGTTACGTATATAATCGGCAGCATGCCTCGCTAACCTTGTAAAGTTAGCCTCATACTTTGCGACATTCTCATCCTCCTTCTGCCTCAGACTCAGAAATTGCCTTTCCATATCTGCTCGATGGTCACGAGGAAAGTATTTTTCTAAGAAAAGCTCTTTGAACTCCCTCCATTCCATACTTGATACGTCGTCATCTTCCTTTGTGTTTTGAATCAGCGACCACCACTGATCGGCATCTCCAGTGAGGCGGTAAACTGCCATGACAACCTTCTCCCTTTCACTACTCCCCAAGGCATGGAATATTTTCTCTAAGGAATTTATCCATTGCTCAGCTACTATAGGATTTGTACTCCCATTGAAGGTTGGCGGTTGTTGCCTCATGAAACGGTCTAGCATTGATCCTCCACATTGCGGATCAGGGTGCTCCATACGAGTAAGGTTGTTATTCATAACCTGCGTGAGTTGTCCCAGTATGGTGAGAAGCTGATCAGCACCAGTTGTATCACTAGCTCCACCATAATTATCCTGAGCAGGAGGGAAATCCCTACACGGAGTTCGTGCATTGATACAGTTTCCATTCCTTCTACTAGGCGCCATTTCTAAACAATGGCATAAACTAGATTAGTTTATGAATCAAAATAAATAATTCCATACTTGTAAAACACTTAACATAAATTGAACTAATTATGGATATAATCCATAATTATAAAAATGTATTCTTTGAGGAAGTATATACTCGTAACCCTTCATAGTGGTTTGTAAAGAAAATGGGAATTATCCAAAGCATATCCCCCGGGAGTGTCGTAACCAAGAGTGCAGCAAGGCCCGTTGTCGTGCACCAGTTCCCGTTCGAGTCTAGCTCAAAGCGGTGTTTTCGGGTTTTACCCCTAGGTACATCTGTGCCAGAGCCGCCTCTACCTGCTCGTATCCAGACAGGAATGTATTGCTTGGAAAACTCACAAAATCTCTACAATACCAATATTTTAAGATGTTCTTTTATACTAATCCTCAAAGTCTATCTTCGGGCTATGTGCTCTAATCAGAGTTTATCTAAATCTAGCTTCCAAGGTTAGTACTAAACTGCCTCTGATACCAACTGTAACACCCCGACCCCAGCTACCCAGAGCCGGTGCATTACTTCGTAACATTGGCATGATCCCAAAAGATCAAGTCTCGAAAGACCGATTAGTTTAGTAGCCTTGGAAACACTAGATACATTCATAAGTCTTTCATTACATCAAAATTAAACAAACTACAAAAAAACATGGTCTTCATATTCCACACTCATATCTTCACTGATTATTCTTGCAAGTCAGTCATAAAATACTTCTTCACAACCTGGAAAATTTTTAAACATTGAAAGGGGTGAGCTCAAATGCTCAGTAAGGATAACAATAATGCGGAAGCTTTCATAAATAAACATTAACATTTAAGGCAATGTATAACTAAAACAAAAGCCTCTTAAACATGAACTTCAACATAATATGGCAAAAGTAAAATGAGATAATGCCATTTACTTCTTCACATGGATATTCTACTGGTCGAATAATCACATGTAATATCAATAATCACTTTCATAATGATGGAATGCATAATGCCAGACTATCATAACCACATAGCCAAGGCCTCGTGCCAAGACTACAAATAAGATTTTGTCAAGGCCTTGTGCCAAGACACTAGTTTGTCTCATGAGACCTGTCGATGCATCGAGGAGCTATAGCGGGCTCCACCCGTCACTTATTAAGTCCAATGCATTCCTCATATGAATAGGTTTAAACATATCATAAACCATAACATAATCGTATCACATAAAACATGCATAAAGGAAACATAACATTTCCACATTTCAATCAAAATATATCAATACAACACATTGATATAATAAAAACACTTTCAAAACTATTTTCAATACCAAAATAAAAGAAATTTAAAACTTTGTATTTATTTTTCATTAAAAAAATGATGGCTTGTAGAGGAAGCCGAAACTCAAATAATGGTCACGGCGGCGGAGAAGTCATTGTCGCCGCATAAGTACGTAAAGAAAAACATTCCCTTTTGTCGTTTAGCAAAACGCTTCGTATAAAAAGATTCCTTTTGAATAACCGTAAAAGTCAAAGGGGTTTATACACCGTATAAAAGAAAGTTGTGTATAAAACCAAATATGCCTCAATGAAAGGAGATTGAGAAGAAGTCCTTAAAAAATCATTTTTAAAATAAAATAGATCTATTATGTGTATTCACTGTAGGTACACATAAAGAAAGTAAAAATACAAAATAATACATAATAATATCATGACATAATTTGAAAGTAGGAGATTAACCCAAAGAATGGAAATTGGGTTAAGAAATTCCCTTACCTTGTGTCCGACTTGACTCAACCGTTCTTTAACCTCCTGAATAATAAACTAGAGTTAATATATACCTTATTAAGAACCATTCTCAATTTCATTATCCTTATTATATCACTTATTACAATGATATGATCATTATGTAATTATTTAAGTTAATAACGGTCGTTTTGTCGACCTTTGGTACTTGAGTCAAAAATAAACTTCTTATGATTACAAGTTGTTAATGTGGTGAAATATCCATTATATTCATAATTTAGATGTCATATATATCTTATATATCCAGTATATACATTCATTTATAATATTACGTAACATTTAGAGGTAAGAAATGAAATGCACCGTTCATGGAGACGGTAAGCCGTACGTACGCATGAACGCTACTTCCATTTCTATTTCATATTTTCTGAAATGGAATCATAATGATATGAGAGTATATTATAATTCCAGTATAATAACATATATAATATCATTAACTTTATCCTTCACACATCCCACATATGGTATTAACGAATCAAATCACTTTCAGGGGGCGGTAGTCCGCGCTTCCTAAAATGAAGATATCGTGTTTTACCCATAATGGAAACCATAAAGGTATGCCCAAAATGAAAAAAACAGAAGCTTAAGGAAAACATAAACATATTATATATCATATATAAAAATAGTGACATCATAATGGCCACCTTTGAAGGTGTTAAATGAGTGTTGAACAATCATCGTTTCGGGAGGCAGAATTTCGCCATCCACGGAAACCTTATGTTCTTTAACCATTTGATGTAGTTGTGTGGAAGTGTAGCTCAAATAAATCTTATAACAACATCCTAGTATATTTAAGATACTGGTGTTGTTACAAAAGAAGTAAATAAAAAGAGTTTAGGGGGTTGGAGAAGCAAAATAAAACAAAAGAACATGAGAGAATGAATTACCTTAAAAAGTGTAACTCCTTTTGAGTTGAGCCTAAAGGCTTCCTTTGAAAGGATTCTGCCCAAAGGTAATCCTCTAGGATGAGGAGAGGGATGTGGAGAGAGCAAATGGGCAGGGGTTGGCCGAGCCAAATGGCTTGATGGTGTGTGAAATGAGGTAGAGGTGGGGGCCTTTTATAAGAGGAGAGGAAGGGCACTTTTGGAAAGTAAAGGAACATTACATTATTTGAAAATGTGTTTCGGTTTTAAAAGGTCCCACATTGATAGAATTCGTGGATAAGGTGATAAGGCATCGAAATCCACTCATCCAATTGGTTTTGGCCAAGTGTAAGCCTCGGATTTTGCATTATCTTCTCATTTTATTTAAATCGTCAAATAATGATGTCATCGCTGCATCATTATTATGTCATAAATACTTTAATTTATTTAATGTCTAAAAATTATAAAACAAATACTATGATGTAGGAAATCTTTTTATCTTTCCAATTACTATTTATAATCAAAATTTGGACTTGTGTAACCCTACTTAAAAATTGTTTTAGTAAAACACTTTATGTTAGTGTCATTTTCACTTTAACATTAAATAAAAAGTAATTTATGTTATTTCCCAACAAAAGTGGATCCATGGGGTCCCCAAGTTAGGCCATGGCTTGTCTTGGTCGGCCATGACACAACCAATGAGGTTGGGACATGTGTCTAGGTCATTTCATATTATTAATGTATTATTTATACCTTAAACTACACTAATTACCACTAATCGCGATTAAGAACTTAAAAGTTACTATTCACCAAAAAATTATTTTGATCTCATTGAACCACATTTTACTTCTTAATGACAACCATGTATGTCGGATTTTTGAAAATCAAATCACAGAAGTTGTAATATTTCATTTAAACGAAAAATCAGTTATTTAACTACCACTTAGTGGTTTCACTATTCATCAAAAATTGAAGTTTTTCAGAATAAGGCCAAAATTTCACCCTAAGCTATAATTGATATTCCGAATTAAAAAATGATGTCTATTTTACAAAATTCCAAACATATTAGTTGCATTAATTAATTTTATAATTAATTCCCGCTGTCACAAAAAATAGCGTGTTTTTAAGAAACAATTTATATCAAAAGATTGACAATTGTTTATGTCCAATTTCAATGTCAAATTAATTCTAATGACCACCATTGGATAAAATGGTAAAAATATATTCTAATTATACTCTAAAACCACTCAATAGTATAATTTATCACTATGAATTATTTTGATTAAAAAAGTTGTTTTAAGTATTTTTCACTATTCATAAAAATTTTGAAGTTCTCAGAAAATTACAAAAAATTCAACATAGGCTAATTTCAATATTAGGAATACAAAAATGAAGTCCATTTTGAAATATAAAATTTCTATAATTTTAAAAAGTGGTTATTACTATTCATAACGGCTACTTTGATTTGTCGCGATGTTTTAGAACTCGAAGTTGCGTACAATGCAAGCTATTGTATTATTGAATGAGAAGCGTATCGTGGAAGCTCGGGGTGTTACACATATAATACTTGATTGGTAAAGATATGTTGGAGAATCTAGTGGCATTTTTGATGTGACTCTAGATTAAGGAGTCAGTGTATCATAACATTCAGTGGTGGCCCATGAGAGGCATTAATTAAGTTATGATCAACATTTGGTGCATGATGCACAAATAGATGCATTGCAATTTTAGGAATGGTTTAAAAATTGGAGGATTTAAGATGGAGGTGTAGGTTCATATTATTTCATTTTTTATGGTGAACTTACATGATAGTTTTTAGCATTGTTTTTGGGTTTTGGAATGCCAGTTTGCTTCATGTTCCAACTTCATGAAATTGTTGTGTAGGGAGGATGTGCGCTGTTGATTTGGGTTGGACAAGGATCATAGAAAGCACCACAAATTCCATAGTTAGGTATTCTGATACCATTATTAATGAAATGTGACATACATGAGTCATATAAGGTTTTGTGGTGGGGTCATACAAGGACATGTAATTGGATTGTATAGAGGAATATTAGAGATATGAGATCCACTAATGAAGTAAATCATTTGGCTAGTTTGGTAGACACCATGGGATGTATGTTTGTGGTTCTTTAGTTGGGTGCATAGTCATGTGTGGGATAAGAATCATTGTGGGTTTGATGAAAGGTATGTTGGAATGGCAACCCAAGGCCATTAGAAAGAACTATTATGATCTCAAATGGATGAAATTATGCTGGTATATGTCGATGAAATCGTGGTATTCTAACTATTTTGAGTTGATCATGCCAAATAACTTGAAATAATCATAAGTATAATAAGATAACTCTATATTCATGAAATTATATAGAAATTTATTTTTTTGTTAACAAGGGTGCTCTTGGGAGTATGTTCTCATGGAGAAGTTTGTGTGAAGCCATATAGTGGGGAGTGCACCATCTAATTTTTTAATTGAGGTTATTGTAGAGGATATTTTATTATTGAATATTATGGTTTTCATTCTCATATTATAAAAGTATGTGATAGTATATGTTTTGTTTTTTCTCTATGGTGGGAGTGAGATAACCATTTAATGCTTCTTGGTTTTACTGTGTTGGGGAGAATGGGTCATGTAAATGATGATTGGATGTGAGGAAAATGTATGGATATATTATGATGGGGAGTACAATGCGATTTATGATGACATTCAAATGATCAAGTGACATGTTGTGATGTATGGTTTCATGTAGGTGATGTCCTAGTAGATTGTTAAGGGTGTATATTAGTGGTTTATACTATGATGCATTTTATTTCTGTTCTTTGGGGTACTTTACGGAAACACTGTTGGCATATCCTAGTAGAACACAACATCATATTATTGATTAGTAGACCATGGTGGTCATGATTTTTGGCTAGAAGACCACCAGGGATTCTCAAGGATGATAAAGATTATGGTGGGTAGGTTATAGAGACTCGATATATCTTGAGTTTTTAAATTTATTGAAAATAAAATCATTTCTGTTTTTTGGTGAATTAAAGGGGTAATATTAATAGTTTCCCATGGAATATGAACTAAGATAATGTTTTTATCACTATTTGGTTCAGTTATATGGTGAAAATATATCCAATGAATAATTTCAAGGGTCTTTTACCTATGTAAAACCCATACCCTCTCCAACAAAAAACCCAAAAACAGGGCACAACGAAATCTATTTTCCCTAATCCTCGTTTGGAGAAGCCACTTGGAGATCTGGTTGAAGGATCCCTTGAACTGTAGACCAACGAGGCCAATAGAAGATGAAATTCACCATGAAAACCATAACATAGAATCCAAACAAACTAAAACATCGCTATCACACAGCTCTAGTACAATAGAATTTCCAATATCACCTTTAGAAAAACATTATCACTATAGATCTCATCATGGACACCAAAACCAACCCCAGAAATGGCCCTACCCAATGATCCCATAAGCCACCATTCGACATCGCATCAGCAAGTAACCCGAAGTGGAAAAAAACTCAAATAGGGGAGGTGAATGTCCAGTTCCACTCTGGTCTAGATGTCCCAGTAACCACACCAATGGAATGCTATTAGATAGGGGAATTGAGTCGAGAAGGACCTGACGAAACACTCTGGGAAGAAACGAGATGATCTGGATAGAGCATGAAACATTATTGGATGTTGATTCAAATGAAATGAATAAAATATGATGTGAGGGGAATCATAAAGAACTGAGTGTAAGTAATTACTGGTATCATTAAAACCACAAGACCAACTATAGACATTCATACATTTGATACACTGCATAACTGAACCAAAAACTAAAACACGATAAAATTTAAATGAAAAACCACCAATAAAATACAGATCTAGAATACCTTCCCCCTATGAGCCACTCTGGAGTCGATGCCAAGAAACAGAGGAAAATAATGGATTCATCTCTGAGCCACACAAAACCTACCACCCAAAGATATATAGTCACTCTAGAAGTCATAAATGCTGACCCATAGTTGAATGGATTAATCTTAAATCCACACATTTGCTGACGTTTTTCCCTACTAAGATCCTGAGGAAGACGACATTGTGGATCACTAAGGATGCAAGAGGAGGGGTGGGGATGACTTCAGAAAAGTTACCCTAGCCACCATGAGAGGGATGGAATTTTCCACTCATAGGACAGTTTTCATTCCCTACCACATTCTATAAAAGATTAGTGTAATTCAGAGTAATTTGAATTTAGGGCCAATATTCAATATTTAATTAATTGAATGTTAAATTAGTTTGGTGTTTTTGTGTGGGATTATAATTTAAAAAGAGTGTCAGATTAATATTTTGACTCTTTGGATTAGTCTAAAATTGGGTGTTTTTCCAAGATGAGGTATAAACTCACATTGGGTTCTGGTACATAGGATAGTTTCTAAGTAGACAATTAATTACATAATTACATATGTTTAATAAGATTCCTCAGCCAATTTTTCGGTTCCTACACACAATGTGATGGGTAGGGTTCATCCAATATGAATGATGGATGATTAAAAAAGTTAGGAGGAGAATATTCTAAACCAGATCATACATGGAGAAGAACATGACAATATTGAGGTGAACCCACTTCTGGGAGTAGATTTGAAACAAAAAATCAGTTTTTATGAGACATGATATGTATGTTATGTAATTTTTTGTCATAATACATATATATTTGTTCATAATTATATTCAAATGACATATTATAATTTTTGAGGATTCCATGGGTTGTTGATCTGTGCTTATTTGATGAATAATAGCTGTTTCAGGGATATCATAGGGGTTTTGCATTCAAAAACCTTGACTACACAACGTGTGCATTTAAAAACATGTGTCTAGTGTTCTTCCATCATAGCAATAAATTTATAAAAAATAGTAAAAAAAATTAGAATGAAGGACACTCCATGTAGCATCACTTGGTGGTGGTCGATAACATGGCATGCTAACCTCTGTACGTGGTACATGACTGTGTGGGGTTCCTAGCCAGACCTAGTGTGGGTGAAATGTCATGTGGTAGTACACAATAAGGAATGGACACATGTAAATTCTATGTGACGTACAAGAGTATATACCTAATGTATATTACATAACATATATGTTTTGTACTTGGGATTTACACACCTTCTTCAGATGAAGTACACGACCATGTTGGATTAAAGATTAAAAGTCCATGTGTTCGGACATTCAAATTGTGTGTTGGTCCTCATTTTCACTTTAAATGGTTTTTTTATATTGTGCCTCTAGAAATAAATTTGATTTTTTAGTAGTCTGTTTTGAGAATTATTCATTGTATAATGCGATACTGGGATCCTTCCAGCATATATTGGTTGTATATGTTGTGTTTATGAGCTATGATTGTTTAGCTAGAGAATTTCCTTGAGGATTGGAATCAATATCCTCTATATGAATGGGTTGGAGTAAGGAGTCTAAGGTGAGGGATGTGGGCTCGGTGATTGTCCTAGCATGAGGGTGCTATAGTTTATTTCTCAAGTTTTATTTGATATATCCTTGATATTTAATTTGATATGTATCTATGGTATGATCATGGATTTTCCCTATGCTTAAATCCTATTTTCTCATTGATAGAATAGTATAGGTTAGATTCTATGATAGAGGATCAAGAGGCTTCGATATTGGTTGATATGATAGGATGATGGCTATGTTCAGGTTCTGTTGTATTGTTGAGTTGATTATGAGGGAGTGTTAAGGATAACCAAAGTGGGATGGTTTGGTAGTATGGTGTTTGATGATTGTTTTTTGGCCACTTTAGGCTGAATTAGGATGTTTCTATGATGGGGACTGGCCCAGGTGTTTAGTTGCTACTATAGATTAGGAGGGGATGACTCTTATTGAGGTTTATCTATTATAATCCAAGAAAGGATCCTTCATTTATGTGTGGTACCATAGGGGAAAGTGATGTATTTATTGATATAAAGGATCAGAGTGGTTTTTTGTGACTTAGATGTTTTTTAATGGGTATTCTATTAGGACCCATGATGACAAATGAGTGGTTGAGGATGATGTGTGTTTGACCACAAAATATTTTTTTCAATAACATGATATTTTTTTAAAAGAGTTTTAGACTTGGGTATTCCCATCAAATGGGTTTGATATGTTTTATTTTCCATGTTTTTCGAACCTTGTTAACTAGTAAGGGTTTTGATTGATGTGAGCGTCATATAGATGATCCATCATTTTTCATCATGATATTAATATTTGAGAATGTTTTTCCAGATGTTCCTTATTGGTACAGATGGTCTAATTATGGAATGAGGGCTAGATTGAGGTTTTGATCATGTTGTTATATACTAGGACTATAGTGTATGTTATGTAATATGTATGTGGTTTTCTAATGGAATGATGTATTGTGCACATGCAAGATTGTATATATAGTGTCTCATATAGATGGTTTGGAAACTGAGAGTATACTCCATTGTTGGAGACCATACCTATAATAACCTAGATCTTCTTTTCATGTATGGATCTTTTTTTCTAGTTTTTTTGAGAAAAGAGGTGTTTTATTTAAATTTAAGTATTACCTTCTGTGTACATAGGAGTACATGTTGTGTACCTGGTTTCTGCTAGTAGCCATGTACTGGCCATCTAACGGTCAAGTACATGGTTGTGTGGGGTGACTTGGAGGCTTCCTGAAGTGTGGCATCATAAAGGCGTATACACACAGTGTATCTTAAGGAATAATTTGTGTATATTTATTTTATATTTGGAATATCAGATCGGGACCTCACCACATATATTAAGACATCTTCTTATGTATTTGTCTCATCCAGTAGTGGTTGAAGATTCACGATTCTCCTCTGAGCCCCAAAATGACTGTTTGTTCTTCGAATCAAACAATGTTGATTGCGTTAAAATAAAATTGATGAGTTATTCTTTCTTATATAGCATATTATCCTTATTTTTTAACCTTCGTGAGATACCCATGGTTTAATGTTTTTTATGTTTTTATTGATATACTACATTATAGGATGATTCAGAGGCTGAGGATAAACTATATAAATCGTAAAGTTTTGAGGTTTGAGGTTTGTGCCATTATATTGTTTTCCTTTCAATTATATGTTAATAGTTTTCCAATACCCTAGTTTAGGATATTGGTGTGTTTTTGAGAATTTAACCTTATTAATGCTTATGATTCCTTATTTTAATGAGTATCAGTTTTTGATTAGAAATGGGGTTTATATAATGTTATGGATGTGTTTTTCTCATGTTACATTTGTTATTGGACATTGGGTTTAGACTTTCTTATTCAGCTATTTGTATATCAATTCCTAGTGCTAATATGATGGGGTGATTTTTAAGTTACATACATGTGTTATGGTTTGTAGTTTTTTAGCCATGAGGTTATTTGGATTCAATTTGGCTACTGTAATTCATTTTTGCATGATTTCATACATAGGGTGGTGGGAACCTATTTTAGTTAGACCATAGGGGGAATAGACGCTGAGGGAATCCCAAGAGAATCTGTTATAATTTTCACGTTGCGAGACCATAGGGGGTATAGACTTAAGTGCTCCCTCAGAGTTTTAAAAGGTTTACATTGCGAGGCCATTGGGGGAATTAGAAATTTAGTTCTTCCTTAGAGTGTCTGTAGTTACTTTTATGAGACCAGATGGGTAATTGATGGTGAGTTCATCCTTAGAGAGTCATTGTCTTAGCTGAACTAGACTGGTTAAATAGTGAGTACTTCCAATAGGGTTTCTTGTGGATGTTTTGTTGTTTATTGGTAAATGTAAATGAATGTAGAATGAATTGTAGGATTATTTAATTCTGAGTAATTCCTTTTTTATTACTTCATTTTTCATATTGCCTCTTATATATATTCAATGATAGTTACACCCAGATATTTGGGTGGATCCCTAATAAGAATCATCTGATACCCTATTTGGGTCATGCTTCTAGACCCAAACAGATTACATTTCTATTGGTATAGATAAGGGAATGAACCCATCAAGTTCTGATACATGATTTCTATAGAGCTGGAGAGTATGGGACCAAGATGAGGATTATGATGTTGATTGAGTTGTTTACTTGTTTTTCAAATGTACTTTGGTTTAGTATTGTATTCCATCAATGTGACTTGTTTGGATACATTACTAGATATATGTCACATGCCTCATTATATATATATATATGATTTTGTTGATTATTTACTTTCATTATTCCATAGTTTACTCATTTTATGGTATTAATTCTTCAACTATTTTCATTTTATTTCTATTCTGCAGTGTTACTCAGCCAGTGAGGGAATAGATTTCCCACTATCACACTCAAGGCCCTCACTGTTAGTTAGTATCTTTAGGTTTTTGTGTAAATCAGCTTGAGATAATGTGACCAAATGAGCATAGGGAACCTTTGGGTGACACCCCGAACCATGATTTTACAATACTGATGCTCAGGCTGATGATGGCATACCATGTGGAATAAAGAGATTGGACTGATGCTCCTTCTCCTTGGGATGGGCCATAATGATTCTCTTAATACCGCCAATGATATATATATATATATATATATATATGATTTTGGGATCAAGTTATGGGAATCAAATTTATACTATGGATTAGTTGTTAGACTATATCTTTAGACACATATAGTATACATTGTTGTTTTTTTCAGATTGATTCTCTTGGAAATAATAGTATACTAGTTGTTATGGAAGGTGTACTTTTAGTCGACATTAATGGTTTATATATCAAACTGTTATTGTAGGAATAATTAAATTGATATGTGTTTTTTGAATTGGACTAATTCTCTATGAGATTTCAATATGATATGTGGTATAGTTTTGAATTGATGAAGGACATTTTTTGATAAATGAAAGAGATGTTAAATAGATGGTATAGGATAAGTATTATGATTGTTTGGTTTTAAATGATATTTTGAGGTGTTTTGTATAAAAATGTATTTGGTCGTAAAGATGTGGATAAGGATGACCTTGAATATTATTCTCGATGATAGTACTATCCTAGGATAATTTACTGGCATTGCAAGGTTTGGTCGCACTTTCTATAGATATGAAGCTAAATGTTATTTTTCAAAAATAGTCATTGAGATGTTATAATAGATATTCTAGGATTGGAAGAGGAATGTATAATTTATTTAGGTCTTATTCATATGGATAAATAATTTTTTTTATTTTCATTTACTTATAGTAATGTTTTATCTAGGATGAGAATATTTCCTAAGCATGAACTTTTTTTGGAAATTTATCAATTCACCATTGGGGGTGTCTTACTATGACTTATTCATACCCTATCCAAGTGGAGCATGGTGTGTCGAAATACGATCTATCTACCTTGATGTTTATCAAAGATGCATGATGGATCAAGAAGAGGACCTATATTTTAGGGTTTATTCGGATGCTCGTGTGGAGCTTACTGGTTGTGCTGGATCAGCCAGAAAGGGTACTAGAGACCTAGTTTTTTTATGAAACAGAGTTTGTACTACGGAAAGTTTTATTTACAATTTAGTTATTAATTATTTTATATGAGATGATTCAAGGGATATATAATGGTTATATGTATGACATGGTTGTTTGGGCCTTTAATTTATATCATTTTATTGTTGCATGCTTCAGTTTCAGTTTATTTTTTCTTCCACATTACTGTGATTTTGATGATGTTTGGTTATTTACATAATGTTGTGAACTATAATATAGGGGTATTTTATCCTCATAGACCCTCATTATACCACCACTTCTAGTTATAATTATCTTGTATATGAGGAGGTGTGCTTGAGGTCTTCTGGAAAACTATATCTGGACACCATTTCAGTGGCTACAAGACTAGGACTGCACAACATAAAACATAAAATGCACTATTTGACACCTATTACATATGATCAAACAAGATATCATAATCTCAAGATGTTATAAATAAATATTAATTTAATAATGATATTTTTTATTCTATGCTAATCTCCAATGTCTATCTTAGTGTTATGTTCCCTACTGTATGTATTACTAATCCTAGTTCTCAAGGTTGCTACTAAAGTTTCACTAAAAGAAACTATATCGATCCCAACCTAGAAATCATAGAGACACTTACTTATTTCCTTACATTAGCATATGAAACGTGAAAATAATGTCCCAATGTATAAAATATTTTTTGAAGTCTTGGTGTAGCATATACATAAATGAGTGTCATTTTATAATTGAATACACAATGTAAAACATATTTTTTTCAATAATTACTTTATTCCCTCTAGAATATTCATTCTTATCTATTACAGGAAACTAATTGAAATCTTGGTGAGTTGAAAAAAAATGGTTGAGCATAAAGTCAGAGAATAAGTTATGTAGATCTATAGGAATAATTAAAAAATGTAAATAATCAATATGGATGTGTATGTAACTGAAACAATATTCCATGTAATTAATAAACATATTTGGATGTTCTTAATCAGTGTGGAAAGGTAAATAACTGAGAACACATGCCATTTAAAGTACTAGATAAGAAAAAGTCATCACCAAATGGAAGATAACGAAAAATAGAGGCCATTTAATAAATAGATTGAAAAGTAAATACATCCATAGATCTTATCTGAGAGAAAATCATATGCAAAATAATAACTAAATATCGAATGAAGGAAATACCTAAATATTAGATGTCATGTATCAAGCCTAATAGCTATTATACTATCAAGACCTATTGTCTAGACAGTTCAAGTAATGGGGTTAGAATATATCAGATTATAATTGGAAACAAAGTCAAAGGGTTTGTCCAAAATTGATTTCATCTCATTAGATTATCAATGCGTCAAGGGGATTTTTTTTGATTTTCTCAAACCCATGTAGTGTAAGTCCAAATAATTTTGAATATATCATATAATCGATTTAACTAATAAAAAATGTGATATATCATCAAATATCCATATTGAGTAGAGGATAATGATTTATCATTGTATCCCCATTTAATAAAGTTAATTTAATTTTAACACCTTATATAAATATGGTATTTGATTTAAAAAATAAATATATCCATGATAAATTATATGGACAATTATAAGGATGATAATATCTAAGGATCATAGGAACGTGGGAATTTCCCAAAATATAATGACAACAAAAATGATTCAATGAAGTGAATATAGATATTATCCATGGTAAAAATAATCATAATCCATACTAATATTGAATAAGGATGGTATGAATATTAAATATACCCATTCTATTAATAATTAGGTGTTTTGTCATTGATGAAATAAAAATACCATAAAATGATATTTAAACATGTTTTATTGAAAACATTATTTTATTTTAAAATACATTTTGAAAATAATTTTCAATGAAAACAATATGTAAAACATTTGTATTAGAAATATATTTTTATGATAACATATTATGCTTCAATTAAATGATGATGGTTAATTCTGTACAAAGTAAGAGGACCCTATTTTTTCTTGGTAAAATGTTAAGAAAAGTACATTGTTCAGAAAAACAAAATGAGATTCATTTGGTGGCATTTATAAATGAAAAATTGGAAAATATTTCTATAATAAATCATTTTAAAGAGGGTGGAAACAATTTGAAACTATTTTTACAAAACACTATTTTCATATAAAAACATATATCTGACCAAATAGGGAAATGGATTTTGGTTCCCTTAAAAATATTTTAGAAAACATTTCAAGGAATAATTAGTATGAACATGGAATGAGTACTTGAATAAAATTATTAATAACCATAATATAATAAAATTAAAGGGTTTATTAACAATCTATTGTTATATAATATCAATTAATTTAAATTAAATATTCAACAACATTGAATAGAACGAGATTGGGATGTAAACACTTAAAATGAACAAAATGTTGATATATGAATTTATAAAATTAACTGATTATGTGTTCGAACTAAACATCCACAAAAGTTTAGTGAATATAAATAAATAGATATTAAAACTCATTATACAAAAAAATAGTATAATTTTATTGATAATGAGAAATCAATATAACCCAAGGAATTTGAATATTGTTATGAAATTTCTTTTCCACTTTGTAACTAAGGTTTAAATCCCATTAGATGAATTTATTAGAATTAAAATTCAAAATACATTTATCAATTAATTAAAAATTACATTAAATAACAATGTGGGATTATATACACAATATAAAATAAACTAGGTGTATAACATTACAAAATACATCAGTGAAATGGAATTGAGACTAAATCCCTTACCACATGCTTACCATTGGTTGAATTCTCATTAACATCCTATATAATAGATATAATCATGTTATTAACTTATTCAAAAAATATATTAATAAATATTATTGTATATATAGTTATTTTTGAAATATTATAAATTCTTAATTAATAATATTTCATTTATTTCATCGTTTCATCTGTTAATTTCATTGTTTTCATGTATTTTATGAATTATTATTTTTCTTCCTGTTAACAATTTCATGATTTCATCATATACAGACTGTAAAAAATATATTTAAATATTAAATATAATATATTAATATTCATTTATAATAATAAAAATAATTGATTATATGAAATAAAATAAACCATTCCGGGAGACGGTTGGTTATAACTAAGCCTAGACATTATTTCCATTTTATAGTAATATTAATATAATGAAAAGTAAATTATATATATATAAATTTACTCTATATAAATTATAAATTTGGATTCAAAATTTTCAGATATTTTTATTAAACACATCCTTAATTCCTTCCATGTAAAGCGTGAATGAATCACATCGCTTTGAGAATGTGGTAGTTTACACGTCCACAAATGATTTTATCATATTCCTATAGAATGGAAAGTATAAAAGTATGTTTCGTGAAATGATTAAAAATTAAAAAAATTATCTCAAGTAAAATATATATTGTATATAAATAATAAATTCACCATTATTTATATCATTGAAAGGTTTCAATCGAAAAATGAACAACATCAGTTCGGGAGGGGGTAGTATACCGTACATAGGAATGATGACTGTGTATCCCATTTTGAAAAAGTGATTTTAGGTGTAGATTGTTCCATTAATAAAACTAAATATTATAATATCTATTATGTTTATGTTTTAATATAATATATATAAAATAAAAATTCAGTTAGTGTATACTGAAATAAAACAAGAGTGCTCGTTGAAAAACAATACCTCTTTTTCGGCTAATTCCGATTGGATTACACAAAAAGGATTACTTGGAATGATTTTTTAAAAAAGTTAGGATTTTGGTATTATGTTAGGTAGTTTGTCTGAATAATTGGATATTTTTTTTAAAAAACAAATGTATTCGTACTTGTTAATAGGTGGGAGGGGTGAGTTTATTTTTATATTTGTAGAGGAGCTACATTCTAGTAACTCTTACAATCTAAATACTACTGAGAGATCTCTCTTATATATTATCCTCCAATATGGATCTCAAATAGATAAACCATTGTTTCTGGTCTATTTATTTCCATACAATGGATTTTAGAGTTGTTTATTCATCATTGTTTCCCCTATGTTTACGGTTTAGTGCCTTTTTATACTAGTTTTTTTAATCGATGTAATTAATTTAAATTTTATCATTATATTTTTTAGAAAAAAATGTTTAACATAATTTAAATTATAATTTATACTTATTCAGAATATGGAATCTATTTTCCTAATTTAAAATTACAAAATTGGTGGAATATTATTAAAAAAAATCCTTTAAAGGGGGCGACAAATGGGATTTTTAATGTTAAAATTCTCAAAATATGGATAATTTTTTGTATTTAAATTAAATATAAAAATTGTTTAAATGAAAATAATTGTATAAATATATCAAATATTAAACTAGTTAATCATTTGAACAATTTTAAATTAAAATATAATACAATAAATTAAATAGAAAAATAAACATTTTTTAATTAAAATTTAGTATTTTGACTATTCATCATAAAATGAAATATCTATGAAAAATACCCAAAAGTAACCCAAATATAATTTTTATTATAAAAAATATAAAAGAAAATTAATTTTGAAAAGAAAATTTCTAAAATTACAAAAAATTAGTATAAAAACAGCAACACCATAAAAATTAGGCTAAACTGCATTTATAAAAGTATATCTTTTATTGTGTAAAATTGGTTTTTTTCATATTGGATGTCAATAAAATCGATTTGATGAATGTAAAAAATATTTTCACGAATATTTAATATATATATTTATTTAATATCATTCAGTAATAGTAATTAAATTATCTTATTATGAAGAAATACCTTTAGGCGCATAAAAATTGTTTTTTATAAATACATTTTCTTTCTATTTTAATTTGATTCTATATTAATCCCTAATTAATTAGTAACCAATGAATTCAACCATATATTGTTTAAATTTATTTAATACTAATAATAACATTAAATATAATTGTTATGTTATATATATTTTTATTAAATTATAATATTTTAATAATATATTAATGTTCAGTAAAAATTTGTTTTGTTTGTAATGAATTCTATTGAAAAAAGATGCACTTTTGAGTAATAGAAGCTAACTCAGGGTTTCATGTAGAGAATTATAAAATTAGTACTACATTAAATGGAATATAATTTCATTAGGATTTTATTTCAATCAAGATAATGTATTTAATTTTTAAAAAAAATTGTAATTATATCATAATGTCTAAGGAGGTAATATTCTTTTCTACACTTGGTGTTTCATGTCATACATGATATCAAATAAAATATTATTCTTTAAAACTATTTGGGATTTCATGTATTTACATGATCCCAAAATCTTGGAGATGATATATACTTCCATTACATTGGCATGAATACATGGAATCAAATACCGAATGACTGAAGAGTTTATTAGTCTCGATAAACCTAATACATTCAAGAGTTTTATATTGAAAATGAATTCAATTATAATGATATTTTTTCCATCGATAATTACATTATTCAATCTATAATATCCATTAATATATTTCTTAGTACCCTTCTATTATTTCTATAGATGAAAAAAATGTATGTGTGGGATCAAATGCTTAGTAAGGGAAAAGTATAAAGGGAGAAATAATGAATAAAGCGAATAATTATTTTGTAAAGGTAAGTAACTGAAGACACATTCAATGTAATAAATAATTGTTTAATGAATTGTATAAAAAATATGTAATAGTTAAAAATATAAAACACATGCCATTTTAATAACATTATAATGAATAATAAATATGAAAAGTTGCAAAACTGAAAAACTATTGAATTTAATCAAAAAGTTATGAATGAAATAAATCAATAAACACTATCATTTTGAAAATGATGTTGTAAATAACACTAATTAAGAATAAATTAAATGATTAATTTTTTATGTGATGTATAAGTAAAATGAAAATATATTCCATCAAGACAAATAAAAATATTTTTTAAAACTACAGGTAAAATGATTTTCTATTTTCCCAACTAAATTTTTTCAAGAGAACCTTAAAATTATTTTCGGGGATATTTAATGTTCGCCTGCAACCATTCACTGCATTTCTATTTCCATATTTGTATATATTAATATATTTAATTAATAAAAAATATTCATTGTAAAATACTAGTATTGATCAAATAATATACATTTATCATAATTTCTCCCACAAGTCAAATAACAATTAAAGTTAACATCATATGTTAAAATTGCAAAGGGTTAAGGTATTATTAATATCTTTAAAAAATGATATAGATATTTAGGGAAAATTAAATTTTCATTGATCATTGGAAAATCAATATTTCAATGTTACTGAAAAATGAATCATGGTAGTGATTTTTCGAACTATCCATGGTTAGAGAGATTATATACCATCTAGAGGAAGAATATAGATGGTACTAATACAACATGTCACAATTCGATTAAAAATAATGGGATTGTGTTATTGATGATTGGAAATACTTTGAAAATCACTTTTAAAAATTATTTAAGAAAAAAATATATATTTTATTAAAAAAAGTCTTTTAAAATCACAATTTAAGAAATTTTCCATCAAAATTAACTTTTAAACATTCAATGGAATCTTCAACAAAAGGATGGAGGGTCAATCAGTACATGTCATAAAAGGTAACAAGAACATTCCTTTTTAATTCTTAAATGGTTGGAAAAGTACCCTTTTCAAAGGATGATGTGAATATTAGATTTAAAACAGTTGTAAAAGGTAAAAAAAATTTGTAAATATAATTTTTTAACAGTTAGTAAATTTAAAATATTTTTATAAAATAGTTGTTTTAGAAGAAAACAGTTTTCTGACCAAAGAGAAAAATGATGTTGGGTTTTCATAAAAACAATTTCAAAACCATGTAATGTAAAAAAATATTTGGAAATTGTTAATATTAATTTTAAATGGTAATGAATAACTAGGGGATAATGAAAGGAAATTATTTAATAAACAATGATCCAATAATTTCTTATCATGGAAATTCAATTATAAACAGTCTCAAAAAAAATTTACTGTTAACCTTAGAAAATACTATAACATTGATGAGAGAATACATCAATAAATATATTAATCTTGTCAAATTAAAAACCACATTAAATGTTTGATGTTAAATTATAGATATTAAAAACTAATTATACACATAATCATAGAATAAAAATGATGACTATGAAATAATATAACCCAGAGAAAGAAATTGGATTATAAAATTCTCTTCCAGTTGGTAATGCATAATCCGAACCACTGTAGATGAAGTCAATCAAATTGAAACTAATAATATCATTAAAAAGAATTAATATGTATATTATATGTCTTTGTCTTATAATGTAGTCCAAGAGTTATAAATTATGTGCAGAATAATAATGTACATCTTGAAGAATAGAAATTGAGATAAATTCCATTACTACATGGTAACAATTCAATTATAATCCAAATTTAATATATAAATTAAAATGATACTATAAATAAAATTATGATAATTATATTTAAGAGGTAAAACAAAACTGGTTATGTATATATAACACACAAAACAAATAAGTTGTTAAATAGTGAATTCCACATATAATAAAATGTTAGACAAAAATCCCTTACCTAGATTTTTATTTCAACTGATCATAATTTAAAATAAAATATAATGGTTTAAAATATTCTATCATGTTATTCTAGAACCATTAAATTTTCATGACATCAAATATGATTATCTTATAATATCATGTCACCCATTTGTTAGTAATCATTCATTTTTTCACTATTCTAGTATTAATTTACTAGTTTTATGAGTTTGGGTTGACGCTATTCTTGTTACACCGATTTCATAGATAATTATTTTACCATAGATATAATGTAAACAATTAGGTAATTATAATATCTATTCAGTATATATATATATAGAATAGTCCTTAATAATTTTATATAGAAAATGAAATGCATAGTTTATAGAGACAGTTGGTCATACGTATGCATGAACGTTGAATTCATTAATATTTCATATAAGATGACTAAAAATTATATTATATACAATTTTATTATAATTAAAATTTTATATTTCACTCATATAAGTCAGATTTTTTAATTGGTCCTATCTTTAGTACAATACATGTATATTGTGAACAAATCACATTGTTTTGAGGAGACAGTAATCTACCCTTCCACAAATGATGTTGTCATATTTACATAAAATTGAAAGAATATTTTTGTGTGTTATATAAAAATAAAATAACAATAATCTTATTATAAATGTAATATATAAATTATTTTCTTTCAAAATTCTGACCATTATTTTTGGTAAAGGAAGAATGAATAATCGTTATTTTGGGAGGTTGTAATTTGTTGCACATAAATCAGTGTGTTCATTAACCATTTGATGGAAGTGTGTGTAAATGTATGTATAACCCTTAACATAAAAAATAAAATTATATTTATGATAAATTTTTTATAATTGTAATTAATATATTATATATGGGGTTGAGAAGTAAATGAAATGAAAGATGACCGGCAAATTAGGTTACCTCTTATTCGAGTAAGTACTTTTTGTTTATACCAAGAGAGATTATTTTATTGAATTTTTCTCAATGTTATGTTTATATTATTAGGTTAGTAGTTTGGGATCTTATTTGAGAATATTTGGGTAGATCCAAAGTTACTTGAGAGTTTTGAGGAAGTGGGATGGGTGAGTTCCTTCTTATAGTGGAGGAGGAGTGGCATTATTGTAAAAATAAATAGGTAATCAATATTGAGAGGTATCACATACATATTGTGCCTCCAATAATTTTAAATATTTGATAAAATAGGAGATTTGGTAGAAATACTTTCATCAAATATATATTCCAAATGTTTTGAGGTCATTTTTGGTCTTCTGTTTATAGAGTAGCCCCTTAAAAAGATAATTTTCTCTTAATCATTGTAATTAATTTAAACTACATTCACTAATAATTTAGAAAAAATATATAATTTGACTATAGTAAAAATTTTGTTTATTATGAAATAAAATATTGATTCCATTTTTCCAAATTTCAATCATTTAAGTGGAAAATTTTAATTTAAATTTAACCTTGTATATGGGATGACAAAACATGTTTTTAATGTAAATTTGTTCAAAAGCATGAGATGTGTTGATATTAAATTTCCATGAGAAATTGATTCCAATTAAATATATTTGAATATATGATATATAATTGGTCTAATTATACATTAAAACCAACTAATAACATAATTTAATTATATAACTAAATTTAACAAAAATGAAATATTGAATTAAAATTCAGTATTTTCACTATTCATCAAAAATGAAACATTAACAAAAATACCAATTAATCACCGTAATATAATTTTTTATTTTTATATTTATAAAACTATGTTTATATTTACATATAATTTTAAATAATGTTAAAAAATGGATTTAAAATAGGTTCTCCATTAAAAGTTGTTAAAATGGAATTTATTAAATTATAGCCTTGTATGTGTAAAACTGGGTTTATAATCATCTAAATCATTTAAAATATATTGGATGATTATCAAAACATGTTATTTGATATATTATATATATTTTCATTATTTATTTAATAATATTCAAAATAAGAAATTTAATAACTATATTATATCATATTATATTAAATAATAATTTTTTGATAATATATTGTAATTTGGTAAAACATAGTGTGGTGTGTAATGAAAGCCATTGAATATACTCATTGTTTTGAGTGAGGAATAATAACTCAGTATAACATGAATTTCAGGCTATATAATAGATTTAGTTTATTTTAAATAGTAAATATATTTTATTTTTCACAAGGTGATACGTGTTATAAACACAATCAAATAAACTGTTCTTATATCAAAATTTTGGGGTGTTACACTCTCCCAATCATAGTTAAATTGTTTTATCGTAATTTATACATAACCTTGGTAATATTTTTTTTTATATTTAATAAGTTTATATCCCACATCATGTGAATAGTTTGTAAAAATTCCTGTATAAAATATTGAATGGGAGGTAAAATGGTCATGTAGAATAAAACGTTTCTAGGTTTATAATTATAAGAAAATTAGCAGATAGTGGAGGTACGTACATGGAGGAAAAAAGTAAATATTTATAGGTTATTATTGGATTAATCAATCACATACAAGTGAATTTTAAATGGAATGTTGATGGCCTAAAATCCATAAATGAGTGGTGATTTAAAATACCATTGGTTCAACACAAAATAATGTATTAGATGAAAAGAATATTTATAAAACATTTTCCTGATATTGGGTAATTATTTTTATTCACATGAATATAAGGAAATATACATAATCGATATATCTCTATATAAAAATAGTCATATATTTTTTATTATTTGATTAATTTCCAATTCATAAACCACTATAAAAAAGGATATCTAAAAAATAATGTTGGCATATGAACCATAAAAATATAAATATAATGGCTCACAAGGCCCATAAAATTTTGACACATCAAAATATTTGTCCTAGAATTTTATCCATGGTCAATATGGTTAGTATATTCATCTCAAAACATAAAAATTTACACTACATATTTAACATTAATGTTTATTCATTGAAACGTTTATCTAAAACAATGAAATTTTAAAGATGAAATTGCATAGGTTAGTAGATGGAATTAG
The DNA here is from genome assembly GCA_963277665.1 of Viscum album. Taxonomy (NCBI): domain Eukaryota; kingdom Viridiplantae; phylum Streptophyta; class Magnoliopsida; order Santalales; family Viscaceae; genus Viscum; species Viscum album. The sequence continues at coordinate 1,970,259,120 of OY728128.1, forward strand.
ACCCTCATCATCCTACGATTACGGGTTCAAGTCCCATGACCTTTTCATACATGATGGTATTCAACCAAGTATACAATTTTTTCTTTTTATAAACTATATTATCTTAACTTCTAAAATGGATTTAATGGAAATATCTGAAATAAAGTTGTTAAATAAATATACACTTATCAATGTTTTTCAATATAGCCTCAATAAATAAATATATCACCTATTTATTCACATATAGCTCCTTCCATGGTCTAGAATTTATCATATATAAGTTAACATTGACTTGGGAAATACCTAGTATCCCAATATATAAGGAAACCAATCATAAATGTATCATTATGATGAGTTTAGTTTTCTTCTATCATACTCTTCATTTTTTCTCAACATAAATTTTTTTGTGCCTTTCTTCCACACACCTAAATCATTTTTCCATTCCAATGAGAATCTTCTCTAGGTTCATCCTTCCACATTTCTTAAAAAATGTAAATGAATCTTTATTATCTCTACAGCCTCGACTACTCAAGATCACAGAAACCTACATCAATATCTTATTTAGAATGTTTAGGAGTAGGTAAAGGTATATTTTTTAAATTATTTTGTTAAAAATAATTATACATAAACATGAAATCTTTCACTCCAATAAACACTTAATTTGGTTTTCCTTTTTCACCACCATGTCCTTCATGTTGAATGTTAACATAAACATTTTGTGTTCTAGACATATTGTAAAACCATAAATAATAATGTGAGTAACAATAGTCAAAGTGAGATTAATCGATAATCATTTATAAGAGGTGTAAGTCATTAAAACATATTATTAATATAAAACACCCCAGGTTTATCCAGGATTGTCCATCATCATTATGTATTCAAATCGCATATAATATTTTTAATGAAAATTTGAATTATCCAAAGAATATATACTAGGGGTTTCAAACCAACTGTGTTGCAAAACATGTTGTCATGTACTAGGTTATTCTCAATTCTATCCCAATTCACCTTTTCATAATTTGTACTCCTTTATTCAGATTTTATTAAACCACATCCCCTTATAGTTTCCATACATGGATATTTTAATAGGAATACCACATAATCTATATCTAACTAAATGTTTAGGGTGTTCTTCAATATATATCATTATGTTATATCATATGGGAATTTTATATAATCAATGTTTACTTAAATATATTTGCTATGTTTGGAACTAAAATTCTTTTGATACCAACTACAGTTCCACATCCATGGAATCTTGATTATGGTGTCAAAAACAATTATATTTGATGGATTAAAAGGAATCAAATCATAAAGGACAAAAAAATTTAATATAATTTTTAAACCAGATAGATGCGAGAAACTTCTATTACAATTGAGTAGACTAATTACTATATAGTTTTCTTTTACTTTGAAAATAACTCTATTTATTGTCGAATATCCCCACTTATAGTTCTTATTAAAACTCATGGATTCTTGGAGAATGAAACAATATAAGTGAATTCTGTCACGAACCAGGCCGGGTCGCCATCCGACCAGGTGTCTGGCCCGTTCCGAGACACGGCCCGAAGGGCGTTCTCGATCCCCACGGGCTGGCACAAGTTCCCGAGTATCAAAACTAACACATGGGAACGATTTACCCTAAATAGTAAACACAAAACAAATGATAAGATGAATAAACCAAAACTAAAATTAGACTACCAAACTAAGATAAAATTTAATTTTGTAAACAACTATAACCAACATCCAAAAATAATCGACAACAAAAGAACTACAACTCTAACTCAAACCTCCAAGAAACAAGAGAGGCGCGACATCCACACGCTGCAATAGCAACCTGCACAAGAAGACCATCAATGACCAGAACCACCATCGCTGAGCACGATGTCACACCCTAGAATACACAAGAAACAAATTCTACAAAAAACCAAAGGAGTATATAGGGTGTGAGCTAAAAGACCAATAAGACATCACCAAATAAAGAGGTTCCACATATAAACATTAACTGACAAAAACATTTGCTGGCTAAATAAATGAAAGGAAACCAAAGAATAAACAATTTTAAATATACAATTTTTATAAGGAAAACACTTTAAAAAAAACAACAAAGATAAAATAAAACACCCTTGCATAAAAGAAAAATTCAAACCTTCACAAAAACCCAAAATCTACACCGTATGTCGATGGTGGGTGTATAGTAGTCCATTAGCACCACAAGTGGGAGAGGACCTAAAGGTACTAGAAAAAGGATTGGGACCCTAGAATCTCACGTCATGGTGAATAGTATAAGAATCACAACAAAATACATTATCATGTACGATCCACTAGATAGGGCAACACATCCATAACCTTGTGGTATCCGATAATCATCCAATGTTTAGTTATTGTTGTAAGAGTCAATCCAGGTAAGTGAAACTGGGCCGGAGCCACTCCTGTTTCACTAGCACGCTAGTCTAGTCTTCCCACCTAGTACCCAGGCTTCCCCATTCTGTGCTCACATGTTCCAATTTTACATTTCATGTCAAACTAAGACAAATAAAACAAACAGGGTGTAATATAAACCAAATGACACTCTTCCACACACACCAGAAACCATTTGACAAAGTACGCACGACAAAAGACTTTACCCAACTCAATTAAAAAAAAACCTGCATTACTAATAATTGTTTATTTAAAACACATTAAATTTTTAATCTTTAATAATTTTATTATATAATATTAAATTCTTTGCAAACAAATTTTTTTAAAAGAAACATAACACAGCTTAACACACAAAAACAAATCAACCCTCTTTTATGATTAGACACACCCAACGCCACATCAAGAGGACAAATTGCACCTCTATCATTAATTAATAACCCAATCGCACTGTTAAAAACACATTTTACCGATTAAAAAACACTAGAAATTTCATTAAGAAAACCAGAAGATAAAATATGTCCTTAAACACCAAAGATGCACTCAAGTTCCCTTTTTGAACAAATTCATATGAACGCTACACCAGATCATAAACGGCGCACATTGCACATTTTCACAAAAACAAACGTAAACTTTATAAAAAACTCTAGAATATAGACATTGCAATTTTTACATATGAAAAATCTAACTGCTCATGCTATAAAACAATAACAATTGACTAAATGCATGTTTCCAGACAAAGAACGTACCTGGACCACATAAACATACTGCTAAAAGAAAATAATGCATAGAAAAACATCAAGATAATAAAATCCACACCCATAAGAATTAATCAAGTAATATTATAAATTAACTAATCAACCAAATTAACTTATCAGATAATGCTTAAACACGGAACCACCTACCTTAGGTTTTGAAGACTCCACAAAATTTGAATGAAAAATCTCAAATTCCAGCGTGAAACTTCAATCGTGCTCTGTTTGGATCATAACCAACCTAACATGGACATTAATTCAAGAACTCAAACCATAAACTTAAAATTAAAACTCTAAAACAAGAACAAAATTTATAATCGAAATCCAACCCCTGGAAAATAATACAATCAAAACAAAACTAAATTAAATAAATAGAGGGACTTATCTGAAGGGGTGTAGTGGTTATAGAATGAGAGCAATGTGTCAAAGCATCATAAAAAAAGGGTTGTGCGCAAAAGGGAGTCGCGAGTAGGGCTTCATCCATGTGGAGGAGGAATCAGCCATGATCCACCAGAATATTAAAAAAAGATAGTGGAAAAGGGGAGCAGTATGTTGGAGGTTGCACCAATAAGTGAGTTAAGGGTGGCACAACAGATGTCTGAGGGAATAAGGCCGGACGAAAGTGGTAAGGATGAAGGATTTCCAAGGAATAAGTGGTGCGCGGTGAGAGGCAGGGCGGTCCGAGAGGGAGAGGGGGGGACGCAATGTGAGGGAGTTTCCGGAGCGGTGCTGGTCAGCTGAGGGGTGCATTCAGGATTGGTGCGCATAGCAGAAAGGAAGAGGGGAGGGTGCTCTAGGCTAGGGGAATGGTGGTCAGCCGGCAAAAACGCTGGAAGGAGAAGCGCTTAGAGGGCTCGAGTGGGGTGGCGATGCTGGGGAGTGATGAAGGGCGAATGTCTGACCACTGTGGATGGGGAGGATAGTGCTACAGGGATGGGAGTGGGAGAAGGGGGTGACATGGTGGATCTTGGAGGCGGGCGAGCAGGCAAGAGGACTGGCTGAGGATGAGTCTGAAATGGGAGGGAATGGTCCGCGTCGCATGGGCCTAGCCGGGGAGATGTGGGGTGAGGAGGTAGGGAGTTCAAAGGGGGATGAAGGCTACGACCTTCAGTGCATAGGGAAATGAGAGACTGCAAGAGCGGCGCAAGTAAGACCCAGGGGGTAGCAAAACCCTATGAAGAAAAAAATCAATGAAAATAAATAGAAAATACTAATAATGATAATAATAATAAAAAAAATTAACATTAAAAATGATAATAGTAATAAAATAAGGTATCAATAATAATAATAACTTAATAAAAATTATTCCTTCAAAGACAATTATAATATTATTATTATTAATTAAAATTTTAACATTTATAATGATAATATTTAATAATAATATTATTATTATCTTTTAAATGAAATTAATTAAATTTTTTACACACTTATTTTATATTCTTTTTACCACTCATTTAATTATACTTCATTATTATTAACTCATTTTATTTAATTGTTTGATCATCAAGTAGGGCGTGGGATGAACCGGGGGAGGTCACTCTGCGACCCAGGCAAAGTCTTGCAGTGTCGACCATGCCCCGCCCAAGCATCAGACACCATCATCCCTAAAATATTCATTTATTAGTATACATTAAAATTTTTAATCTGGTTCATCCCGCATTTCGACAAAGAATTTCAAAAGAGAGTAAAAATAATTAAAATAATAAATTATAAATTGTTTTAGAAATCTGGGTATGACAATTCTCCCCACCATAGCGCTTTCCATCCCCAGAAAGCCACAACTAAGATTGAAGCTCAATGTAAGAAACAAAACCCTCTTAATGTTCAAAGAGGGTCCCCACAAAAAATCAAGTGAAGAGAGGCAAACACATCGTGCTCAGAGAAAGTGACTCAAAGAACACGTCAAGAAACACATAAAAAGTCTTTCTGATATGTGTCGCCCGCCCCAAAGAGCTAAAACACCTCCAGTTGATTATTTAAGAAATACGGGTGTGACAAATTCTATATTTTTTATTAAGTATTATGTAAAGTGGATATAAGAAATAATAAATGATAATAATAATTTTTTAAATTTTAATAACTTAACACTCATTTCATGTAAACAATAAAATGTGAAAGAAGTTAATTTAAAAATATTTCATGGTAAATAAATGAAAAAAAATCATTTTTAATGAGTAGATATGTAATAATCAATATGGAAAGGAATTAAATTGATCAAACAATCCATTTAATCAATAAAATGATAATAAAATGCATCTATATAATTTTTCATATTTAAAATCTCAACGATAATAAATACTTAACAAAATAAATCCTATGATTAAATTTTGGAGATTATGTCTTAGGCACATGAAAACATATACCATTAATAATATACAAAAAAAATTAAATCTAAAGTTTAAGAAACAGTTTAATTTTTTCCTCAAACATGTCCCATGAGAAACATTCTATATATCAATGTGCTATATTAAATGTAGGCCCCATCCTTCAATGCATGCCCAATGCATTTTTCATATCGAGTATATTTATTTAATAAATAAACAATTAAAATACCAGTATTGAATGAAGTATATATATTTATCAATATTTTCATTGAAAATAATATAATTATCAAATTTAATGTTGTATGTTTCAATGGTATATGGTTCCGAAAAAAAATATCCATGAAAAATGATTTTCATATTTAGGTGAAACTTATTGTTCAATGATCACTCAAGAATAGAATATTTCAAGGGGACTAACAAAGGAGTAATGATAGTGAATGTCAATATTATCCATTCTTAAATAAAACATAAACCATTTTGGGGAATAATAATGATGTTATAAACGCAATATATCACAAGTGGAGTAAAAATAAATTGTTTTAGTCTTTGATGAATTAAAATGATATAAAATGATCTTCAGGAAACTATCCCCTAGAAAATTTTCCTTTCATTTTGAAAATATATTTGAAATAAAATATTTTAAAAAAAACCATTACAATATTTTATATAAAATTAACTATTTAAAATGGAAAAACACGTTAAAAATAAATGATGTTAGGTATATCTGAACATTTTTGAAATTGAAAAAAGAACATTCCGTTTTCTAATTAAAAAAGTCTATATTAGTTCGTTATTCATATAATGAAAAACAATATTACCTTAACTAACATTATAAAATGTCAAAAATTGGTAAAAATTAAATAATTATTTTTTATGGAATCGTTAATTAAGTTTTTAAAATATTTTAAGAAAATAGGATTTTCTAGAAGAAAACATGTTCTCTAACAAATTCCATATATGAAGTTGGGTTTTCTAAATAACCTTCTCTAAAAAAATGTGAGTACGAAAGAGTGAAAATGATAATATTACATGAAACAATCCTATAATATCTATGACAAAAGAAAATGAAATTATTTATTATATAATGATGCAATAATCCCCCATGATGGTAATTCAAGCGTAAAAATCAAAAATAAAATATTTTGCAATGTTAACCCCTTAAAAGACCATAACGTGGAAGTGAAAATCAATAAATATATATATAAATAGTGTAATGTATAAAAAAAATAAAAAAGATTAAATGCAATACTAGAATTTTGAAATTGAATACATAAATAATGTTATAATACTAAAAATAATGAGAAATTATTAAAACTGAAAAAACGATTTTGGGTTTTGAAATTCTATTCCTCTAGGTGATGATTGACATAAATCCACCTATATGAAGTAATTCACATTTTAAATCAATATATCATGAATAAGTAATGATCCATGATATTATATATCAACATATAAGTATTTACACCATATATAAGATATTATGTGCAAAAAATAATGCATTTTTTAAATAATGCTAATGAAGATGAACTCCTTTATTAATTCATAACATTTGAATTAGAATCCCCATGAAATAAAAAATTTAAAAGTAAAATATAAATACCATTAATTTAAATGCATTCATGATACAGAATTAATTATTATAGTATATACTAAACACATAATAAATAAGTGGTTAATATTGTTTATGCCACATAAATAGAAAAGTGAGATTAGAATCTGTAACATTGTGATTTCATTTGAGTGAACATAATTTAACATATTATATAATAGTTTTCATCATGTTAATAACTTATTATAGAACCCCTTTAATATTCATGATATCATATATGATATTATTATAATATCATATTAACTATATGTTAATAATAAATAACTATTTTCACTATTTCTTCTGTCAATTGCATAGCTTTTCGAGTATGTTTGACTTGAGACATATTTTTCCTATTACATAGATAAAGATTTCATAATCTCTAAATTTTAAGCAATTGTTTATTTATAATATATTTTTTATATATTTATTTATAATAATCTATAATATTTAATGATAGGAAATGAATTGCATCGCTAATGGGGTTGGTAGGCCTTATGTTCGTATAAAATCTACTTTTATTTATTTTCCATATTAAATGAATGAAAATTAAATGATATATTTTTATATTATCATTTTAGTAATATATTTGATTTATTTATGTGGAATTTCATTATTAATACCAACCTCATAACATCCTATGTATTGTGTGAAAGAATCACCTAACATTAAGGAGGTTGTAGTCCACATTTCCACAAAGGATGTTGTTGAATATACAAAAAATGGAATGCATTAAATATTATGATATATGAAAACTCCATATTCATAAAGATGTTGTAAATAATATATATATAATATGAAAATATTGTTTCTTTCATCGTACCCACAATGAGAAGTGGTAATGGAAGAACAAAAAATAATCGTTTTGCAAGGCGGTAGTTCAACACACGTGAATCAATAAGACTGCTAACCATTTGATGGAAGTGTATATAGTTTTAGGTAAAAAACATAACCTTTAAAAAATCTCACTATATTATTTATTGTATTGGTTTTATTATTTATTCTTTATAAAAAATAATTTATTTGGTTGATAAGTAAATGAAATTATAGATTATCTTAAAAAAAATGATACCTATTGTTCAGGTATCTCTTTTTGGTTTTACCCAAAATAATTTATTGGATTACTTTCTGCCTATGATGTGGCTTATATTATTAGTTTAGATATTTTTGGATCTTCTTAGGGTATATTTTTATTGTTCCAAAGTGGATTGAGAGGTGTTAGTATGTGGGAGGGGTGAGTACCTTTTTAAACTATAGGAGGACTGATATTCTAGTAAATATAAATAGGTCAACACTATATAGAGATTTATCTTAAATAAAAGTACTCAACTAAGGATATATATTAGATACAATTGAGGATATATCTTATATATTTCAACACAATTTATTTGTATATGTTTCATCTTCATTTTTGGACTTCAGTTAAATGATTAGTCCCATATTAAGTTAATTTTCCTCTTAATCACTATAATTAATTTTAATTACTTTCACTAATATATTTGGTCAAAAGTTATGATGAAATTATTAAAAATTAAAATAATTTAGATTACAAATATTTAATCCATTTTATAACTTTTCCACCACAGTAATGGAAAAAAATAACAAAACTTTAATCACACAAATGGGACAATAATGTGGGTTTTTAATTTAAATATCTTTAGAAGATTTAGTTGTGTTCATATAAAATTTCAAGGATAAATTGATTAAAATTTCCTAAATATTAATAAATTATATAACATTTTATTAGTGATACTTTTAAATCAAACCAACACCAAATTTTTATACATAAATAAATTGTATCAAAAATTAATTTTTAATTAAATTTATTTCTCTATATTCATTAAAAAATGAAACATTACCAAAAAATACAATAAATTAACCCTATGAAAAAATGATTATGATATGATTAAAAAATAATGTTTATTGTAAAATATAATATTTATAAAAGTTCCAAAAAAAGAATTTAAAATACATTATCCTTAAAATGGAAATAATAGAACCTATAAAAATATATACTTTTAAAGTGTAATGGTGGGGTTGTACTCATCTTGTGGCTATATAATATATAGTATGAATGACCAAACATATTAATTATTATATAATATATATATTTTCATTAATTATTTAATACTATTGATAATCTCTAACTAAATTTCTATGTTATATATTATAATATTTTATCATACTATTTTAATATTATATTAATTTTTGTAAAACATCGTATTTCATGTAACACAACCCTTTATGAAACTAGTTGTCTCATATGATGCAAACTAAATAAATATCATGTCCATTTTGTGAAATATCATAGATTTATTTTATTTAAAATTTTTTATTTATTATAATTTCTCGAGATATTATATTAACTTATGCGCTTGGTGTTTTTTGTCATAAAATATATCGAATACAATGATCCTATATTAGAATTTTGGGGTGTTTAAGTCACATATTCAATGTCTCGCATACAGATCATTACCTTTAGTAATCCTACATAAAAACATTATTCATAATTTAGGGATCAAAAACATAGTAATGGATGAGCTCAGATGCTCAGTATGGGTAAACAAGGAATATAGGAAAGCATAACATTAGCATAAGGGTATCAAAAAATGATCATAAAATTTTAAAAACATACAATGAATATCAAAGATAATAATCTCTACTCATTGAATAAATATTAGATTTTAGTAATACATCAATCATATGTAATTAAAATAAAACATTTCATTGTAGAATATCATTGTCCGGAGACATATAATTTTACTATACATATATGTATATAAAATTCAATGTCATTAATATATACAAATACATTTATAATAAGTTAGGCTTCGTTAATCACTTATGTACCTGATCAAAGCTTGATATATCAAGTCGCGTACCTTCTTACTTTATACTCATGATACAATTCTAGGTACCATCTTGTTTCGATTCTGGAATAACCTCTGGTGTACCATTGATGATCATATAACATTAGTAATTTCCTTATGTATTGGTGCGAGCTATAGGTCCCACCAGTTTAAAAATGATAATTATACCCATGTATGCAAAAAAGATCATATAAAATTCATCATATCATAACCCATGAAATTTATTGGGATTCATGACCCTATCATCATATCATAACATGTGGTAAAGTGATATGTTTCATTATCAAATCATTATTTCATAATAACATAATTAGTGGAAAAAGAAATTGGATTCATAATAATTTTTTCATGGTATAACCCATTGAAGGGAAACAGGTTTCATAAAAATTATTTTATCACAAACCATTCAGATTATGAATAAGAATTATATCATTCGCTCATATTTCTATTAATGGATGAATTATATCAATGGTTTTCTTATTACATGGATAAGGATTTTGAATGATAAATCACTCAGAAAATTTCATGAGGAAAAGTAAAATTTTACTAAACTAAAAAATTATAAAATAAAAGAAATCATTAAAATAATTTTATCTAAAAATAAACATTAAAAAATAAATGAATATATAAAAAATATATAATACATTTCTCAAATAAAATATCATTGCAACATTTTAAAAACATAAAAAATTAAAAATCCTTTTCACATAGAAATCATTTAGTAAGAAAATAGAAAATTCAAAATAATAAGGAAAACATTTTCATTGAATTCAAAATTGGAATATTATTTCTGGCGATTTAAATAATTTAGTGTTGACGATGTTTGAAATACTTTTCATGTCATTAATGTAAAAAACAACAACATTTCTTGTCACCTGTTTGTAAAAATCCAAATGAATATTATTTTCTGAATAGTCTGTAGATTCCATTCAAACCATTTAATAAGATATAAAATATAATAAAAAATAAATTTAATCGATAATTATAATAATGATATATTATTTTTTTAAATTATTTTTTTAAAACCTGGTTTTGGAGGAAAAACTTGGTTTCAACCAAAGATAGAAGTAAAGATGATTTTTGTAAAAAACATTAATTTGAAACATTATGTACATAAATAGTTGAAAATTAATGGAAAACATATATTATCTATAAATAAACATATGAGAAAAAATTTATTTATTTTGTATTAAAAATTATCATAATATTTAATTGTTTGCAACAAAATTCTATATAATCCTGATAAATGATGATATTGTAACCTAAAATATTTAGCAATTTTAGAACCATGATTTATAAAACCCAAGAAATAATAAAATAATATAGAGCATAAAATATCCATAGAATAAATAAATTAATGGTATTACATGTCAATTTGTCTTTATATATAGCACATAAAATAATTTAGGAGCATAAAGACATATGTCTCAAGGAATGGAAATTTAGATAAAAAATCCTCATCCGCTTTGGTAACATTAGTACAGTAAACCCCATGATAGATATTTCATAAAATGGAAATGTAATTAAAAATAATTTTTAGTATAATAATAAATTCATTCATTCATGTATTATACATACATCGTATAAAAGAAATTTGTGTTTAATATTTCTTGAATGTGACAAATGTAAAAAAAGTGAAATATAAATCAATTTCTGCTCTACAAATCTGTTAAATCATAACAATATTTGAAAAATCATCATATGAAATAGTATATATCATGAGAATAAATATATTATTGATATAAAATTTAGAATTGTAATTATATACACCACACAAATAAAATGAGTGGTAAATTTTATGTGTCTCTCAGAAATAGAATGAGATTTTATATCCCATTCCATATGTATTGAAATATTTTGTTCATGTTTGAACATCATATATAATAAATATAATTTTATTATAAGTATATTATATAGCCATAAATATATATAATATACCATAAACGATTTACATATGGGCATTCATTTAATTTTTATTATAAATTCATTATCAAACTAATATTTTAGCAAATAACTACTTTATATTGCTTATATGTTTAGATTTGATGATTTTATTCATAATTTTTTTATTATAGTTCCACAATATCAAGAATAGTAATCATTAAATAATTATCATTTCTATGCAACAATTATACTTTTAATATAAATAATTACTGATGTTTTAGAGAAATTATGTACATTATGATAATGGAGAGGGTAGATCATACGTACTCCTGAGTAACATTTTGAATTTTCAAAAAAAATTATATAAGATAAGTAAAAAATATTTTATATTTAAATAATTTCAAAAATAGAAAAATTAAAATATTATTATTTTAATTATACTTATAAATATAATCCATGTTGTTCAGTGATAAAAACAATGAGTTCGATCACTTCGTGATGGAGGTAGTCCACACATGCATGAATGATGTTTTCATCATTTTGTGATTGAAAAAATAAAAAAAAATGATAAATTATTTTTTAGTAATTACAAATATATCATTAAAAACATAAATATTTCATCTATATCACTTATATTAATTAAATCTTTCTATATTATCATTCATACATAGAGTTTGTGAAAACAAATCTCATCGCTACATGAGTTGGTAGTGTGTCGTAGACACGAATGACCGTATTGTATCCCCTATGAAATGGTAAATAAAATGTTATATATTATATAGTTACAAAAAAGGTATAATAATATCATATATATATATAACATATATATATTAGATCTATCAAAATATCTAATTGTAAAAGGTGGTAAGGGAAAAATGAAAGACCACAGTTCGCGATGTGGTAGTCCGTCGTACACACAAAAATGAATTCATAACCTGTAAGATAAAAATATTGGTGGTTATAGGTAATTATATTAGAATTAAAATATAACTATATCGATTATACTATTTTTATTATATAATAACTATTTAATTAGAATTTAATTAGGGGGAGGTTTAAAATAAATAAAAACGCTTATTGAATAATGTTACCCCTTCGTATGGTAACACCCTTATGTTTGCACCCAAATACATCATCGGCTGTCTTTATGTCCTAAGGGAGGATTATAAGATTATATTATGGGACATGGAAACTAATTTCGGGAGTTATTTTCTAAACCAAAGTGGTTTAATGGCGTGAATAACAGAGGAGTGGGGCGGCCTTTTATAAGTGAGGTGAGTGGAAAACATGTAAATTTTTACAAGGTAGAAGTGGTACCAACATTTTTATAATGAAACAAGTATACCTAAATTAATATTCCATACCCATTGAAATTATGTGCTTTAAAAATTTATATAAAAAATATTTTCTACCTGTATGTATGTAATTTTTACCCTTATATTTTTAGTTTACCCTCTTGTATCCTAATTTTTTCATCAATAGTTGTAATTAAAATTTACTATTCTCATAATTAATTTTTGTCAATAATAATGTTAACCGATTAGATTATATAAATAATTCACAATACGTAATTTTATCCAATTTTTATAAATTGAATTCACATAAAATATTTCTTCCATTTCACGTAATATATAATTATAGTAGATTGTATTAAAAAATTAAATGAATTATTAAATTTATTTTTAATATTAATCACAAAATATTGATGAGTTATATTATACCCCAATATAATAAATTTATCAATCAAAATTTTTCTGTTTGGTACCAACAAATGAGGATACTTATACCTCATTACATCATAATGTTCCCATGTACCTTCCAATAGATTGTTGTATTACCTAAAACCATTTACCTGATGATTCATATTTTTCCATATAACAATCTATTTTTGATCCAGTATCTATTTTAGATGTTACTTATTAGAAACATCATGCTCTATAAATATATAACCTACATTTGTTACATATTATTGTTCACGTATATCCTTCATAATGAGTGATAAATTGAGAAAATACGGATCCTAAATGATGATCACTATATATTTTCAATTATAGGCTACAATACCAATATGATCTAGTATTATAATAGGACTAATATATCTAAGAATTACTTATCAATTCTTTCATCCAAGTATAAATTAGTATAAATACCTCCTCACCATCTTGAAATTCTAGATTTTGTGGATGATTATACAGATAACAGTTCTATCAAATTAAATTGTCCATATGTGCTTCTAAATGTCAATAAACTTATCAACAATATAAATATATTTGTAGGTCCCAATACCTTTCCTTATACAACCTCATTCCTATTTCTTATAAATCTACAATTATTTCCCAAAAGGGATTTATAAGGAGTCAACTGAATGATTGAGTGAATGCTTTTATTGTATTAAAAATAAATGATTGTATTGATACAAAAAACCATTTCAATCCATAAAATGTGGTCTTATAATATCATATTTTATTTTAATTTAACTATCATAGTGTCCATCTATAGTTACGAAACCCAACTATTTATCATTAATTTGTTAAAAACTTCTCAAAATCCTCGATGAAAAATTAGGATCCTAATCAGATACAATTTAATGTAGTAACCCATGTAACATTAAGATGTACTTAATGTATATTCTATAAATTTGATCCAATGTTAAATTTTCTCTAATAGAAACAAAGAGTGGTAACTAAATATTGTGATCAACTAAAACCCATTATTATATAAATATCAAGGATTACATAGACCCCAATGTTTCCAAGAACATTTAATCATATTTCCACAATGTGTAAGATATTAGTCCATAGAAAAGTTTTTTATTAAAATATATTCAAAACCAATGGGTTATATTGAAATAATTGTCTCCTCAAATATCATTAATCTTGATATACTCCCATCACATAAACCTCAAAAGGGGTGTCATTGAATTTGAAATTATTATTATCTTAATGTCATAGTCTAATGATAATATTGATCACTGTTAAATTCAAATTAATTTGATAAATATATGCATAAAAAAGATAATTATTCCTTTATTCATTAAATAAACCTTTATTTTATACCAATGAATTTAAATTATAAAACTCATATAATCATTTTAGATATAAAATGTCAAATATGATTTTGATTTCCAGAATCCATGTGGATAGAGATAACCAATTATCAATAGAACATAACATTTTAATAAATAATTAATAATAATATTTTCATTGGAATTATTAAAACAAAATTGATCATTAAATTATATAATATTGATTAGAGGATATGTGTGACCTAATAGCTAAGATTCACTTCAACCTTAGTGATTTCATAAGATTGACCATTTTAATTTTATCAAGGTTATTTTGGTTTATCATCCTCATTATCTATTAGATTGGGTAATTGATTTTAATAATTACCATAATCAATAAATTTAGAACACTAGAGTGTGGTTGGTCTATTATATGAAACCTTATCTAGATTTTAATTATTATCTAACTTCTTCCAATCACATTTTCATTCAACTTGTCAATGTATTTTCCATACAAAATTTTAAAATTTAATATTCATATATATAGAATTTAATCCCTATTTATTCCAACAATTTGAGCATAAAACAATGCTCTTCTAATTTTCTCCAAAATATTTTAGATTTTCCTTAAAATTTCATATTCTATTTCTGTAAAAATGATGCCCTTAATACATGAATTGAAACTCCATTTACACTTATATACAACATTTAAAAATCTATTAATAGCCATTGATATGTCTTATGGATAAATCCCTTGAGATTATGGGTTTTAAAAAACCAAAGAATCAATCAATCATAATTTTAGGTTTAATGATATAACCATTATCATATATTCCCTGTTTTATAAATCATTCTTATGGTGTACATATTAAATAAATATCATTTTTATTTATCTCAAATAACATCTTCTATAAATATTTCCAAGTAATAAAATGACTTAATTTTTGAAAAATAAGTTCATGAACTCATACCAATACATGGAGTAAATTTTATGAAATTCACATGTCTTCTAGAGAACTATACACAATTTATATAGTTATTCATCTAAATGATATTTATCCTAAATGGATTTATTATGATATAAACACTAGATAATGGAAAATATATTTCTAGTGGTTTTCATCCACTCCTCAGAAATAGGTGGATCATAAGAGCCATTGATAGGAGGTGGATAATGACTTATAAAGGACTCAAACAAATATTATTCCCTCTTTTTCCCATTTCGATGTCCAATACAATTTGTAGCATGATAATGTGGTGTTTGCATTGAAATGGTATATGAAATCGAACTCAAATTTCAATCAGTTTCTGATGAGTTAAATCATTACATTTTGTATCACATTCAACTATAACATTGAATTTGATAGCTTTCCATCCATCTACCAAAACCAATAGCATATGTGAGAAACAATAATAATAGTTTTGAACCACATAATAATGAAAAATATCTTATACGATGTTGTAATTATTAGTGTATATATTTAGTGTATGACACCTTATTTTAATCCACAGACATTCATAGTAATCATCTATTTAAATCTATCTTGATAGTTCACAAAGTATTTGTGAATTTCCAATAAATATACCACTGGAGTGTCAAACTAGGTTTGTATTAAGACTCGTCTTCATGATCCAAGTGGTTATGGAGTAAACTTCAATGGGCCCTTTTTAGATTTATTTCACCTTGATAAATCCATCATAATTAAAACCAAAATTTTAGTATCAACACATCTATTTAATTTCATTGAATCCAATTTCTCTATCCTGTTCCAAAATTCTAAGAACACTTCCTGCACTCTAGCTCTTCCTAATAATTACCTTTATAAAAATACAATGACATATCCTTATAAATATCCTTAAGGATAGCCCTAATTTTTTCTCACAAGATTTTCTAATGGTTAACTAAACATTACATTAGAATGAAACTATAGAAATCGAGGCTTACCATACATGTATATTACTTTTATTAGATGAATACTCAATAAATTATACAAAAAAACTCAGAAGGACAATAATAATTTAGTTCATTTGGAAACACGAAACATAATCATCATAATTAATGAAATTTATTCAATGTATCCCATAGAGATATTCTCATTTTTTTAATACGACTTAAAACCATTCTTCATGACTTATGGAGAGTAAACATAATAAACTGTGTTCATAGATTTTCAAAAAGGTTATCCAAGGAATATAAATAAGAATAACATGAGGATAACAGAATGGGAATATGAGAATAAAATTTTTAAACCATACCCTTAAAATGAAAGATCATAATCATGAGTTATGGAATAAATATTGTATGTTCACTGATCATTAATTATAAGTGAAATAAATAACATTATTATGGGAGAGAATAACATTTCTAAAATACTTATAATTTAAGAACAGACATAAATCATAAACAATATTATTCAAATGATATATACCAAGACATTAAAAACATATTATGCTTGGTCTAATCAACTTTCAACATAATTTATGTTTTGGATAACCTATTTGGTTCTCTCTTATTTTAGAATTGGGATAACTACTTGTATACCGTACTAATTTTAGATTGGGTTAACCTCACATGAAACCTTTCATATTATATAACATTAACCAATACACACATCATTTTATGGATATATAGGTCCCACTAATCTCTTAATGAAAATTATACACACGTTTGACGCATGGTTATAAATTATTCATTATATCATAACCCCTAAAATGAAATTTATTCTATAAACATTTCCTCATATTATATATCTCACGAAAGATAATGGTTTCATAATCATTTCCTTATTTCATCATAAAAACCCCTAGGGAAAAAGAAGAGGGACTCAAAATAAAAATTCAATGGTATAACCAATGGAAGAGAAAATGATTTCATAAACATATTATCATCAATAACCATTATGAGTAATAATAATAATGGTGCCCTAATATCATATTCTATGTAAACAATAAATTATTAAAATTGATTTCATATTAGATAAAAAATTATTTTAAAAGATAAAATAATTGGATCATTTATATAGGAAAAAATAATTCCATTCGAAACTAATTTTTCAATCATAAATAATTTTTAACTACTTTTTTTAAAATAATATTGAAAACATATAATGTAATAATTACATATTATAAAATAATATCTTAACAAAAATAGAATTTACATTTGTGAAAACACATTATAAAAAAATAATTAATTTTCAAATTCAATTTCAATTTCAAATCATTTATTTTGAATCTAAAAAAAATATGAATCAAAACATATTCATTGAAGAAATAATCAAAATAATATATAGGAACCTTGAAATCATTTATTACTCATAAAACATAAAACATTTATCATGTAATTCATGTTAATAATTATATATCATTTTAAAATTTTTGGAATATTTCAGATAGATATTTTATTGAAAATTACAAAAAGATTCATTAAAAAAAATTACGAAATTAAACATGGTTAAAAATTTCCTTATTAATTCATTTCAATAAAGTCAATTTTTATTTATAAAACATGTTTTTAGAAGAAAAATTAGTTTTTTACCAATGATATAAATAATGATAATTTTTCTTATATATAATATTTTCATATATTTTATACATAAAGATTGAAAAATTAATGGAAATTATTCTTTATAAATAAATAAATAATAAAAATATTAATATTTTTTTATAACATGATTATAATATTTCAGCATAAAAAAATATAAATATAAACAATACCGATAAATTGTGACATTTTATCATTAAATCATTACCACTTTGGAATCCATGATTTATAACCCTAGTGAATTAATAACATAATGAAACTATAATTATCATGAGAAAAAATATATTTATGACACTAAATGTCATTTGGTTAATATATACAACTCATAAAACTGGACTGGTTCATAAGATAACCTATTTCTCAAAAATAATAAATTGAGGCAAAAATACATTTCTACGATGGTATCAATAGAATCGTAAATCCCACAAATTATATATACTCTAATGGATATAAAAATGAAAATAACTTTAGTATAAACATCATATAATTAAATCATGTACAATATATACACCACATAATGTAAATTGTTGGTGAATATGGCTCATGTCTAACATAAGTAAAAAGTGAGACAGAAATAATTTACTACTTTTTAATCTTTTTAATTTAATGAAATATTAATTAAAAATATGAAAATATAATTTAAATATAATTAAAATAATGATATTCAATATATAACATGTCAAATTGTCAGTTTATACACCACACACTAGAACTTGGAGGTGAATTTGTATATGTTTCCAAAAAATAAAAGTATGATTAGAAAACATTAAATTATGTTTCAACATCCTCCATACATATTACAATATACATTATAATAAATATTATCTTTTTTTAAACTTATTATAGAACCATAATTATATATATTATACAATATATGGATTAATTATGATGATTCATTACCTATTTATTAACAATTTTTTTTTAAAACCACATTTTAGGGGACAACTGTTTGGTTACTCTTATATATGTCATGGTTACATAAGATCCATAATTATAATCACACTACAATTATCATATTTATATATAAATTATATGTTTAATAAAAATTAGGAAATATGGTTTTGATAAACGAGGTATGTTATAATCGTGGGGTTGGTTGGTCGTACATAACCATTAGTACTATTTCTATTTTCAAAAAAATTATTGAATGAATGTAAGTAATATTTTATCATTAATTAATTTTATAATATCATAAATTATATATATTTTTATAAATTATTAATATTAATATAATCCATGTGGTGTGGTGATGAAAATAGATATTTGTATCTCTTCATGTATGTAGTAGTCACCATGTACTCGAATGTCATTATAATCACTCATTGATTAAAAAGATGAGAAATAAAATTATATTTTACATTTTAATAAAGTTAAATATGTCATTAATATAATACTTATTTCATGTATATCATATATTCATTAAAATCATCCCTATTATAATTCATGTAATTCTTTATGGAAAAAGGAATCACATAACTTTGCATGACAGTAATCTTTTATACACATGAACGATGTTATCGTATTCCCTATTGAATATAATGTTAAAAGTTATATATAATATAATTAAAAAAATAATATAAATTAGGTTATAAATATATTATATATAAATTTTACCCGTTGTTATACCCAAATGTGATATGTGGTAATCGAAATATGATTAAAAACAGTTTACAATGGAGGAAATCTATCGTACACTTGAATGATGATTGTGTAACACATTTGATGGATGTAGAGATAGTTATAGGAAATCAGATAAATATAGAATATATAATAGTATTCTTTATAATTATTTATAACTACATCATGATTTAATTATAATTTAATGGTATGTATGATGAAATAAAAAACGTCTCTATACAGAACATTGCCTCTTCTACGGGTAACCAACTTATATTTTAACCAGATGAATTACTATAATGGATTTATGAACAAAATATGGCCTATAGGATGATATTGTTTTAGTATATATGTTATTAGAATATTAAATTTCAGAATCAAAATGGTTTAATGCTGTGAATATTAGATGATAGGGGATTTCCTTTTATAAGTGACATGAGTCACACACTTATAATTTTATGAAAATAAAAAGTTATACCCATTTATTTATCATACCAATAGGATTAATAAATGATTATTATTGATATTTATACATTATCTGATATAAATATTTCCTAGAAATAGTTGTTATCCATGTTTTTAGTTTATTATAACCCATATCAGTTTATTTTAACCCCATGTAAACCATTTTTTATAGAAACTATTATAATTAATACATACTATTTTTAAAAATAAATATTTATTATAAATTATTTAAACATATTAGATAATAAATATTGTTGTTATTAAAAATCAGTATTTCAATTTTAAGAATTCATATAACAAAATTTAGAAACATTAATTTAAAATTATTCTACCTGACTTTATTATAAAGCGAGTTTTCAAAGAGAAATTTATAAATGTTTACAAAGCTTTTATATCCAATTTCTATATGAAATTGAATCAAATGTAAAAAATTATACTAATATATATTATTAAACTAATGTTTATTTAAAATTAAATTATCCTATATTTTATCTGTGTATGTAATTTAGACAATAAATCATTTTTTAATTCAAATTCAGTATTTTCACTATTCAACAAAAAATTTAAAATTGTATAAAATTATAAAAACATAACCATAATATAATATTTTTATTATGGATCAGAAAATAACAATATAATGTGAAATAAATATTCTAAATGTTGAAAATAACTTCAAAAATATTCGATAAAACTAATTTTTAGAATAATACATTTTTTAATCGTAAAAGTATTTTTATTTATATTTTTAGTATTGAAAAAAAAGATAAATATTAATCTATTGATTAAATATATAATATATAATGTTCATTAAAATATTTCATTAAAATTGTTTAATTTAATTTATTGAGTTAAAGTGTGTTTGTTTTCAAACAAATAGATTACCATAAAATTATTTATCATTTTTTGAAGTAGTTTTGATTTGTGTTTTTTTATTAATTTTTCACAAAATGATTCATTATCTATTCATGAATAAAATTTATATGTTTATAATTTAGTTATTCTTATTCATAATCTCTATTCCAACTAGTAGGTGATAACAATCATATTAAATAATAGTGTTTCAATATTAAGTCATACTTCAAATAACTCAATGTTTTATGTAACAAAAGATATACCTAGTGTTACGTATTATATAATATAATAATTGAGTTTTCTGTAATGAAAAATATATACAATTATAAAATTATTTGATTATTTTTTGTAGAAAATATCATGGTGTTACATAGCGGCATACAAAGAAGTCCACATCATCATCCTAGTAGTCCCTAGAAGCAGCATAGAGTTATGAACCCCCCCATCTTGCCCGAGTTCTTAGAATGCCTGGTGTGGGACTAGTATTGGTTGAAAAAACTAAAGTAACAATCTATATCTTAGACTTCGTAATTGGCTTCCCATGATCAATAAATAGTGAGAGGTATAGTTCAAAAATACAACTCTTACACAAATGGAATAACCAAAGAAACCCACAAACCAAACACCTATCAATGAAACTCCCCCCATATTAGTTTCCTTGGGGAATAAATAAACAAATTATCAAAAAATAGGAAAAAAAATAATCACATAGTGATAAGATACACACAAAAGTGGTAAATAAGAATGGTTTAATTAAGGTATGTTTTTGACTACCACAATTTTAAATCATTTTTCCAACTCTAAATATTAGCAAGAAATTTTATCCTGGAATGTCAAGCCCAATAACATTTCTTATACAAAATTTCCATAACAGACTTATAAAAATTAAAAAAAAATCTATAAATTCCAAACATTTAAAATACACCCTTAAACTAATGGTGTTTCTATTTTAAAACCCTAGAAATTCTATATACTAGCTATTTCTATCAAACTATTTTAAAAACAATCCATTAAGGTATTTTTCTTATTGGAAATAATACACAGATTTAAAATCCTTATATAAAATACATTAAAAAATACTTTTTAATTCACTTTTTTGTCAACACATGATTTAAAATCCAAATTCCTTTCTTAAAATTTATTCCATTCCATGAAAACCAAAACTAGTTCAACACCCATATCACAATATAAAAATATTTTCAAAAGTGATTCATTAATTTTATAGAAGTATATAATTTTTAAATATTCCATTCAAAATATGAAAAAAATAAATCTCTGAACAAAACTAATTATTCTATTGATAAAAATGAATGAAATTTTTCTAAATCACTAAAATAAGATTACATATTATTATATTTTTATGAACAGAAATATATAAATGACAATTGTTATATTATTTGGAAAATGACACAATTGTATTGATACACAGAATCCTTAACATGTCGCCCTTGAGGAAGTCAACGTAGATCCTCTCATACTCTTACATGTATATGAACCATACTATTAACGTATTCATACCTTTCCATAATATAAATATTATAATTACAAAAAATGAATATGTATAAGGGTGTCCTTATATATATGACTATATTTGACTATTTTTGTAAGCTTCTTACAATGAACTGGATGACATCTATGAAACAAATAAGAAAAAGATAATCAAAACCACTCTAATTTAATTTTGGTGAAATGAATATTGAATAATAATACCTATATCAAAAATTTTAGTGATATCTAAAACAAACCATGCCACTTTTTCTTCATTAGTAAATGATGAAACATGCATTATGGAAAACTAGGATACCCATCACATTCCTTAACAAATGAAGAAATATGAAAAAATTGGGTTATCCATGGACATAGGGTACTATTGAAAAGAGAGGGTGGTTATAATGGAAAACATTGTTGAATAAGCGATGAGGATTTAAAATGAAACAATTACTCAGAGTATCAACCATGAATATATCAGAAATATGGGGTAAAAGTTATTGAGAGGTTAGCATGGGAGTGGTGGTTGTGTGAATCTATTGGGGATGAGGGGGCTATAAATCATGTGACATGTGAGGGGAGGAAGAGAAATTTGGGAGGGTAAAATTAAAAAAAATGAAAATAAAATATATCTAAAATGGGAAAAGTAAAAAGTTTGCATAACTATGTACCAAATATGAACTAGCATTTAACTCGTCATAACCCCCAACTAAGTTTCCTCTTGTCATTACATTGGTGTATAAACTATTATATTATTCCTCTAAAGTTGTCTTCTTAATGTACCCCCATTTATGGTTAGAGTATTATTACTCCTATTTATGTGAAAACCATGTGCATCATCACATCCTTTAAAAAATTTAATATACTAAAAATAAAATATTGCGAATAAATAACAACAAAGAAATTCAATTAATTTATAAATTTATATCACCAGGACATGAAGGGTGTAACCAAAACCCTTAACATAATAGTTTATACCCCTATAATGTATTAGTTCAATGTAAAATTCAAAGGGAATCGAACATCAAAACCATTCTACATGAAATCACAAATACACAAGAAATAGAACTATCTCAAAAAACTGATTAACAACATGAATTAAATAAATATCGAAAGAAATAGAGATGAACATCCTTTTCCCAACAATTTATAATTAATATAAAATTATGGAACAACTAAAACCCATTACACATAGAAATGTTGTGTACCTACTGAACCCAACATAAAGAACAAACACCCCTTCTTAATATAGTCACTGGGTCTTGGCCTGCCACATATCACTAGTTTCCCCCAATGACATGTGGATCCCTCCCTGGGGACCACCCACATGCCCAAATGGATCATCTGACTATTTATTTTTCCTACATTCAAAAATATTTTCTTTAAAATGTTCTTTTTCCTCACACAAAAAACCCATGGAATCATCCTAGAGGTTACCCATACTGATCACTCCTCAAAAAAATAAGGATTAACTTTGGTTTTATAATCTGGTAGGCACCTGAAAAATAAGTTGTTACTTTTTTACACGATTCATTTCATTTATTTTTTTATCCCTTTATCATTATAAGGTGTAACAATCACCCCCACCCTTAAGAGAATAGGGTCATAAATGTGGTCCTTATATATTAACCTAGGCAGTGCCACCACACATAAGGATAGGTTCCTTCGATCATACCAATATAATAATTATGCCCCACTAAAATAACATACACACATCTATAACATGGTTGGAAGGTCCATGCCCATTAACTTCCACCAGTTTCTGACAAACACATGGTCCCCTCTCTAGGTCCCACCAATATGCCAGAACGAGTCATCTAACTAATGAAAATCCTAAAAAGTGAACACATGTTCTTTCTAGTGTTCATTTTCCTCGTTGACACAAACTCTAGGAAACATTTTAGAAGTTATCCCATATTTATCACTACTCTTCTAAAGTTATACCTAACTATGGAGTAATAATCAGGTAGGATCTTGAAACGGATGGTTATCCATGATAACACGATTCATAGCATATAGTCATTTAAACCTATATTATTTTGTGGTCTTACAACATATAATTGAGAAACAACATTCTATAAATATTTTAAGAGAATTCACAAAACATCAAAAATTTAATCCAACCAATTCGAGACCACAAACTATATCTTTGAAAATCTTGTTGTCCCAAAATCAATGAATGTAAAAATATGAGATGTACATCATTATGAAATGAATTGGCTCTAATATATTATTAACATCTAGAATATTATGTTATATATATCAATTACTTTGAATAAAATCTCAACATAACTATAACATCCTAGGTAAATAATGAATAAGAAATTTTCCATAATTATTCATATTTGTGAATTAAATATTAATTTTAATTTAAAGTGTTATATATGCTTGATGGCGTAACTGATACGCAAAAATGGGTTTCTTTGAAATCATACATTGCACACTAATAATACAATATTATTATTTTAAATGGTAGTTAATGCCTGGACACTGTATTGGCGGGAATGAATATAACTAACTAAATAATAATATACATGTTTGTTAAATGTTTTTACATTTATCCAATAAAATTTAGAGGCTTAAAATGTTAATTAATCTAATTTTAAGCATAAATACTCTAATATTCTTTAAAAGTTTTATTTACCACCTTTTGATAGAGAACCCTCATTAATCCTAGTAATAGTCACTTTTATATGTTCTATTTGACCAAATAAAATTCTCTTTTAGACTCAGGACATCAAAATTTACTTTTGGTAAATTTATGTTATTTTTACGATAAAATTCATTTTTTATGAATAGTGAAAAATGGTATTTAAATTCAAAAGTGCCTTTTATTCCAATTTATTTATATGGTTAGTTTAGGTTTTTAATTGGTTTTAAAGTGTAATTATTTTATGTGTTTACCATTTAATCCAATTTTGGTCATTTGAATTTGTTTCACATTGAAATTGGACATAAAAAATTATCAATCTTTAGATAGTTGTTGTTTCTTAAAAACACTCTATTTGTTTTGAAAATTAGAATTAATTTTAAATTTTTTAATACAAATTCTAGGTTTTTTATTTTGTGAAATAGAAGTATTTTTTGATTTTGGAATATCAAATATATCTTGGGGTGAATTTTTGGTATTTTTCTGAAAAACATTTATTTTTGATGAATAGTGAAACCACTAAATAGTAGTAAAAAACTGATATTTTCATTTAAATTAATATTTACCACTTATCTGGATTGAATATTGAAATCTTCACATACATGGTTGTTATTAGAAAGTAAAATGTGCTTCAATAATATGAAAATAATTTTGGGTGAATAGTAGCATTTGACTTTTATTTACCATAGTTAATGGTAAATATGGTAATTCAAGGTAAAAAAATATTATAATAATACACAATCACCTTAACTGTTTCCCTAACAATATTGGTTGAGTCCTTTTCGACCATGGTCGTCTTTGGGTTGATTTTTGGACCCCATATAGGCACATGGGTGTGATAATGACAATTTTATTTTAATTAACATTAAGTAAAGATAAAAATGACTTAAACAAATATCTTGTCGATAAATTATTTTTTAAAAGTGGTTATATTGATTATAATTTTTAATATAAATATTAATTGTAAATATAAAATGATTATCTACATTATGATATTTATTTTATAATTTTTAGACATCAATTAAGTTATATTATTTATGACACAATAATTATGCAGTATTTACCTCATTAATAAATGATTTAAATAAATAAGATTATAAATATTAAAAAAATCTCCAAACCTTGTCCAATTATTATTGGATGATTTTATTTATATCTTTAGTAATATTATCTTTAACTTCAATGTGTTTTGGATCTTTAAAAATAGAAGATTAGTTTATAATAAAATAATATTTTTAAACATTCTAAAAGAGCCCCTCCGCCCTTTATAAAAGCCCGCACTTCTAACCCATTCCACACACCTCTCAATCCCCTTGGATCATTAAACCCTAGAGAAAATAAGATCTGTAGATCCCTCTCCTACTTCTAGAAGCCTTACATTAGGATAATTCACTTTATGAAGTCCTTTTGGTTCAAACCAAAGAGAGTTTCACAAATATAATGTAACAATTTCTCTTAACTTCTTTTATTTTATTTTAATTATAAAAACCCAAAACACGTTTTATTCCTTTATTTTATAAAAACAACAGTATCATAAATAGACTAGTATGTTCTTATGAGAAGGAATAAAACTACACTTACACACTCCTCCTCAAAATGGGAGAAGAAGTCACAGTTTCTGTGAATGGAAAACCAACACCTCATGAAACAATGACTATTCGATTATCTCTACCACATCTCATATTGGACATTAAGATGAAAATATATTTATATGTGATAGATATTTTGTTTTTGTTTTTATTTTTTTCGGTGTTTTACTTTAATAGCATATATTTATGGTTTCCATATGGGGTAAATGCGATAATTTCATTTGAGGAAGTGCGGACTACCACCCCCTCGAAGTGATATGACTCATTAATTCCATATATTGGATTTATAAAGGATGGATTTAATGATAATATATATGAAATTGTACTAGAATTATAATATACCTTTGTATTATTATGTTTTAATTCCATTAAAATAAGAAATAGATATGAAAGCGGTGTTCATGCGTACATACAACTTACCGTCTCTATGAACGGTGAATTTCAATTCTTACCTCCAAATGTTATGTACTATTATAAATACTTGTATATACTGGATATATATGATATATATGATATCTAAATCATGAATTTCATTCGGTATATAAGTATCTTTTGACCATGTGAATAACTTGTAATTATAAGAAGTCCTTTTTTGACTCAAGAACCAAATATCAACAAAATGAACGTTATTAAGATAAATGGTTACATAATGATTATAACATCATAATAAGTGATATAAAAGGAATAATAATCTTGATAAATGATCTTAAGAGAGTATATATTAACTTTAGTTTATTATTCAAGATATTAAAGAACGAATGGGTCAAATTAGACAAGAGGTATAGGACTTCATCTCAATCTCCTTTCATTGGGGAAAATTTTGTTTGAATAAATGACATTCTTTTATATGCTGTATATACACCTATGACATTTAATTTCATTCAAAGGGAATCATTTTTCTACAAAGAATTTGAATAAACGAAAAAAATAAGGTTTCCTTTTAATGTATGCGGATACAATGACATTTCCGCCACCTCAAGTATTATTTTATCTTTTACCTCCTTGACAAGACATAATGTTTTTAAAAGGAAAATAAATACCATATACTCTTTTAGATAATTTGTAATTGAAATGGTTTTTATAATGGATTTGTTATGTAAATATATTTAAATGCTATATTTTGATCGAAATGTGGAAATGTTATATTTTCTTTATGTTGGTTTTATGTGTTTTGAATATGTTATGGTTTGTGGGAATTGTTATGTATACTTTTGATTCTGTGTTATTCCTATGGTCGGTGAGCTCGAGATATCTCTCAAATGCATAGGGTAACGTGATGGAGGTAAACGGGAATGTTTCTCCTAAGAGATTTATGGAATATACTGTGATGGGTATTCCAAATGTAACACTCTATGTTGTTTTCATATCTATATTGTAAGTATGATATGAATGCCATATGTTTCCCTTATGATTTTTGTATTTTTTGAGGTATTCATAAATTTTATGATTTCACAAGGTTTGTTAAAGATCATATGTTATGTATTAAAAAAACTAATGTTTTTTATCGTTGTTTTATAACCCTTACGGATCTTTTTATGCTCATCCCATGTATTGAAATGTTTTTCATAGGACCTAAAGATGATGAAGGTCAAGGATGAGATGAATGAAATGTCATGCTATCTAAAACATGGGACTAGACATGACTCGTTTTTTCATGAGTTTTTATTTTATTAAAAAATGGACACTATGTAGAAGTGTCTACCTTGTAATTTTTGAGATGTAATGTAATAATTATGGCCTAATTCTCAAAAAATACAAATCTGAAAATATCCTCAATGTGAATTGTTTATTTAATTCAATATTATATAGTGTTTATAGATTGATCATTATTTTTTGTATCAGAGGTCAGTTTAAATAACTTTTCGAGTTAGGTAATTGTTAAATTAATATCCAAAAATTAATTTCTGTTCATATTGAAATGATATATTATTTATAGATTACCATGATGGTTCGCCTATGGTATTTTTGTGTTCAAAATGGTTTTCAATAAAGAAAAGAGGGCAGCTATGTTGGCACGATATCAGGAGGAATAAAACCTTCAAATCAGCAACCTGAGATGGTCCAAATTGGAACTGAACTGTTTGTTGTAGTGATGACACAATTGTCTCAGGCTATAAATGGTTGGGGTATCCTTGAATGAGATTAGGTAGATCAACCACATAGAAACATGTCAGTAGTGGAGAATTTCATGAGGCAAAATCCCTCATCATTCTGGGGATTATCTGATTATGTGCTATCAGAAGGGTGGTTTAAAGCACTGAAGAATATTTTTTATGTCATGGGGTGTTTATAACATCAACATGTTAATCTTGTTGTTTACTTTTTTGAAGGTGAAGCTGATCAACAGTGGAAAATGGCAAAAAATACCAGGGATAGTGTTGAGATTGATAATCATGATTGGGATGACTCTAAAGGTATGTTTCTTGCAAAATATTTTCCTAATGTGGTTCTTCTTCAGATTGAAAAACAAATTCCTAGAATTGAGGCTATAGGATGACACCGTGGCTTATTATAAAGAAAAAATAACTTGATTAGCATCGTATGCTCCAAATTTCATACGATATCAAGATAGTAAAATCAACCATTTATACTCAAGATTTATGACCAACTGTCGAATGGATTTAGCTTCTCGTGAGTTCAAAATTAATGAAAAACTTGTTCATTGTGTGGACAAGGTGGAAATGGAGTTTTTTGATTATCAGGTGTTCTTTGAAAAACAACAAAATAAGAGGTTGAGGTGGAAGATAAAAGGGAAATACTCTTCAAAAAAGTGTGATGGTAAGAAACTTAATTTTTTACTTTGTGAAAATATTGTTAAAAAACATGATGGGGATTGAATTTTGAATTTGGTTAGTGGTACCGATGTGATAAAATGAAACATAAGTATCGTCATTGCACAGAAAAATATCAAGTTAATTGAAAGAAAAAATCAGATTGACAGTCAGTAAATTGTTGTAAGTGCAATTAAATGGGTCATTATGTAAATCAGTGTCCAACAAAGAACTAAAATGAGGGAAATAGGTCATACTTCTAGGAGAAACGAGTGGTGAAATCCTTTTCAACTACTTCAGCAGATGTTGGGCCATCAAATGATGTAGTATCAGGTATACTATTTCTTTGTTAAGATTATGCAAATGAGTTTTTGATTTGAGTTCTACACATTCGTTTATTTCTGAAAAGTTTTCTAGTAAATTTGGAATTCCATATCAAGATATGAATCCTGAACATATGGTAAAAACACCAGGAGGAAATGTAGAAACAAAAAGAAATTATCAGAACCTTATAGTCCCTGTGTGCAAAAAGAATCTACCTACAATACTTTTTTTCCTCTAGTAGAGTTTGATGTTATTTTGTGAATCGATTGGCTTTATTTTTATCATGCTATTATTGACTACAGAGATAAAGAGGTTTCTTTTTAGAAAAATTTTCACATTGTGTACAAGAATGAACCCTTTATTTTGATAATATATTGGGAAGATCAGATACTAGTAAATGCTGGAAATGAATTTTACCTTGAATATATTGTTTAAAATTAATGAACTCATTAAATTAATGATGTGCTTGTGGTAAATGAGTACTGTGACATTTTTACTGATGAATTGGTGGTATTATATCCAATCGTGAAGTTTAATTTATTATTGACTTGGTTCTTGATGCCAGGCCAATTGCAAAACCCCATTATCGAATGGCTCAAATTGAACATTAAGAGTTAATGAGGAAGTTGCAGAAGATATTAGATAAAGGTTTCAATCGACCTAGCACATCACCATGGGGTTCTCTTTTCGTTTTTGTTAAAAAGAAATACAGTTCAATGAATCTTTTCAGTGATTATAGAGCATTGAATTACATCACTGTTAAGAAAAAGTATCATTTTCCTCATATAGATGATATTTTTGATCAGCTCTAGGGATTTTGGTATATTTCGAATATTGATTTGCATTTGGGGTACCATCAGATTTATTAAATGAAGAAGACATTACAAATACCACATTTCGTACCATATATAGCCATTATGAATTTTTAGTTACTCCTCTTGGATTAACCAATGAACCTACTATATTTATGGATCTTATGAATATATTTTTCATAAATTATGGGATATGTTTGGGTTTGGGTTCATTGATGATATTTTAGTTATTTGTAAAAGTAAATAGGGGCATGAAAGTCATTTAAGGGTTTTATTACAAACCATAAAAGAAAATAAATTGTATGGGAAATTCAGCAAGTTTGAGTTTTGGTTAAAGAAATTTTATTTCATTAGTCAAATTGTTTAAAAAAATGGCATAACTGTTGATCCTGTAAAAAAATTTGTTGGAGAATAACCAAGACCCACAAATATAATCGAGATTCATAGTTTTCTAGGTATGGCATGTTATTATCAGAGGTTTGTCTTGAATTTTTTCTGGTTATCTTTTCCACTGACTATGTTAACTCGATAAGGTGTTATGTTCGTTTGGAAAAAAATGTGATGATTTTTTTCAAGAATTGAATAGAAAATTAGTGATTTCTCCAGTTTTTCCACTACCTTCCATAAATGGTGAGTTTGTTATTTATAGTGTTTCATCATTGAAAAATGTTTGTTGTTTTCTTAGGTAGAATGATAAAGTAATTTCTTATTTTTCACATCAGTTGAAACCTCATAAGTTAAATAACACTACATTTGATTTGGAATTAGTTGTTGTTTTTTTCATTAAACATTTGAATTAATCATTTGTATGAAGTAAAATGTGAAATATATACTGACCAAAAACATTTCAACTACCTATCACTCAGAAATAATTGAACATGAGATAGTGGAGATGTTTGGAATGAATCCATGTTTATTATTGCACGATCTGTTACCATATGGGAAAAGCCAATATAGTGGCTGATGTTTTGAGTCTAAAATTTAATGCTTCATTAACCATGCTAAGTTTGGAATGAGATCCATTGGTTTTTTATTTGATAAACATTGGAATTGGATTTTTTAGTGCAATGAATTCTTAGATTTGTTTTAGGTGTCAGTGAAATCATCTCTATCAGACAGAATAAAGGAAGAGGATAAGAAAGACATAAGTTAAGAAAAAGGTAGAGTTGTTTCAGAATTGTATGTTTCCTAAATTTAACATTGATAAAGATTGTGTTCTGATTTTTGGGAAGAGGTTATGTGTGCCTTGAAATTCGTAGTTGAAGAATGAGTTTTTATGTGAAGCTTATAGTTCTCCATTTTCAATTCATCATACTAGTACTAAGATGTATAGAGATCTTCGTGAGTATTACTGGTGAGATGGAATGAAAATAGATATTGTGTATTTTACTATGAAGTGTTTGACAAGTCAACAGGTTAAAGTAGAGCGGATGTTATAAAAAGTAGGGCTTTAGACTTTGCTGGTGCTAGAGCGGAAATGAGAAAATATATCCATGGACTTCGTTGTGGGATTACCGAAGACATCTTCACATAATAGTGCAATCTGGGTTATTGTTGATTGGTTGACTAAATCTATTATTTTCATCATATTTGAGAAAAATTGTCTCTGTATCGAAATTCTAGGATGCATGTTAAAAATATTGTATGGATGCATGGTGTTCCCCTCTCCATTGTATCTGATCGTAATCCCAGGTTTACTTCAAACATTTAGAAAGGCCTTTAGAAATTGTTGGGTACTGAATTAAATTTTAGTGCAGTTTTCATCCGAAATCATATGGGTAGTCAGAATGACCAATTCCGATCTTGGAGGACATTCTACGTGCTTCTTCAATAGATTACTAGGGAATTTGGGACCAATATATTTCTTTGGTTGAATTTTCTTATAAAAACAGTTTCCACTCTAGTATACAGATGGATCTATTTGAATATTTTATATTGAAAGCGGTGTCGAACTACAAATTTTTGTGATGATGTAGGTGAAAGAAAGTAGATGGGACCAGAATTAGAAGAAGAGATAGCAAAAAACATTCTTTTGATTCAGAATCACATGAGAATAGCTCAGAGCAGGCATAAATGATATGAAGATAATCGGTGGAAGGATCTTTCATTTGAGGTAGGTGATTGAGTCTTTATCAATGTTTGTCCATGGAAAACTGTGATGCGTTTTTGTATGAAGGGAAATCTGAGTCCGAGGTCATTGGACATTATGAAATCCTGGAGAAATATGGATCAGTTGCAAACAGAGTGTCTTTACCTCCATGTTTTTCCCAGTTACACAATTTTTTTCGTATTTCAATGTTGAAAAAGTATATACCAGATCCATCTCATCTTTTAAGTCCAGAGGTAGTTTAGTTGGTAGGGAATATCTCTTATGATGAACAACCAGTCTAGATTCTTAACAATAGAGAGAAGTGTTGTGAAATAAGTTAATTTACTAGTTAAATTTTTTGTGGAATAATCATATCGTTGAATATGTAACGTGGGAATCTGAAAATTCTATGAGGGATAAATACCCCCATTTATTTGATTAGAGAATAAAATAGTGAGGATGAAATTCACAAAAGGTTAAGGATGTAACATACCAGGTCAATAAAGAACAAGACATTTTCCATAATTATTCATATTTGTGAATAAAAAATTAAATTTACTTTAAAGGGGTTGATATTCTTGATGGCGTACGAGATACACAATAACAAGTTTCTTTGAAATATTACGTTGCACACTAAAAATATAATATTATTATTTTTTAATGATAGGTAATTCATAACCATTGTATTGGAGGGAATCAATAGAACTAACTAATATAAGATTATACTTGTTTGTTAAATGTTTTACATTTATCAAATAAAATATAGAGGCTTAAAATGTGAATAAATATAATTTTAATAATAAATAATCTAATATTCTTTAAAAGGATGATTTACCATCTTTTTATAGATAACCCTCTTTAAATCTAGTAATATTCACATTTATAAGTTCTATTTGACCAATTAAAATTCTTTTTTAGAACAGGGACATTAAAATTTACTTTGGGTAAATTTTTGGTATTTTTCAGATAAAATTCATCTTTTATGAGTACTGAAAAATATTGTATTTTAATTAATATTTTCCTTTTAATATAATTTATTTATTTGGTTAGATTACCTTTTTAATTGGATTTATTGTATAATTATATTGTAAAGCTAAAATTATTTCCTACATTACATTATTTCTTTATAAAATTTATACGTCAAATATAATAAATTATTTATGACACCATAATGATGAAGTATTTACCTCATTAATAAATGATTTATATAAATAAGATTACAAATATTAAAATAATGTCAATAACTTATTCAATCCGTTTTTAATGATTTTATTTAGAACTTGAGTTATCATACCTTCATATTTATTGAGTTTTGGATCTTTATAAACAGAAGATAAGTTTGTAATAAAATAATATTTCCAACTTTCCTAAAGAGCCCCCTTATAAAAAGCCATCACATATAACACATTCCACAAACATCTCAAGCCCAATGTCCTGTCCAAACCCATCCCAAATAAGCTCTGAAGATACCTATCGTCCTCGTAGAATCCTATCCTTAGGAAGAATGCACTTCAAGAATCCCTTTTGGTTCAATCCAAAGGGAGTTTCCAAAATTAAAGATAACAGTTTTGCTTAACTTCTTTTCATTTAATTTAATTCTCTGACCACTAAACTCTTCTTATTAATTTATTTTATAACAAAAAATCTTTTCTCAATATTCTAGGATGTTTTTATGAGATTAATTTGAACTACACTTACAAACACCTCCATCTATTGAGTGAAAAACATATTATTTCTGTGAATGGAAAACTAACGCCTCATGAAACAAGGATTGTCCGATTATCTCCAACCGCCTCTAATGGTAGCCATTAATATGGATCTATATTTATATATGATATATATTATTTTTATGTTTTCATTATTCTTCTATTTTTAACATTTATATCCTAAATTTATGTATTCCATAATGGGTAAATGTGATAATTTCATTTGAGGAAGTGCGGACTACCACCCCCTCAATGTGATATCATCCATTAATACCATATGTGGGAAATATAAAGGATGAATTTAATGATATTATATATGATATTATACTGGAATTATAATATAAATAAGTATCATTAAGTTTTAATTCAATTAAAATAATAAATATAAATGAAAGTAGCATTCATGTGTACGTGCGACATACCGTCTCCATGAATGGTGAATTTCATTTATTACCTCAAAATGTTATGTACTATTATTAATACACGTATATACTGGATATATATTATATAAATGATATCTAAATAATGAATACCATTCTAAATTTAATGAAATTTTGACCATGGGAATTACTTGTAATTATAAGAAGTCCATTTTTCACTCATGTACCAAATATCGTCAAAATGAACATTATTAACATAAATGATTACATAATGATTATGACATGGTAATAAGTATTATAAAAGGAATAATAAACGTGAAAAATTTTCTTAAGCAAGTATAAATTAACTTTATTTTATTATTCAAGAGACCATAGAACAAACGTGTCAAATTGGACATGAGCTAAGGGACTTCGTCTCAATCTCTTTTCATTGAGGCATATTTTGTTTTAATACATGACATTCTTTTATATGTTGTATAAACACCACTGATGTTTCATCTCATTCAAAGAGAATCTTTTTTCTATGATTCATTTTACAAAATGACAAAAAAATAATTTTTTTAATGTAAGCGGTGACAATGATTTTTCCACCGTCATGAGTATTATTTGATCTTTGGATTTCTTAACTAGACATAATGATTTTAAAAGGAAAATAAATACCATATACTCGTTTACATAATTTCATATTGAATATGGTTTTGATAATGGATTTTTATGTCAATATATTTAATTGATATGTTGTGATTGAAATATTGAAATGTTATCTTTCCTTTATGTTTGTTTTATGTGTATCAGATATGTTCTGGTTCTTGGGAATTGTTACGTATATGGGTGGTTTTGTGATAAACCTAGGGAGGGTGATTCTGAGATAGATCTCTAAGGAATTGGGTAATGTGACGGAGGTAAACATGAATGTTTTTATAAAGATATTTAGGGAATATAGTGTTATGGGTATTCCAAATGTAACTCCCTACGTTGTGATGATAGCTATAATGTAAGTCTGATTTGAATTCCCCCAGTTACCTTTATGATTTATATTTTTTATGTGTTATTCATAAATCATAGGATTTCTTGTGGTATGTTAAAGATCTTATGTTATGTATGCAATTATTAAGTGATGTTTTCAATCTTATTTTATAACCCTTACTGATTATTTTATGCTCATCCATTATTTTGAAATATTTTTCACAGGACCTATTAATGAATAGGTTCAATGATGGGATCACAAAAAAGTCATGGTGTCTAAAACATGGGACTAGACATGAATCTTTTTTTCAAACGTTTTTATTTTATGAACAAAATGGAAACAGAGTAGATGTGTCTACCTTGTAAATTTTATGATGTAACGTAATAGTTATGGCCTAATTCTATAAAACTGTAATCCTGAAAAGATCCTCAATGTGAATTACTCATTTAATTCGTGATTATGTAATGTTTAAGGTTGTGTCCTTATATTAAATCTGATAGAGAAACAACTTGGTGACATCCAAATCCCAAAAAGAATAAAAAATACACCCCAAGTATTCATGTATGTATCCTAGGGTGGTTTCTTATCCAATAAAACAAGTTCATAAATTTTTAAGAAGGAATCTTCCCATGGTCTACCTCATATGATAGAATCCACAATTTACTAAAATTATTAATAATCAAATTCCAAATAGAAACCCACCCACAATGGAAACCATAAAAATAACATGAATGGATTTATTATCTCACCAACCCTAACTCAATGAACAAAATTTTTCAAATAAATAATTTTCCAAAAGATACTCAACCAGGCAACTGGTGGTTATAATGAATTATGTTCAATTACACATCAAACCTCATGTGTTTCCAATCCCAAATTATATCATAGTCAATATTTTCCAAATTAAAAACCAAACATAACTGATTTATCCATCGAAAAGAATTCATGAGCAAAAAAATGACCCAAAAATCTATAAAATAGTAACTAGAGAAGAACACCCATAGAAAATCTTAAACCATGACATCTCTAAATGGAATTGACACATTCCACTCAATTAAGATCATAAAAATTGTTTAATAGATGAGGAAGGATCCCTAAAACTATTTTTTGTCTTCACACTAGACCATTTAGGGAGTACTGCATCAATATTCATGGGAAATTTACCCTTTCATGGTCATATCAACAAAATCATACAATTCTATACAAAAATCCAAAAAGGATTTTATATAAAACTAGATTTAATAAAATAGACACGGTTTTTACCAGTAATATTTTTAAAAAATTCAACCAATAAAAATGGTCCTTCATTCATCCAAAAAAAATAATAAAAAGTTTATAATTCATTTAGGATGATTTTATTGAATTAATTATGTTAAAAAAATTGAAAAAGTGATTTCAAAACAACCACTAGTTGTTTTTAAACCAAAATATTCTTCTTGTTTTTAAAATTAATCACACCTTTTCAATATAGAATTATTTTCAAGACACATATACCATTAATATGTTTGTACAAGGGGTAAAATAAAAATTAGGGAAACAAATGTTTAATTTTAATGTGGAATCCAACAATTTAAAATACTATGCAATTTATTGGAAAAATAAATCCATTGTATTTTTTTAGAAATTAAAATGGAAACAAAATGTTACATAAATTTTTACATAAACAATATCATTATAAATGTTATACCTAAGGCCATGTTTTAATATTTAATTTTTTTCACGAAAATCTTTATGTCACAAAATCATAATTAATTTCATATCACATGAATATCTACATAACAAATTCCAAACAAAATCCTCAATAAAAAAATATCAAAAGATACAAACATATCACAGGACCATCCATGACCACATCAATGTTACCATTACACATTTGAAATCCAATGATTATGATGTCTAAATAGAAAAAAATTAGGATGAGGATCCATTGTAAACATGTAAATTAGTTCAATATCCGTACTCTAATCATTTATTAGTTCTAAAATAATATCAAGAATTCAGAGTATGTTTCTCACATAGTTATTTTTACCCGATGAACTAAACTCGCATCTTATTAGTCTTCTTCATCACAATCCCAAAAAATTGTATAAAACTCTCAACATGAGTCAACTATTTTAATAAAGATCCAATAAAAATTTACCTAGGTATAGAAAAATCCTTGTCCCTAAAATCCAAAATCACTTCCCAATTAATCTCAAGAATTAAGGAAGGAATGATCTAGCTCGACTCTATATCCACCTTTCAATTGAGTTCAAAAGAAAATTGTATCTAAATCTTAAAATTACTCCTCAAATAACAAAGGGAAAATCAAATATTAGTCTACCATGGAAAAAATAACCTTCTATAATACAATTTTGTAATGAACTTTTCTTGGTTTCCTTTTGATGGATACTTGTACTAGCCTCCCAGATGTATTCAGGGATTTGTAACACAATTCAAGAAAGTGGAGGGTCAGTATTGACATCCTATAAAGAGGTAGACCTAAATTGTAAATTATAGTATAGGACCACATGGTACAATATATAGATCCTTTTGATCTATCTTGTGAACCATTATATCAATAAATGGTAGAGGTGGAACAACATCAATTCACATAAAATTATAGAAATTTTTTTCTATATTTGGAAACATCACTGGGTCTATAAAATTACTACATATATCTTTGAAAAATATTCAAATCCTTTATAATGTGTGTCATTAATTTTTTTAGAGTGAAGTATAAATCCTTATGCATTTATCCATACATTAAAAATGAAAATCATGTTATATTTTTCTATTTTATTCAAATCAATCATAGAAATTTAATATTCAATAATATATTCATATTCATAGAGAATATTTAATAAATTTGAATTTTGTATAAAAATAAATATATTTCCTTGATTGGTTTTAAGCTTATTAATGAATTAAACTTAACCTTTCACACATAACTTGTGCCAAATCAACCATTATACTCATGTTAATCATGTTCGAACAAAAAAATAATGTCACATTTCTTGGATTATTTAATTAATGTAACGATGATTTTATAAAATATATAGTTTTCCTTTGAATCAATACACTGTATGACATAAGGAAAATTTTTCTGTGGTAATTCAAAAAATAGTGATCTCT
Source organism: Viscum album (assembly GCA_963277665.1). Lineage (NCBI taxonomy): Eukaryota > Viridiplantae > Streptophyta > Magnoliopsida > Santalales > Viscaceae > Viscum > Viscum album. The sequence continues at coordinate 1,970,298,307 of OY728128.1, forward strand.
TTTTCCAAATAATATTTTTATGGTTTTTCGAAAATGTATTATGAAAAATGGCTTCAATATATTTTACAATATAAATTTTTTTGTCAATTTATAGTGGATGCAATGTTTTTTTTCTAAAAAAATCCTAAAATTGATTTTTTCTATGATTATCAATTATGTATTTAGGGTAAAAAATTACAATTTCCAAGAAATAACGTTTGTGAAGAATTTTTTAACCAAACTAACTATGTCACTTCTACTCAAATGGGACACCATTAAGCTCCTTTAATGTTATACCAAAAAATAATAATTGCAAGGATTTTAATTTAGAAACATGATAAATATAGTTTTCAATTTGAAAAATTATTTTATATTATAATCATAAAACTCAACATATAAATTACATATTTATTTTTTTCTTCAACTAATGGATCCAAATAAACATCAATATCAGTAGACAATATTTTTTATCATGATAGAATGGGAGTAAATATAATATACTTATTTTTTATGCATAAACATAATAGAAAGTTACACGTAACTGATATAACCATAAATGTACTATGAGTTCATTATTATATATCCAAATGACTCATTCCCATCCTAGATAGTGAAATATAGAGGTGTCATATCATATTCCTAAAATCAATAGACAAATTATTAATTTTAATCAACTATGAAGAGTCTCATGGTTGATGATGCTTCCTATAAATATTTATTCTTTTTTATTTTCATGTCAATAGTATTTTAAGGTCCCCACATTCATATAGGAATCTAACCGTATGAATTATTGGAATATGTAATAAAAAACTGGATTGACATGATTCATATTTCTTGTATAATGAGTCACCACACAAATGGATTTTTATGTGATTCTTGGTACTTGTTAAATAATCAACAATTACTTAGGAATACATTTATTCATTCAATTTCTATACCCAATGAGAATATCATTCAATTATCATTATATGTTTTATAATAAATATCATAATCTAACAGAAGTATATTATTCAAGAGTTCATGTTGTTAGGTAATGTTAGTGTTGCTCTATGTTTTTATATATTTCAATATATATAGCATTAGAAGGGATAAAAATGTTGTATATTTCGTATAACCAATATAAAATTTCATCTGCGAACCACACTTTTACAACTATGAAGATTATCTTCAAATTCCATATTCATTTCCTTGATTGGATCTTTATCATAATTTAAACATTTCATCATATTATATAATACATAAACCACAATTCAATATTAGTCATCAATTATAGTGTAAATAATTTAATAAAATTGGACACATTAATCCTGTCTACAATATTCCATGTATTGTCGTCTAACACTGTGGGAATGTCATATGCACCGATGGGCGGAACTACACTATAAGACTAAAAATTTAATATATAAGTGAAACGACCCAGGAATTTATCAATGGAATTTTTCCCTTACTATAGTAATATCTTAAAATAAAAATCTCAAAAAACACTTAGATTCCATAATAAAAACAATATAAATTTATAATTAGTGAAATAAATTGTATTTATAGAAGTAATAGATCTAATAAAAATGAAATAATAACATTTCTATTGAAATAGTAATATGAACTTTGTAAATATAAAACCTTCCAAATGAATAATAACGCAACCCATGAAGGTTTAAATAAATTTTAAGAATCTTATAAATGAAATTATTGTATAATTATATATTATACTAATTTATTAAATGTGTTAAAATTTAAGAATATAGTGTTATAAATTTTTTTTGTATAAATATGTAATTAATTTTTTAAAATTAATTAAATAAATAAAAATAAATTTATTTTCAGAAACTGAATCCATAAATTAATATTTTGAGGTTTTATAACTTTGTGATAATTTTATGTGACAATGAAGTAATTTCTCAAAGTGTTACAAAATGAGCTAAAATTTGAAAATATTTATTATACATGTAAAGGATTATTTTAATTAATAATTAAATTATACATATTTATAAAAATATTTTTCTAAAATTTAAATCATTTTTTAATTATACACATCAAATAATTGTAATGTTGTTTTTTTTAAATTTTTCTGAAATTCTTGATTTTGTTTATGAATAAAAAAATAAATTAATTTTGGACAAATGATAAATACATGAATTGTTTAGTAGTTTTTTAAATAATATGAATGTGAGAACAGTAATCTTGATCAATAATTCATTATTACAATATATTTTGAGATAATTCTAAAACTATTCATAGTTTAGAGCCATAATAATTAATATAGTAATAATAAAATACCCATCTCCTCCACTATAAATACCACCCTAACACCCACTTCTCAACACACCTATCATGATATAATACATATATATTTTCTGACCTAAATTTCTCCAAGAACCTATCCAACTTCTGATTTCTCATTGGGTCACAAAAATACTAAAACCCTACACTGAGTAGCCTCTCAAGGAGGATATATCCAAGAGGTAACGTCCTCTTCTGTTTTCTTTTCATTTCTTTTCAATATCATTACTATTCTTCTCTCATCAATAGATTAATTTATAAAAATGGAATGATATCTCCAATATGTTTTATATAATGAAATTATTTTATTTTAGTGGAAGATGTATCTTTAAATTTCCCTCATATCTCTTATTTTAAAAATGAAATCAACTCTCGTGTTGTGTCAATTAACAAACATCATGGGCGATGCAAACTCATATTCTTTTAACAAGATAAATGGTGTTTATGAAACAATTAAATTGTCGAAAAAATATTTTTTTTGTACTTTATAACTATTTTATTTACACTTACTAATGTGTATACAAAATACTAAATGATAAAAAACAATTTCGTCGTGATTGAAAAACCAAAAAAATTAACCAAAAACAATAATCAATTACTTTTATCTAATAATTTTTCATCAAATAATATAAATAAATATTTATAAGATCATTTTATCTTCCTGAATAAACTTTTTAACATATAATAACAATTTTGGTCATTTATCAACATTTGAAATGAATATCCATTCATTTATCTAAGTTAACCATTCATGAAAAGGATGAAAATGAATTACCCAAAATGATGATATTAAACTATATCACTCATAAAAAAGCCCATAAATAAACTCAGTAAAGTCATAATTAAAAACATTTATTTATACAATGTCTTTAATTTTTTATATAATCAATATAATCGGATTATGTGGGATATTAAAATTAATAATGAATTCAGACATAAGGTAACATGAATTCTCAAACCCAAACTATTTTATTGGGTGTTCTTTTTTTCTCCCTATTTCAAGATTATATTCCTGTATTTTTCCTTATATAACATTTCATCATTAATATCTTATCATTTATTGGATATACCTTTTATTAATATTGTTTTCTGAAAAAATTAATGATTTCTAAAAAAACAATTTGAAAAATTATATATTTTACTTCTTAATGTGAATGTTTATTTTTAAATTAAGTTTGACATAAGGAATATTATTCCATTTTAATCTTGGTAACTAAGATGTTTTATGAATATATTGTTAATTAAATGAAACTCATTCCTTTACATGGATTATTTTAGGTCAATGTTTCGTATATGTTATATGTTGCATGCATGATAATATAAATATTATGATGTGACGAGTGCACTAACAGTTATACTTCACACCAATGAATTCCATAATGTGATTTATATCGTGATAAATGTTAATTATTCCTCAACATGATACTCTATTTTTTCACAACTGTGTGTGGAAGATTACCACTCAGACACGATGTTTCATTATTATCCAATTCCACATTTCAGGCTTTTATCAAAAGCATACTCTCATGATTATGATCATATTACTTTGTTATGATGATATTGATTATAATAACACAATGTTATAATGATTCATGTTATTATATATCCTATTACTAGTCTTTTATATTTCCTCTTTTATATGTATATCTTCATGTGAATACTTGAAATAAGGAGAACATGAGGGCCAATAAGAAGCAAGTGAAGAGAGAATCAAATAATAGTTTATGTTTAATTTTGTAAATGTTATGTATGGTCTTAATTAATATTTGAATATAATCATTTATATCCTAGTAATGTAATTATATAACTTGTTTATCATAAGAATTCTTTAACAGTAAGGTAACAAAAATCATGGATTCTATAGTTATTATTAGAGCATTGATTAGTTATTTTTGGAATGAGGATTATAGAACCATTGTGTAGGAATATAGTATGATACTATGTTTAATTAATCACAAAATATTATTTTTTTAATAAAATGATAAATATAAGGATATATTATGATATTCCTTAAGATTTATTTTTTACAAAGGGAAAAATTAGTGATGACTAGTTGACTCGTGTTTTCATATAACATTTAATATTTTAGAAATTTGTGGGAACCAGGAGAAACTAGACCAACCACCAATGTGAGGGACAATGCTGAAATTTCTCGAACGATATCCCAAATGCATTGGGAGGTAGAGTTAAAAATTGCATGGTTATTCTCACACAAATACCATTGGATTTGATAAATAACCTAAATAATGTAGAAAGTCATCCATCACCTTATAAGGATCGACAGGCTATCGAGTATTTTATGTGGCACTCAAAACAAACATTTAGTGGATCTTATGATATAATTCTTGTGAAATAGTGGGTCAACTATATGTATAAGATCCTTTTAATTCTTTACTATTTTGATATGGAGAAGACAAATCTCACTATTTATCTTCTAGATGGGGAGTCCGATCAATAGTGGAATATGTTTAAGAACACCAATCAAAAGGAAAAAATTAAAGAGATGTAATGGGAACACATTAAGGTAATGTTTCATAAAAAGTATTTCCTTAGAAAAATTATACAATGATAGAGAGGTAATTCATTGAGCTGATTCAAATGGAAATATATTCTTTCAAGACCTACAAATAAAATTTCACAATAATTTCAAGGTATGATATTGGTTTTGTTATAAACAGTTTATGAAAAATTTATATATTATGTAGTTGTTTAAAACCACAATTTTAAAATGATATATTAATCCGAATCATTGGTAGTTATGATGATGTTATTCTATGTGATCTAAAAATGGTGATAGAGTTTGGAGAATGGACCAATGGTGACAGATTCAAGAAACCAAAGATGGATCTTCTTTCTTGAGGATCTAATGAGAAAGGTGGAATGAAAAAATAACCATGCACATGTCAACAATGTTGGAAGGGACATCCTAGGAACTTCCTCAAAGGGATAAATAAATTATTCATGTGGGGGAGATAAGGCCACCATGCTCACGAATGTCGAAATGATATAAGGATTCTGAAAAATGTGGTGGAGGAATGGAAAGAACCACCCTGGGTTCAATGCTAATAATGTAAGGAGAAAGGGGACAGTGGAATCCAGTTCAATAAACCTATAATTCTCGAGGTTAATTAACATCATCAACCATTAAATACAATGAATAAATCGAAGGATTATTCCACCATTACTTCAAAATATTAGTAATAAAATGAAGTCATACAATGTACATTTCCTATTCACTATAGAATGTAAAACGGTTATATTTGATTTTTTTTCTAATTATTTCATTATATCATCCATGTTTTCGAGAACTATTGGATTGAATCTCCAAATCCATGAAGTATAGATATCATTAAAAATACCATGTGGTCTGATCATTCCAACCCATGTGTTGGACACTTCTCTTACTAGCGTATGTGGGTAGCTTCTTCTAGAAAATCATATGATCGTTCCCTTGATTGAATTTGGTGAAATACTTGGAATTTATTAGCTCTCATTATATATACTACATATAAACTATATGAAAAAGGAAATATCATTTCACATACTAAACCATCCCATTCTTCTCTGTAAATGCATTGAATAACATGAATCTCCTTTTGAAAATCTTTCAACGGTGTGGTTGTTGATTCCCGGTGAAGAAGCATACCATTTTCTAACTATTTGGACAAATAAAGTTATAAAACTAGGGGAAATTCTAATCATGAGGGAATAATGTGATGTATTTTATGTAGATTTACCGAGATACCCCTCATATTTTCAAAAAAAAGTATGACTGGTAGTTGACCACCAAGGCATGATGTTCATTTTTATGCATTTCTAAATTTCATTCCATTATCTAATGCATCCTATAATGATTATGATCCTAAGACTATGTTATAATGTTATTGATTATTCTAGAACCATGTTAAATTTATTCATGATCTCATCTACCCACATTCTAGGCTTTTAGATCATCCTTTATGATGTATACCCTCTTGTGATTAATTGCACTAAAGAGAAAATGAGGTCTATTAAGAATCTAGAGAAGAAGGAATTAAACAAATATTTATGTTTTATTTTATGAATTGTATGTATGGTCCTAAGTTTCCCAAGAACCTAATCCATGGGATATTGGTCATGTAATGATTTTGATTATTTTATCATTAAAATAATCTAATAGTAACATAAGAAAAAATATAGCCACAATAACAAGACGAGGGAACCCAAAAAAAAAATCATACTCATAAAAAATATGAATCATTTCTAATACATTATATAAATGTAATGACATACTAATAAAATGAATAAAAAATAGATATTCGGTGGGGACTTTGAATCTCCAACATCTACTAATTTACTTGTTAAATTAGTAATGTCCAACTCAATCATCTACCTGCTCCTGCTAACCATAAAAACTATTTATATATATGTAGAGTGACAATAACATGTATACTATATATGATTATCTCTATAATATCTCCCTGAATATGTTAATGATGTATACTATGTCCTAATGAGTAAACAATTTAAACCAATACATCACTTAAATAGGATTGAAATTACAGTCTTATCATCATGACAACTATCTAAATCCATATATCACGTAAAATAGATCATATAAAATAATAAAAATAGTGGGTACCCCACTACCACTTCCCTAATGGTTTTATAATGCACACCAATGTTATGTAACCTAATCCATGTCTCTCCAAAATCTATCTTCAAGACCCTTAGTTAAATTTTGTCCAACCTAAAGACACTTGCACTAATATATAATATACCTTAGGCATCACATCATCCCATAATGAAAACCATATAAACATATGGTATGCATGTATTTTATGGGTACCAAAAAATCATATATGACATGTATTATACATCAAGACATTACAAACCATTAAAATTACATCAATAATAACCATTATGATACTATTTCTATAGATATACATCTGTCAAATAACTCAAAACAATTAAATCTATGTACAATCTCATATTGGGAATGATAACCACCTCTAATAACAACAAATAATACTATACTGGGAAAAGAGTGGGTTTATAGGGGTAGTAATCCTTTTATTTCTTAACGACCTATATATTGAGAAACATACCTCATAGAGTTAGTTGAGTTTCATTTACCAGGTCAAGAGAGGTGGGGTTTTTTATAAAATTCAAAAAAAAATATATGATATATATAAACCACATAATCACACTAAGGGGAACTATATATCCCTTAACTCATCCGTTGTTAACATTGCAAGTGTCTCTTATCTACCACTTCTTTAGCCTAATTATCAACGGATTTAAGAATCAAATTTCATTTAATTAACTAATTAATGAACTATTAATTAATTATTACTATATAATATACAGTATAAATAATATAGTATTTAAATCTATGTTCTAATGACAGTATTAATTATTTTGTTGTATTTTAATTTCTTTCATCACCATAATGAATGAATCAAGAACCAAACAATTTTTTTTCATAATTCATTTATAATTTCATAAACCTTTTGGTACTCTTGGGATCTTCCTAAGACAGAAAATAAAATATGTACTCAAAATATATATTATTAAATGAAATTTTAAAGTAGGAATCTGATGATATAAAACATTAGTACATAGAGCCATTATATAATTACATTAAATATCAAGAAATTATCCCACCATTCTATAAAAATAAGGTGAAATCCTATATTCAACATGATTAATGATTCCCGGTTCAATCCCTTACACCACTATACATAATAATAAACTCAAAATCCCATTCAAACACCATCATCATCAATAGAATCCATATGCGACCATCACATCCTAAGGCATCCCCACACATATCATATCTTTTTTAATCTCAACTAGTATCACCAAAAACCATTCATTTTTATCATTTATCACATAAGGGCATTAAATTAATTTATATTATATATATTTTTAAATGTATTATTTTTCACATAATATCAACAGAAACTATGGGAAAAATAAATAATGCATTCCAACTGTAATCAAAAAACATATTTCTCGGTCATCTACAGCCCAAGGATTTATAACATCACACTTTGTTATTTTCATGAATTTAATTAATTGATTAATTTAAGAATACATCTCTAAAACTATATCTTTATTAATTACCAATGAGAAATATTGTATATTTAATTTTAAATTTTTTCTTATGTTTTCTTTTCACATATCATTAATCTCAGTAATAATTATTTCAACAATCTTGTGTTGATATGAAAATAATTAAATGTTTTATTTTATTTTTTATCATCCAAAAATATCAACCATGATTAATAAGTTCACTAATATATATCATAAAATCATGTAAATATCTGTTGAAAAAAATATATATTTCCAATATATGTGATCACCCATACCTATTATTTTTATCATGAATATAAATATTATCCCATGAGAAAATACTTACAGTACCCTAATTCAATAAATTTATAAGATGTAAAAATAAACTCTAATAATGATTAAAATTCAATTCATTGAATATTAAAATTTATCAATAGAATAATAATAATTACACATGTGAAAGCCTACCTTTTAGTTTTATAACAATAATAATTATCATATAATTTTCATCAATTGTACATAAGCATGATTTCTCTATAAAAACCCATTATTTGTTTCCCTCTAATTAATAATTCCAAATTAATATCCTTATTTTACAACATGAGAATACTTATTTCTTCTTATTTTGATAAATATTCAAATTTTCAATTTAATCTTGAATAATATTTAAAAAATAATCGTGATGAAATAGTACCGATTTATATAATTCTATGTGATGTTATAATATACAATAAACCTATGAAAACATTTTATAATGTATACATAAGAATAATTTATCTAAACAATGAATTATAAATTTCCCTCACCTTATTATTAAGTATACTTTAATTATAACAGGATTTCTCCATTTTCGTAAATATTTACATGATAATTAATTATAAATATTTCACTATATTTATTTCACCTTCATTATTTAGAAAATTTTAGATTATCATAGAATGTTTTTCATGAGATTATTTTCAAAATATTTATCTGATTATATTCAATAACAAGTATTTAGAAAAATATACTGGTGAATGTTTAATCAAAACATGCATAGTATAAATTAAACATACATTTTAGATCCCCAGTGTAGTATTTTTTTCATGGAAAAATGATTTAACCAAGGAACCGAGTAGATATAAAGAGATTATGCTCACATACTGAAAGTAATAGGGGCCTTTGATAAATTTTAACACACTTCAATAAATTCTAAATCATTGTTTTGGGTCACTAAAACTCAAGAAAATCATGTAGAATCTAAAATGAGAGAATGAAACATAATTTGAGAATTTATAGATATTCAATGTATGATACTTTATCAACTTTATATTTAGTCCACCTATATTTTTCTAAATTATTAAATTAAATATCAGAACACAATAGTGGATGGAACCAAATATTAAAAAAAACAGGTTAAAAAATATTAAATAAATAAAATGAATTTAAAACAAAACTTTTATGCTTCAAAAATCATTACAATTGTGATTGATCAGTTACTGATAAAATAGGGATGGGAAATCTAAACAAACAAGGAAAAGACTAATATCCATATGAAACTCAAACATGTATCCTAAATGTAATAGGGTTTTACCCTTATACAAATATATATCCTTACCCTATAAGGGAAAACATCATATAACCTTTACATATCAATAATATTTCCCTTATGTAGTGTTATGAAACTCTTTAGGAAGTATGTTATTCTTAGAGATATCATGGTTACCATTATAAGATATTAATATTACCATTTCATGAGAAGAATAAATCAAAACCATGTTTTATTTTGAAAATGAAAACTTTTACATGGGTAAGGAAAAGATCATGCTACCCATATGTGAGACTATTCTTACCCTTATTTAACACTTATAAATTTAGGGTCACCCTTGTGAATCCCATATAAAATCGCATGTATCTTTACACAACAATTTATGAACATGAGTTTCTATTACACAAAACCAGTGTATTGTGTAAGGGAATTAACAACCATAAAATTATTACATGTTCACATACCTAAACATATAAACCATTAGGATAATTATTTATTACCACATCCAAACCCCAAATATAAATATAAAATATCAGAAAAAATTAAATAAAAAATTATAAATTAAAAAAAAATTAAACATTTATATTACTTCCATAACTTGTAAAACCATTTATAAAACTCTTTATAAATTAAAAAAACATATAAATTTGTGAAACTGGTCCCAAGACACCATACACCCAATAATTAAATAGAATGAAATTATAATATTTTAGAGCATTACATTAGATACCTATCAAATAATTATCATCTAATAGAAGATAAAATACTGTGACAGAGGGAAATGGATGGGGAAGAATTTAAACCCTCCCACAATGTGATAACACTCAAAGATCTTTCAATATTGGGAATATAGTAACCACTATGTAAACATTGTGTATAGATATATAATTCCTTAAAAAATATCATGGGGGTTCTTAGCCTCAAATAGGATTGTGTAAATAAATAATAAATTTCATGAAGAGTTGATTCAATATTGCATTTCAGTAAGAGATCAAATTATTCATCCCAAAAAATCATGTATCAATCAACTGTAGAATTTAGGCACTTGTTGATAACTCTCAAAATGAAGGAAGATCATATCTACTGAAACATATATAACAAAATCAACATGGAAGGATTTTAATATTTAATAAAACAAACATAACAATGAAACAAATATATTGGGGGGAAAACCTTTATCTAATTTTTTTAAATATTTTACTTATGAATGACATAAAATAAAAATCTATACAAGATTTGATTTTTTACCAGGGTACAAAAGTTAAACCATGACATTAAAGATATATAATGTGTAATATATATTCATCTATAGTGTTTTTTCAATATTTTATAATAATTTATTCATAAATTTTATTAAGCTACTTACCACATTTTATTGTGTGCTAATAGAAAATTAAGATAAAAACATAAAAATGTTCTCAAAAATATCTTTTTTTAATTATGGATATATATCCAAACATTTTACATCTAATTGTTGCAAAATTTTAATCAATACTAATAAAAAAATCAATTGTTTTCTTGTGTTTATAATATAGTTGGTCAGGAACTATTCAATGGTAAAACATTTTTAAATAAATCATAATTTAATTTTTTTATCAAAAGATTCTTTGAGAAAAAAATTTATTTACACTTACAAACCCACTTTTAAAATAAATATAAGTTTCATAGAATAAATTAAATTGGTTATTTAAGAAAATGAGTTATCATAAAATAAATTTCATCATATCAGTATCATTGAATATCATTAAAAAACATGAAGAAAACTTTAATGGATGACCTAACCATTGTAAAATTTCTATTTCTAAATTAATTTCATATTTAAAATGAGTTATCTGATTACTCGTCAACATAGGATGACAAAATTATTTGAAAAGAATATTTTTCTTCAAACAAGAAAAATAATACATGATATATAAGAAATTTAAATTATTATTATAAATAAAAACATCAAAATTTAAAATAATAATTTAATCATAATGAAATTTATAGGGTATATGTATTCATTTTATACATATTGAAAATTTTGCTCATTTTTTAATATTTAGTTATGAAAAAGGGTAAGAAACATGAAAAATATATAAAGGATATAATTTCCACATTTCAATTTACCATTTACTATAGATTCATTCTGCTAATTTATAATTTTAAAATAAATTCCACATAACATTCCCTAATCATCACATGCAGCATATTAAAGTGTATTTCCCCAAGAATGAAAATCAATGAAATACATCCACCATACCCTGATATATTTTCTTTGGGTGGAATTGACTCACAGAAACTATTTTAATTCATTTTATAATATTTTGTATAATTATATGGAAATAATCCCCTGTGGTTATATTGAAAAATTAATATCATCTGTAAATAGAATGATACAACTCTCTTCTGAGGATGTATCCACACATGTCCATAACCTTATCTTTATCAATGTGGCATTAACAACCCACATCATAAATAAATTTGATTTATAATAGTGATATTGTTTAATCAATCACTGGGAATAATTACATTAATGATAAAAGAAATTTTTATTCATTCATGTACTAGGACGCATGTCACCTTGAACAAGTGAATAGTATATTGATTTATATAATGAATAATTAGATCATCACATTCACTTATATAAAATCTATAATACATGAGGTCCAAGAGAAGAGTGTAGGATGTATATAATGATAGATACCACTCCCCTAGATTAAACAAGGGACCTATGAGAGAGAGTAAAAAATTATATGAATAAGGAAACTAAAACCCTCTTTAAATAAAACATATATATTTCAACACATGTCCCAAGAAATGAGAACTAATTTCCAAATTTGAATGACTTTACGTGTGGTTTTCAAACTTTTTTATTTATGGGATACAAATAATATTGAATTATACTTTTATAAAGTTGTTTAAGTCAATTTAATTTTGAGGTTTCCTTTCACTCATTCAGAAGTGAAATTAATGATATAATAATTATACATCTAGTCATTCACTTCAAGTGCCCAAAATCAAATTCTTTCAAACTCAAAATTAAATACAGAGCCTCAAAGTATAACCTTATCATAGCGTCGAAATTCCATAATGGATTGAAAAAATTATTATATTATAATCCAACCCTATTAGGGTCTATGAAATAATACAATACTAGAGACCTTCCTAAGAGTATCCACCAAAAAACTATGAACTCCATACAAACTAGGAAAAACAGATTCTGTTATTTTCAAGCTATGACATAGAGAATAATCACGTTAAACAATGATTTTCTCTATCTATGAGCACAATTCAAACTGAAGTCTATCATATCCTCATAAAAAATATTCTCTACCCAATGATGTATAAAATATATTACAAAATTATAGATATTTGTTACTAAAAACCTAGCATTCCCCCCTTCAAAGTATCATCATCAACATCATCTACATTTTCAGGGTTTTCTAACTCATCTATCTGAATTGTGCCATCACTAACCTAATGGGGATGTATAAACATATCAAATAATATATGATAACTCACAATAGTGACACCTAACCAATAAAACATATTAATTGAGTTTGAATAATTAAATTGTTTTTCCATTATCTTCTCATTTAAACACTATCTGCATACAATTATGATGTATGAACCATTCCTATGTGTCTACACTTTAATTATCATTATTTCAATTGTCTTATATAATGATATTTAATGTCATTGTGTTAGATAAAATGCTTCCTAAAATCCCATTTTCTTATCATTGTACCTTGTTTATATCATGTACTATACCCAGTTGGCAGTATTTCTCTAAAAACAATGAATCCTAATAAGTATTTAACTCTAATATGAATCTTTTCTCTCATTAATCATAATTTAAATCACTCATTTAGGATCACTTTCCTCTAATGTAATACCACCTACATAGTTAATGAGGTATGATATATAGTAATGATGCAATCCTACCTCCAATAGGTCATAATATGGTGACCATAATGAAGGGTATAACATGAAAACAAATTGGAGTAACTACCCATTGATATATTAAAAGAATAATATTAGATGTGTTTGACCCCCATATAGTCTTTGATTATGAAAAGTAATGAAAATTGTCCATACATGATATGAATGTAATGACATACAACAGATGAAATTGAAATACTCTAAAACAAGTTCCCATTATTTAACACAAAGCTCCAATATCTTTTGAATAACTCCCCAATCAAATAATGTCAATATTGATCACCAACTAGGTATTGATTACCCAAAAACATTTTATCATTAAATATTTTGGCAATAAAATGTATATAGTAGTATCCTCCACAAAACTATACATGAAAAATGAGAAAGAAGCTAACTAAATCCTTGTGATTATACATGGGAAACCAACTCATAACCTAAAAAGGATTACTAATATATTATTATCTTCGCCAAGGATATATATACGAATTTTTCACATATAATAGAACATAAAATATAATAAAAAAATGTTTTATCTTATATAACTTCCCCATTGGATTACATCTATTAAAAATGTCTTATGTCATGATTCATCGCCATCCTTAATGTATGAAATCCCAATGACCCCTGGGATAATATATCATGAACCATTTGAAAAACATAATCTCATCATTCCAAAAATATCTCCATATATTAGCCAAGTAGTCTATGGGAGCCTCTAATTATTATAAATCATGTATTATACCTCAAGTAATAAAACCCTATACAAAACATACCTATAATATTCATTGGGATACTATATATGAATATACATGTTTGTGAAATAACCATAATCCATTAAATCGCTATATACAAATATATGTATAAAGATAAACAAAATCCATAGAATCACATAATACTATCATGAGATGAGAGGGGGTAGTCAACCATATTTTCCTACCCAACAAATATTTTGGTGAAATCCCCCTCCCATAGTCTAATGGTTGACAATCACCATGCTAAAATAGGTGGGGAAGCACATGAAATAAAAAATCAAACATGATAAATATAATGATTAGAATCCCTCTAAGTAAAACTATGTAACAATGGAATCATCTAAAAATAATGTGGCATGTGACTTCTAGATTTAGCTAATATGTCATATGTATTGAAATATATAAACATTAAAAATAATTTATTTTTTTAATTAATTAACACTTTGTTAATTATTACTATATCTTTTCAAATATTTAAACCTTAATCTTCTTTTTCTGGTTCCAAAATCACAATTAATTATTTTCATTACATTTAATGTTGGTTATTGATATAATTTTAGAAACATAGAATGTAATGCACTCTTATTTTAATTCATTTATAATTTCATAATATTTCTGGTACTCTAGGTTTCATCCTAAGCTAACACATAAAAAAATTCCATCATAGTGTAGAGTATCCAAATGCTTCTCATAGTTTGGAATTAATTATATAAAACAATATTATATCATATAATAGAATTAGGTTAATCATTGGAAAAGAAACAATTATTTAATTTATGATCAACATCACGAAACCCATGTACACTAATTATATTTTTCTTTTTTCTATCCTTGAAACCAATTAACAAAATAAAACATCTGACATCTCATTCCAACACTGTCATCATTGCCAACACCTCAGAACAATATTACAACCTCACACATCCATGATCAACTTATATCCTAATGTATCTTATCTCATATCATCATTTACTATTCAAGTATATCATTCAATCACATGATGACTATTAATCCATAGATATTAAATAAATAATTCCAATCATAATTCCAGACCTATCATCAACAATAATAATGTCGAAATTAAAAAAAGTAATTACATCTTGTATCATATAATATTGTGATTTCGCAGAATTAATGAAATTAATTAATAAATCATTATTTTTAAAAAATTCTATTTAAATAGTATATTAATATTATATTTAATCTTAGCAGGGCTTACCATATAAATCACAGATGATAAATATTATATAAATTTATTATTCTGCTGTCTATTGTTTTTTGTTAAACATGATGGTCATTATGTCAACATGTATTTTTTATTATAGACAAATAAATATGTGGTTTTGTTTTTATTTAATATAAATACATGTTTATATTTATTACCAATATTTATAGTAGTTTGGATACTGTATAGTAAGTATCATAAGTTAAAAATATATTTAAAATGCATGCGATAAAACATCCCATATATTTCAACCATGAATATAAATATTCAATCATGAAATAAACCTTATAGGTCATGAATTATATTAACTTATAACATTTTATATTCATATCTAAGATTAAATAATTGTTCACACTAGAAATATTATTATTTAGAAAAGGACTAAAATGAAAAAAATGAATCAATATCCATTTTAAATTTCTAATATAGATTATTATTTAATAATTCTATTAATTATTAGTTAAGTGGATTATTTCTTCAATGTACCAATATTGGTAACCATTATTTGAATAATTGGAGAAGAATTTTGATTATTCTATAAAAGTAAAAAAATTATTTCCAATTCTTTTGATATTATAAAAAATTATCATGTCAATGCCAAACATAATTTAACAATTATTCATGGATAAAAAATAACAATATATATCCTGATTTTATCATTTTAATGGAATAAGAACACTTCCAAAACATGTTATAATACTTTCAAATGAAATTTTTATCATTTAAATTAAATTGAAATTTCATCAGTTGAATTTTCTAAATAGATTCAGAATCTGATATGTTTTTTCATTACATAAATCTTTATAGAATAATCCATTATCACAATATCACTAAATTAATTTCATATTATACATTTATAAAGTATTATATTATAATTTAATCGACATAAAGTCATTATTTTGAATAATTTTATCAAATTATGGTTAAATCAATTCATTTCAAAAAGAATTAAATTCTTATTATAACCACATTTGAATAGTATAAATTGTGAAGAATTCGTGGATCAATAACATGATATTTTTAAATTGGAAAAACAATACATATAAGTTATATATGAGACAAGAATAAGGAGTGCACACACACTGGAAGAAATAGGACCGTTAAAAAGTTTGCAAAAGTCATCAAAATTTCAAATGTTGAGGTTTTTGATCACCATTACTATAGTGAATATTGGAGGACCTCTAGTGAGAGAATGAAATTATTTTTTAACGTACATATATATTCCTCCTTGGATACTCTCTAAAATTTCCATTTATTCACCATTTAATTTTACAAATGATTTCTAATAGTCAAAATTTAATTGTAGATCATTCTTGGTCTTCCAAAAAGGTGTAAAAAATTATTCGATGATTCAAAATAATTCAAAACCATGATTACATGAGTAAAAAATCATTGAAAAATAGTTCATGTGGTTACAGATCGAAGAGAGAAGGAATTCTTATAGTTGAGTAAATCCTAATACCCTTAATCAGCTAGTATATATTACATAATTGTAATAAGGATTAACCCTTACATTATTGGGAAAACAAAAGCTAAAAATCATTCATGTTTTGTGATACACTTGTGTAGCCTTAATAATCTTTGTTTTACCTTGATGTAAGAATAAGTAACATGTTTTTATGTTGATGTGTGATTTAGATTACAGTTACGTAGAAAGAAAAAAACTGATGTTACTTATACATAGCGGAGGACTATCATTTTGTGGGTAAGGAAATGATCATGCAGCAATTAAAAATACTAAGCTTACTCAGACATAACCATTTTGAATTTAGAGTTACCCTAACACAACACATTTAAACTTGATCATACCCTTACACGCCATTTAAAAACAATTTCCACACATATAAGCATGGTCCTACATAAAGGTAAGAACAAATTTAAAAATATTACATTTTAAATTATAAAAACATGTAAATAATTAATATATCGGTTTATTATGACTTCCAAAACTCCCAAAACACATATAATATTTTAAAATAAAAAAAATTCAAAACAAATATACAAAATAATATTTAATAAATTTAAGCTATATCAATAATTTTTTAATCAATTTTAAAACATATTTATAATTTAAAAATACTTTTCTAGAAAAATTTCTAAATTTATGAAGTTACACTTGTTCTATCAAACCCCAAAAATAAAAACAGAAGGCTTAATAATATTTTGTACTGTTATAGTGTATGGATATATATATATATTTTTACATTAAAATATTTTAAATTGTATTATATATATATATATATATTATAATACATATTTTAATAAATTAAATAAATTAATAGGTATAATGAAAATTTCTTGAGAACCCCTAAGATTTCAAAGTACGTTATTTCTTCAAAATAATTCAATAACTTGCACTAAACGCAACACCGAGTTCTAGCACACAATGACTTACCAAACAAGTCATTCAAAAGTGGTTAGGAATAGTATTAACTGAATTTTAAACTTTATATAATCTTTATAATTATAGAATCCATATTATGAGTTTCATAGACATAATGTAAGAACAAATACATTTTTTGAGACAGAAGAAGTATTTTTCAAAAAATGCAATTTTACCGCCTTTTAATGGTGAAGCCTTTTTAAATATAATATTTAAAACTTTTATATATTAAATTTGACAAAATAATCTTCTTCATTAGAATTGGGAGATAAAAATTTATTTTCCATAATGTTTTGGTGTTTTTCTCGTAACTTTCATATTTGGGTGAATAGTAAAAAATACTATATTTTAACTGAAAACAAATTTTTAAATAAAAATAATTTATATGGTTAAATTATAAATTTTAATGGCTTGGATGTTAAAATAGATTATATTTTTACCATTTAATCCAATGACGGTCATTTTAAGTAATTTCACTTTGAAATTGGACATAAATAAGTGTCAAAATTTTTGTAGTTTTTATTTCTTAAAAATACGCCTTTTGGTTTTGACAATGGGAATTAATTTTAAATTAATAAATGAAAATTATATGTTTTTAATTTGGTAAAATAGACATCATTATTAGATTCAGAATATCAAAATTATCTTAGGGTAAATTTCTTGGTATTTTGCTGAAATCTTTTAATTAATGATGAATAGTGAAAAACATTTAGTTATAGTTTAAAACAGATTTTTTACTTAATTAATTATTTATTTTATTTAAATTTATTTTATGTAAAAATAGATACACAATACATATATAATTTCAATGTAATTCATTGGATTCAGTGTATAATAATTTTAGATATAAAAAAATTTATTGATCTTTTCACTGTCTTTTACCCACCTCCTAGGATAATTTGTAAATTCACATAAAACATAATTTTACCGCTTTTGTGAGTGAAATTTATAAAATTAGAGAGACACAGTTAATATCAAGGAGTATAATGTGTTTCAATAAGATAATAATATTTTTTTGTGAAAACTAACTTTTTTACTTTTATTTACCACGGTAAAAAGTAAATAGGGTAATTAAGGGTAAAATGATATTATTATTACCCTAAAACATGTCATAATTCTATTTTCCAAGTATAATTCTGCCAAAAACAATATTATTAATAAAATATGAACCCCTTTGGTCCACTTGGATTAGATTAGTACATTTATTATTATTTAATTCAAAGAAGAGTTAAAAGAGTTAAAATCAATGTTTAATAACTAAAACATTTTTAATATAGGGTAATACATAAGATAAATTCGATTATAAAAATTCATTAGAAAGACGAAAATATTTCCTATATAATGGTATTTTATTTATAATTTTATGCATCAAATAATTTAATATATTTATGACACAAGGATGATGTAGTAATTAACTTATTAGTGAAATATTAAAATAATTGATATTATAAATACACAAATAAATTTAATTTCAGACTTTTAATGAATTCCACAAACTTTATTGGTTAAAAAGAAATGTTAGGATTGATTTAATTAATCAGGTTATAATTAATAAATTTATTAAGACTTTAACAACAATCAATTATTAAATAGTGTCAAAATTGGCATAAAGGTGTTTTTAAAACAATTTTTATATTACTAATTCATATAATAATCTTAAAAATCTATGGTTCAGCCAAAGGACTTATATGATGATAGGTATGTTATTAATTAACCAGTTGGGGTTCTTTTGGTAGTTTATTGTATGTTTATTAACCATATAATATTAATATACAAAGAACATGGTAAATGTCAAACAATTTAACTAAAAGTTAAATCGAAAAGTTAAGGGTAAAATAGTGACCCAAACTTGCCTAAACCTTATTGGTTGAGTTGTTTTCAACCCATCTGAGTACTATACTTTAAAAACTGTGTTTGGAGCGATTATAAATCGAATATGAATTATTTATAAAATAATACTTTAATTTTTTTCTAAAGAGCCCCTCCTCCCCCTTATAAAAGCACACCACTTCTAACCAATTACTCAAACCTCTCAAGCCTTTTGGATTTTCCACCCTCTTCCCAATTAAGCTCCCTAAATCCCTCTCCTCCTCCTAAAATCCTTAATTTAGGCAGAAGGAACTTCAAGAGTCCTTTTTGGTTCAAACCAAATAGAGTTACCATAATTAAAGGTAATAATTTCTCTTAGCTTCTTTTATTTTATTTCACTTCTCAGACCCCTAACCTCTTATTATTCTTTTCTTTTGTAATAAAACCAGTATGCTCACTATACTAAGATGTTGTTACGAGAGTTATTCGAACTACACATACATACACCTCCATTTAATGGGTGATGAACATAATGTTTCTGTGGATAGAAACCAAACGCCTCACGAAATTATGATTGTTCAATTATCTCTTACCACCTTTCATGGTGGCCATTATGATTGAAATATAATTAAATAAGATTTTAATAATATTTATATTATATATTAGCTTCTGTAATTCCATTTTATATCATACCATTATTCTTTTCATTGTGTATATATATACGATAATATCATTTTAGGAAAAGCAGAATACCGCCCCCTAAAAGTGATATGACTCATTCATACCATACATGGAACATATAAAGGATGGTGTTAATGAACATAAGTAACAAAAATAATATATTATATTACAATGGAATAATAATATAACTATGTATAATTTTGTTTTTATTCCTTTTAAAATAAAAAATAAATGGAAGTAGCATTCGTGAGTACGTACGGACTACGGTCTCCACGAACGCGATGAGATTCATTCCCCATCGTAACAATTAAAGTATAATTCTCATTTTATGATTAAAAATAATGTTTAAGGACTTGATATCTTTCTGGATATTAATATGATACAACCTATCCCTAAGAATCATGGATTATGTAACAAAACATATAAAATAAAATTAGTAAGTTAACATCAGAAACGACGATAATACTACGATATTATTAACAAAGAAATATTAAAAAATCATATATGATATCATTTTAACGTATATTATTCTTTTATAATTTAATAACAATTATTTCACCATTATAAATGAGGTTAACCTACCCTCGTGCAAGGAAAATTAAAAGGTATGGTTTTATTTCACAATCTCTTTATTATCTGATGTTGTTTATACGTAATTATCTACCGGGACCTCATTATCATCCACATACATGTTTCGTAAAAATTTATTTCAAATCATTATTCCTATTTTATAGACAATGGGTTATGTTCATTTATAACCTTGTTGACGTTTTATAATATGTTTATTAATGAATCTTTCCATCGTTTTTTGAACAAGGTCATTTTTAACCTTTTCGACAGAATTAAGGTAAGAATGTTTTTTGAACTTATACGGAGGGTGAGGCTATTTTCCACTGTTATAAAATCGTCAATGATTCCCTTACAAGCTTATAATATTATTTTCAAATTTAATTTTTTATTTTATAATTATGTGACTTTTAAATGATTTCAAAAAAAGATATATTTCTCTCAAATAGTTTTGATGTCATCTATGTCTACATCCTTTGGTGGATTTTAAGATTATTTGAAGTTGATTTATTATGATACAAAACTTCCATTCTATATTAAAGGTTTTGTGACATTTTTGACTATGGATGTGTTATTTTTAAACCATTCATATTTTATAGAGAAAGTATTGAAATTTCGTATGCTAGTTTTAATAAGAATTATTATGTTATGTTTCAACCTGTTCATATGAGGAATGCATTGGATATAGTAAGTGACAGGTGGAGCCCGCTATAGCTCCTCGATGCATAGGTTGGTCTCATGAGAAATAATAGTGTCTTGGAATAAGGCATTGACAAAAAAATATTTGCAGTCTTTGCATAAGGACTTGACAATGTGGTTATGATAGTCTGGAATTATGCATTTCATCATTATGAAAGTGGTTATTGATATTGCATGTGATTATTTTACTAGTAGAATATCCATGTGAATAAGTAAATGTAATTATTTCATTTAATTTTGGCAATATTATTCTGAAGTTCAAGTTTATAAGGCTTTTGTTTTAGTTATGCATTTTCTTAAATGTTTATACTTATTTATGAATGTTTTTTCTATATTGTTATCCTTACTGAGCATCTAAGCTCACCCCTTTCTATGTTTTATTTCTCCCAGGATGTGAAGAAATATTTTATGATTAACCTGTAGGGATAGTCTGAAGGGGATATGAGTGTGGACTATGGAGACTATATTATTGTAGTTTTTCACTTTATGATGTAATGTAACATTTATAAATATATCTAGTGATTCCAAGGCTACTAAAATAATCTGTCTTTGGAGACATGATCTTTTGTGATCATGCCAATGATACGTAATAATGCACTGAAACTGGGTAACTGGGTTTGGGGTGTTACGGTTTGTATCAAAGGAAGTTTAGTACCAACCTTGGATTCTATATTTAGATAAACTCTGATTAGAGCACATATTCCTAAGATGGACTTTGCGGATTAGTATAGAAGAACTTCCTAGAATTCTGGTATTGTAGAGATTTTGTGAGTTTTCTGAGAAATGCATTCCTGTCTATATACGAGTAGGTAGAGTCAGATCTGGTACAGATGTATCCAGGGGTAAAACTCCAAAACACCGCTTTGAGCTCAACTAGAATAGGAACTAGTGCACGACAACGGGCCTTGCTGCACTCCTGGTTACAACACTCTCGGGGGATATGCTTAGGATAATTCTAATTTTCTTTACAAATAATTATGAAGGTTTTATGAATATATAATTCCTCAATGAAAACATCATTATGATTAGGGATTATATTTATAAACCATTCAATTTACGTTAGGTATTTTACAAGTTTGTAATTATTCATTGCAATTCATAAACTGACCTAGTTTATGCTACTGTATATAAATGGCACCCAATAGAAGGAATGTGAACTCCAACAATACGTATGATCCAAAGAGTAATAAGGATCATATATTTCATAGTATTAATCCAACATTTATAAGGGAAATAGTCTCCCATGTATTCTCAACATATGAAGAAATAATATCATGTGTCAATAATATAAGTAAATAATTTTCCAAGTCCTATGACTTAGATGGAATGTAAGAGAAGAAAATGATCGAATATAGAATGATTGATAAAGGAAAGAGGGAATTTTTTTTCCCATATGTGATAATGTTGGGAAGAAACAACCTGAAACTTTCCTAAAGGAAATGGGAGGTTTTTATAAGTGTGGAGAAAAAGGACACCAAGTCCGTTACTGCAAGGGTAATAAAAAGGTTTCAAATGAACAATGCTTCATCTGGAAGTAGTTGGGACACTATGCGAACCAATGTCCAAATCATCATAGTATTCCCCAAATGATTCTATTGGATAATAATCAAGTTATGATACTACCATAGATGAGGATGAATGATTACAGGTCATATATTGTTATTAAAGAATTATGTCATTTGAGTTTTGTATCAACAATGTACTGGTTTTAATAATTATGGATTATATAAGGATTATACTATAATACTATTTCATTAAGGACTTGAGATTGTGTGGACCAAGAAAAGAGACTCAATAGAAGGTTAAATTTTTTTAAAACATATGGTTGAGAGAAATATAAACCATAATATGGTTCTGATACTGAGATAGTGATTTTGAAATAATAAACGATTGATTTGGATAAATTAAATTGGATATTCTTGATTACCTTGAAACTAATTAATGATTTGTATATTCCATCATTGTTGGAGTTCACAACATTTTTGGATAGAAGGAGTATATCCATTATCCTATAAGGAATAAGGGATCATGAATGTAATCAATAAGGTTTTAGGGTAATTCAGGATGTTTCAGTGTTTTAAAAGAATACATGATGAAGGTGTTCACTTGTTATTATGCGGAAAAAAGGATCTTCATTGTTTTTACCATCCTTATAAATTTTAGACTGTGAGTTTGGACTGAAGAATTTTTTGATAATTCTAGTTTGAGATTATTTTTGGATTTCCATAAAGGACAACCCGGAGGTCAGGCGACAACCCGTCGCCTCCGGCAAGGATACAAGACTTGAACCCGCAACCGAAGGGTGATAAGGGTGTATCACCTACCACTGGCCCACGTGATATCCTGGATTGAATAATGTAGTTTTTCTATAAAAAATATGGTAGATGAATTACAAAATCATTTTTTGAACCCTATATGAATAAGATAAATAGAATATTATTTTTATGTTCTATTATCTTTAAGAGTGAATGATGAGATTGTGGTATAAATTAGTTAAAATATAGGACTCTACTTGTCAAGTATATATTTTTCATCTTCTCTTATTCTATGAAGAAATTAATTCTTATACATTAGTGAAGGGATATTAAAAAAATGTGTTATCCTAATACCATATGTTTTGTTTAACCAATGGTATTTTAAATCATTTTAGATTGATGAATTTAAGGCCCTCAATTTGACACTTGTTTGAGATTGAGGACCTCAATCATTACCTATAATATTACGTTTTTCCTCTAATTATATGTCTCTAATTTCCACCAATGTTCTCGTAATCATGATCATAATTTGGTGGTCACCCTTTCATTTCCCTTTTCCTCATATTAAGAATAAATTTTAATAACCTAATTTCCGATGTGGGTTTTCCCAAAGGTATTTTCTATTTTCCATCTTTTATTTTCAAAATATAATTTCAAATTGTGAGGATGCAATTTATTTAATGAGGGAAGAATGTAACACCCTAAGATTTCATAATACGTTATTTCTTCAAAGTAATTCAACAACTTGCACTACACGCAACACCGAGTTCTAGCGCACCATGACTTACCAAACAAGCCATTCAAAAGTGGTTATAAATAGTATTAACTGAATTTAAACTTTATATAATCCTTATAATTTTAGAATCCATATTATGAGTTTCTTAGACATAATGTAAGAAATAATACATTTTTTCAGATAAAAGAAATATTTTTCAAAAAAATCAATTTTACCGTCTTTTAATGGAGAAGAATTTTGTAATCCAATATTTGAAACTTTTATATATTAAATTTTAAAAAATAAACTTCTTCTTTATAATCTGTACATAATACTTTAGTTTCAATAATGTTTTGGTGTTTGTCGGATATCTATCATATTTGGGTGAATAGTGAAAAATACTATATTTTAACTGAAAACAAATATTTAAATAAAAAAAATTATATTGTTAAATTATAAATTTTAATGTTTTGTAAGTATAAATAGATTATATTTTTACCATTTAATCTAATGATGGTCATTGTAAGTATTTTCACTTTGAAATTGGACATAAACAATGTCAAACTTTATGTAGTTAATATTTCTTAAAAATATGCCTTTTTGGTTTTGACAGCATTAATGAATTTTAAATAATAAATGAAACATATATGTTTTTAATTTGGTAAAATATATTTCATTATTGTATTCAAAATATCAAAATTATCTTAGGGAAAATTTTTAGTATTTTTCTGAATACTTTTAATTTTTGATGAATAGTGAAAAACACAGAGTTATAGTTTAAAACTGAATTTTTATTTAAATAATTATTAATTTTATTTATATTTATTTTTTTTTCAAAATAGATACATAATACCTCTATATGTTCAATTTAATTCATTGGATTTGGTTTATAATAATTTTAGATATACAAAAAAATTATTGAACATTTCACTGTCTTTTACCCACCTCCTAGGAGAAATTGCAAATTCATATAAAACAAAATTTTACCACTTTTGTGAGTGGAATTTAGAAAAATTGAGAGAAACGGTTAATATCCAGGAGTAAAATTTGGTTAAATAAGATAAAAATAATTTTTGGTGAATAGTAACTTTTTACTTTTATTTACCACTATAAAAAGTAAATAGCTTAATTAAGGGTAAAAATGATATTATTATTATTCTAACACGTGTTATAATTCTATTGGATATGTATAATTCAACCAAAAACAACTTTAGGAATAAAATATGAACCCCTTTGGTCCACTTGGATTAGAATAAGACATTTATTTTTATTTAATTCAAAGAAGAATTAAAAGAGTTAAAATCAATGTTTAATAACTAATACATTTTTAATATATGGTTATACAAAAGATAAATTAAATTATAAATATTCATTATAAATCTAAAAATATATCCTACATAATGGTATTTTATTTATAATTTTTATAGATCATATAATTTGATTTATTTATGACACAATGATGATGCAATAATTAACTAGTTGTTGAAATATTAAAATAATTGATATTATAAATACCCAAATAAATTTAATTTGATACTTTTAATGAATTCCACGAATTTTATTGGTTAATATTACATGTTAGGATTGATTAAATGAGTCTGGTTCGAATTAATAAAGTTACTAAGAATTTAACAACAATTAATTATTAAATAGAGTCAAAATTGACATAAAGGAGTTTTTAAAACAAATAATATATTATTAAATTATATAATATTTTTAAAAATATATGGTTTAGGAAAAATGACATATATGACGATAGTTATGTCATTAATGAACCACTTGGGGTCCCCTTGACATTTTATAGTATGTTTATTAGCCATATAATATAAATATACAAAGAGACATGGTAAATGTCAAACTATTTAACTAAGAGTTAAATCTAAAAGATAAGGGTAAAATAGTGACCCAAACATGTCTAAAATCTATTTTTTGAGTGGTTTTTGACCCATCCCCACCATAGACTTTATTTAATATATTTTGGATCCATTATAAACCGAATATTAATTTATTATAAAATAATACATTAAGTTTTTCCTAAAGAGCCCCTCCTCCCCCTTATAAAGGGACACAACTTCTATCCAATTCCTCAAACCTCTCAGGCCTTTTGGCATGTCCAGCCTCTTACCAGTTAATCTACCTATATCCCTCTCCTCCTCTTAGAAGCCTTACCTTAGGCATAAGGAACTTCAAGTGCCATTTTTGGTTCAAACCAAAGGTAGTTACCCAAACTAAAAGTAACGATTTCTCTTAGCTTTTTCTCTTTTATTTTACTTATCCAATCCCTAAACTCTTCTTATTCATTTCATTTGTAACAAAACCAGTGTCCTAAATATACTAGGATATTTTTATGAGATGTATTCTAACTACACATACACACACCTTCATCTAATGGGAGAAAAACAAAATGTTTTCGTGGATGGAAACCAAACGCCTCACGAAACGATGATTGTTCCATTATCTCCTACAACCTCTCATTGTGGCCATTATGATGGTACTATAATTAAATTTTATATTAATGATATTTATTTTATATATAATCTTCTGTAAATCCATTTTATAGCATACCATTATTCCTTCCATGTTGTATATATATACAATAATTTCATTTGAAGAAGTGCGGACTACCGCCCCCACAAAGTGAAATGACTCGTTCATACCATACATGGAATGTATAAAGGATGGTGTTAATTAACATAATAAACACATATATGATATTATATTATACTGAATAATAATATACCTATGTATAATTTGGTTTTTATTCCTTTTTAAATGAAAAATAAATGGATGTAGAATTCGTGCGTACGTACGGACTACCGTCTCCACAAACGCGATGAGATTCATTCCCCATCGTATCCATTCAAGTCTAATTCCCATTTTATGATAAATTTTTTTAATGACTTTATATCATTCTGGATATGTATAAGATACAACCTATCCCTAAAAAATATGGCTTATGTAACAAAACATATAATATAAAATGAGTAAGTTAACACCCGAAATGTTGATAATACTAAGATATTATTAACAAACAAATGTTAAAAGATCATATATGATATCATATTAACGTATATGATTCTTGTATAATTTAATAAAAATTATATCATGATTCTAAAGGAGGTTATACTACCCTTAACCAAGTAAAAGTATAAGGTAAGGGTTTAATTAACAATATCATCATTATCCGAGGTTGTTTATACATAATTATCTACTAGGACCTTTTTATCATCCACATCCATGTTTATTAAAAATGTATTTCAAATAATTATTAATATTTTATAGACAATGGGTTAAGGTCATTTGTACCCTTGTTTACTTTTTATAATATGTTTATAAAAGATTTTTTCGGTCATTTTCAAAACAAGGTCCTTTTTAACCTCTTCGACAGAAATAAGGTAAGATTGTTTTTTTAATTTATACAGTAGGTGTGGCTATTTTCTGCCATTATAAAATATTCAATGCTTCCCTTAGAAGCATATAAGACTATTTTCATATTAAATGTTTTATTTTATAATTATGTGACTTTTAAATGATTTCAAAAAAATAGATATTTTTCTCAAATAGTTTTGATTTCATCTATGTCAACATCTATTGATGGATTTTAAGCTTATTTGAAGTTGGTTTATTATGATAAAAAAACTTCTGTTCTGTATTGATGGTTTTTTAATATGTTTGACTATGGATGATTTATTTATATACCATTCATGGTTTATTGAGAAGGTATTGACATTTTGTATGCTAGTATTAATATGAATGTTTATTTTATGTTTAGACCTATTCATATGAGGAATGAAAGGGACTTAGTAAGTGATGGGTGGAACCCGCTATAACTCCTAGATGCATCGGTAGATATCATGAGACAAACTAGTTTCTTGGAACAAGGCCTCGAAAAAAACTTATTTTTAGTCATGGCACAAGTCCTTTACTATGTGGTCATGTGAATAAGTAAACGGAATTGTTTCATTTTATTTTTTCCATATTATGTTGAAGTTCTAGATTAAAAGGCTTTAGTTTTAGTTATACATTTCCTTAAATGTTTATGCTTATTTAGGAAATTTTCCGCTATATTATTATCCTTATTGAGAATCTGAGATCACCCCTTTCTATGTTTTATTTCTCCCAGGATGTGAAAAAAAAATTTATGACTGACCTGCAGGGATAGTCTTAAGGTGATCTGATTGTGGACCATGGAGACTATATTTTTTTAGTTTTTCACTTTATGATGTAATTTAACATATATGAATGTATCTAGTGATTCCAAGGCTACTTAAGTAATCAGTCTTTCGAGACTTGATCTTTTCTGATCATGCCAATGATACGTAATAATGCACCAAATTAGTGTAACTGGGGTCGGGGTGTTACAGTTGGTATCAGAGATGTTTAATACAATCCTTGGAATCTAGATTAAGATAAACTCTGATTAGAGCATATGGACCTAATATGGACTTTGAGGATTAGTATATAAGAACTTCCTATAATTTTGGTACTGTAGAGATTTTGTGAGTTTTCCGAGCAATGCATCCATGTCTGGATACGAGCAGGTAGAGGCAGCTCTAGCATAGATGTACCTAGGGGTAAAACTCCAAAAAACCGATTTGAACTAGACTCAAACTGGTACTGGCGCACAACAATTGGCCTTGCTTCACTCTTGGTTACGACACTCCTGAGGTATATGCTTAGGATAATTTTCATTTTTATTACAAATCATTATGAAGGGTCTATGAGTATATAATTCCTCAATGAAAACATCCTTATGATTATAGATTATATACATAAACCATTCAATTTAAATTATGTATTTTACATGTTTGGAATTATTCATTGCAATTCATAAACATGTTTGGAATTATTCATTGCAATTCATAAACTGACCTAGTTTATGCTATTGTATAGAAATGGTGCCCAGTAGAAGGAATGTGAACTCCATCAATATGTATGATCCAAAGAGTAAGAAGGATCATATCTTTTATATTTTTAATCCAACATTTATAAGGGAAATATTATCCCATGTATTCTCATCATATGAAGACATAGTATCATGTGTTAATAAGATAAGTAAATAATTATCTAAGTCTTATGGCTTTGAAGGGAAGCAAGAGAAGAAAAGGATGGAAGAGTGAAAGATGTATAAAGGGAAGAGGGAAAAGATGAATTTTCCTATATGTGATAACTGTGGGAAGAAATTCCCTAGAACATGCCTGATGGGAATGGGAGTTTTTTATAAGTGTGGAGAAAAATGACACCAAGTACGTGACTGTAAGGGTAAGAAAAAGTTTTCAAATGAACAATGCTTCATATGCTAGGAGATGGGACACTACGCGAACTGATGTCCAAATCATCAGAGTATTCCCCAAATGATGCTATTGGATAATAATCATGTTATGATATTACCACAGATGAGGAAGAATGATTAGAGTTCTTATGTTGTAATTAAAGAATTATGTTATTTGAGTGTTGTATAAAAAATGTAATGGTTATAATAATTATGGAATATATAAGGATTGTACTGCAGTACTATTTCATTAAGGACTTGAGATTGTGTGGACAAAGAAAAAGTGACTCAATAGTAGGTTATATTTTTGGAAAATATAAGGTTGAGAGAAAGATAAACCATATTATGGTTCTGCTACCGAGGTAGTGATTTTTGAATTATACATGATTTATTTGGATAAATTATATTGGATATTGTTGATTACCTTGAAACTGATTAATGATTTGTCTATTCCATCATTGTTGGAGTTTACAAAAAAAAATTATAGAAAGATTTTATCCAGTATTCTATAAGGAATAAGGGATCATGAATGTATTCAATAAGGTTTTATGGTAATTCAGGATGTTGCAGGGTTTTAAAAGAATACATGATGAAGGTGTTAACATGTTATTACGTAGAAAAGGGATCTTCATTGTGTTTAACTTCTTTATAAAGTTTGGACTGAGAGTTTGGACAGATGAATTTTGGATAATTCTAGTTTGAGATTATTTTTGGATTGCCATAAAAGGACAACCCCGGGGTTGGGTGGCAACCTGTCGTGTCCGGTAAGGCCATGAGACTTGAACCCGCAACCATAGGGTGACAAGGGTGTATCAACTACCACTGGCCCATGTGATTTCCTGGATTGAATAATGTAGTATTTTTTAAAAAAATTATGGAAGATGAATTATAAATTCATTTATTTTGAACCCTATATGAATAGGATAAATAGAATATTATTTTTATGTTCTAATATCTTTTAGAATGATTTATGAGTTTGTGGTAAAAATTAGTTAAAGGATAGGACTCTACATGTCAAGTATATATTTTTCTTCTTCACTTATTCTATGAAGAAATTAATTCTTATACTTTAGTGAAGGGATCTTAAAACAAAAAATGTGTTTTCCTAATACAATATGTTTTGTTGAACTGATAGTATTTTAAATCATCATAGATTGATGAATTTAAGGCCCTCAATTTTACACATGTTTATGATTGATGACCTTAATCACTACCTATAAATATTTATGATTTCCCTCTAATACTATGTCTCTAATTTCCAACAATGTTCTCCTAATCGAGATCATAATTTGGTGGTGACCCTTTCATTTCCCTTTTCCTCTTATTGAGACTAAATTTTATTAACCTAATTTCCGATGTGGGTTTTCCCAATGGTAATTTCTATTTTTAACCTTTTTCTTTTTAAAAATAACTTCAAATTTCATGGATGGAATTTATTGAAGGAGGGATGAATGTAACACCCCAATATTTCATAGTATGTTATTTCTTCCAGGTAATTTAATAACTTGCACTACACGCAACACTGAGTTCTAGCACACCATGACTTACCAAACAAGCCGTTCAAATGCGGTTATAAAAAGTATTAACTGAATTTTAAACTTTATATAATCCTTATAATTTAAGAATCCATATTATGAGTTTATTAGACATAATTTAATAACAAATACATTATTTCAGATTAAAGAAGTATTTTTCAAAAAATGTAATTTTACCATCTTTTAATGGTGAAGACTTTTTAAATAAAACATTTGAATCTTTTATATATTTAATTAGACAAAATAAAATTCTTCTTTAAAATCGGGACAGAAGAATTTAGTTTCAATAATGTTTTGGTGTTTTTCGCATAACATTCATATTTGGGTGAATAGTTAAAATACTATATTTTAACTGAAAACTACTTTCTAAATCAAAATAATTTGTATTGTTAAATTATACATTTTAATGGTTTGTATGTATAAATAGATTATATTTTTACCATTTAATCCAATTATGGTCATTGTAAGTAATTTCACTTTGAAATTGGACATAAACAAGTGTCAAATATTATGTAGTTATTATTTCGTAAAAATACGCCTTTTGGTTTTGACAGTGGAAATTAATTTTAAATTAATAAATGAAACTTCTATGTTTTTTATTTGGTAAAATTTACTTTATTATTGAATTTTTAATATAAAAATTATCTTAGGAAAATATTTGGTATTTTTCTGAAAACATATAATTTTTTATGAATAGTGAAAAACGCTGACTTATAGTTTAAAAACGAATTCTTATTTAAATAATTATTTATTTTATTTATATTTAATTTATGTCAAAATAGATACATAATAACTATATGAGTTCAATTTAATTAATTCTATTTAGTTAATAAAAATTTTAGATATATAAAACGTTTATTGAACTTCAACTGTCTTTTACTCACCTCCTAGGAGGATTTACAAATTCACATAAAACAAAAATTACCACTTCTATAAGTGGAATTTTGAAAATTTGAGAGACACGGCTAATATAGAGGACTAAAATGTGGTTTAATAAGATAAAAATAATTTTTGATGAATTGTAACTTTTTACTTTTATTTACCACGGTAAAAAGTAAATAGGGTAATTAAGGGTAAAATGATTTTATTATTACCCTTACACATTTCTTAATTATATTGGATAAGTATAATTCGACCAAAAACCACATTAGGAATAAAATATGAACCTATTTAGTCCACTTGGATTAGATTAGGATATTTATTATTATTTAATTCAAAGATAAGTTAATAGAGTTAAAATCAATGTTTATTAAATAAAACGTATTTAATATAGGTTTATACATAAGATAAATTCGATTATAAATATTCATTAGAAATATAAAACTATTCCATTAATAATTGTATTTTATTCATAATTTTTAGACATTACATAATTTAATTTAATTATGACACAAAGACGATGTAGTAATTACCTTATTAGTGAAATATTTAAATTATTGATATTATAAATACCCAAATAAATTTAATTTTATAGTTATAATGAATTCCATGAATTTTATTGGTTAATAAGACAAGATAGGATTGATTTAATGAATCTGGTTCGAATTAATAAAAATATTAATCCCATAACAAAAATCAGTTATAAAATAGTGTCAAAATTCACATAAAGGACATTAAAAAAATTATATTATTAATTGCTATAATATTCCTAAAAATATAAGGTTCGGCCAAAGAACTTAAATGATGATAGGTATGTCATTAATGAACCACTTTGGGTTTGTTTGGTAGTTTATAGTATGTTTATTAACCATAAAATATAAATTTACAAAGAGAAATGGTAAATGTCAAACTATTTAACTAAGAGTTAAATCTAAAAGATAAAACCTGTCTCAAACATATTGGTTGAGTTTTTTTCGACCAATCCCCTACTTAGACTTTAATAAATCCTATTTTGTGCCATTATAAATCAAATATGAATTTTCTATAAAATAATATTTTAATTTTTTCCAAATGAGCCCCTCCCCCCTTATAAATGGACACAACTTCTAACCAATTCTTCACACCTCTCCTGAATTTTGGATCATCAAAATTCTACCCAATTAAGCTCCCCACATCTCTATCCTCCTCTTAGAAGCCTTACTTTAGGCATAAGGCACTTCATGTGTCCTTTTTGGTTCAAACCAAATGGAGTTACCCAAATTAAAGTTAACGATTTCTCTTAGCTTCTTTACGTTTATTTTACTTATCCAACCCCTAAAATATTCTTATTATTTTATTTTTTATACAAAAAAAGTATCCAAAATATACTAGGATATTGTTATGAAAATTATTCAAACTACACCTATAAAAACCTCCTTCTAATGGGTGAATAACATAATGTTTCTATGGATGGAAACCAAACTCCTCACGAAACGATGATTGTTCAATTATCTCCTACCGCCTCTCATGGTGGCCATTATGATAGCACTATAATTAAATATGATATTTATGATATTTATTTTATATATAAGCTTCTGTAATTCCATTTTATATCATACAATTATTCATTTCATGTTGTATATTATATACAATAATTTCAATTGAGGAAGTGCGGACTACCTTCCCCTCAAAGTGATATGACTCATTCATACCATACATGGAAAGTATAAAGGATGGTGTTAATTAACTCAAGTAACACATATATGATATCATATTATACTGGAATAATAATATACCTATGTATCATTTGGTTTTTATTCCTTTTAAAATGAAAAAAGAAATTGAAGTAGCCTTCGTGCGTACGTATGGACTACCGTCTCAATGAACGCGATGAGATTCATTCCCCATCGTATCCATTCAAGTATAATTCTCATTTTATGATTACAAATAATGTTTAAAAACTTGATATCATTCTGGATATGAATAAGATACAACCTATCCATAACAAACATGGCTTATGGAACAAAAAATATAAAATAAATTGAGTAAGTTAACACCAGAAACGATGATAATACTAAGATATTATTAACAAAGAAATGTTCAAAGATCATATATGATATCATATTAACATATATGATTCTTGTATAATTTAATAACAATTATTTCACCATTATAAAGGAGGTTAAACTACCCTAAAACAAGGAAAAGTACAAGGTAAGGGATTATTTCACAATCTCTTCATTATCTGAGGTTATTTATATATAATTTTCTACTAGGACATCTTTATCATCCACATCCATCTTTCTTAAAAATGTATTTCAAATCATTCTTACTATTTTCTAGAAAATAGTTTACGGTAATTTATACCCATGTTGAATTTTAATAATATATTTATAAAGGAATCTTTCCGTCATTTTCTAAACAAGTTCCTTTTTAACCTTTTCGACAGAATTAAGGTAAGAATGTTTTTTTAACTTATACAGCAGGTGTAGCTATTTTCCACCATTATAAAATCATTGAAGCATACCTTACAATCTTATATGATTATTTTCTTATTAAATGTTTTATTTTATAATTATGTTACTTTTAAATGATTTCAAAAAAAGACTTATTTCTCTCAAATAGTTTTGATTTCATCTATGTCAATATCCTTTGATTAATTTTAAGCTTATTTGAAGTAGATTTATTATGATACAAAACTTCTATTCTGTATTGAAGGTTTTGTGATATGTTTGACTGTGGATATTTTATTTTGATACCATTCATGTTTTATGGAGAAATTATTGACATTTCATATGCTAGTTTTAATACGAATTTTTATGTTATGTTTAAACCTGTTCATTTGAGGAATGAATTGGACATAGTAAGTGATGGGTGGAGCCCTTGATAGCTCCTCGATTCATCGGTAGGTCTCATGAGACAAAATAATGTTGGAACAAGGCCTTGAAAAAACTTATTTGTAGTCTTGGCGTAAGGCCTTTGACTATGTGGTTATGATAGTCTGGCATTATGCATTCCATCATTGTGAAAGTTGTTATTGATATTGCATGTGATTATTCGACTAGTACAATATCCATGTGAATAAGTAAATGGGATTATTTCATTTTATTTTTTCCATATTATGCTGAAGTTCATGTTTAAAAAGATTTTTTTTAGTTATACACTACCTTAAATGTTTATGATTATTTATGAAAGTTTCGTCTCTATTGTTATTCTTAATGAGCATCTGAGCTCACCCCTTTCTATGTTTTATTTTTCCTAGGATGTGAAGAAATATTTTATGACGGACCTGCAGTGATATTCTGATGAGGATATGAGTGTGTACTATGGATACTATATTATTTTAGTTTTTCACTTTATTATGTAATGTAACATTTATGAATGTATAATGTGATTCCAAGTCTAGTAAACTAATCAGCCTTTTGAGAGTTGATCTTTTGTGATCATGCCAATGATACATAATAATTCACCGACTATGGGTAACTAGGGTCGGGGCATTATAGTTGTTATTAGACGAAGTTTAGTAAAATTCTCGGAATCTAGATTCAGATAAACTTTGATTAGATACCATCGACCTAAGATGGACTTTGAGGATTATTATAGAAGAACTTCCTAGAAATTATGTATTTTAGATATTTTGTGATTTTTCCAGGAAATACATCCCTATCTAGATACGAGAAGGTAAAGGTGGCTCTGGAACAGATGTACAAGGGGTAAAACCCAAAAACACCACTTTGAGCTAGAATCGAACAATTCCTGGTGCATGAAAACAGGTGTTGTTGCCGTCTTGGTTATGACACTCCTAGGGGATATGATTAGGATAATTCTCATTTTCATTACAAATAATTATGAAGGGTTTATGAGTATATAATTCCTTAATGAAAACATCTTTATTATTAAGGATTATATCCATAAACCATTCAATTTACATTAGGTATTTTACAAGTTTGAAATTATCCATTGAAATTCATAAACTGGCCCAGTTTATTCTATTGTATAGAAATGGTGCTCTGTAGAAGGAATGTGAACTCGAACAATACGTATGATCCAAAGTGTAAGAAGGATCATATCTTTTATAGTATTAAACCAACATTTATAAGGGAAATAGTCTCCCATGTATTCTCAACATATAATGAAATAGTATCATGTGTTAATAAGATAAGTAAAGAATTCTCTGAGTCCTATGGATTTGTAGGGAAGCAAGAGAAGAAAAGTACTGAAGAAAGAAAATGGATAAAGGGAAGAGGGAAAACGAAGATTTTTCATATATGTGATAACTGTGGGAAGAAACACCCAGGAACTTTCCTAAAGGGAATGGGTGTTTGTTATAATTGTGGAGAAGAATGACACCAAGTATGTGGCTGCAAGGGTATGAAAAGGCTTCAAATTAAAAATGATTCATCTACAAGGAGTTGGGAGACTATGTGAACCGATGTCCAAATCCTAAGAGTATTCCCCAAATGATGCTATTGGATAATAATCATGTTAGGATACTACCACAAATGAGGAGGAATGATTAGAGTTCTTATGTTGTTATTAGAGAATTATGTCATTTGAGTGTTGTATCAACAATATACTTGTTATAATAATAATGGAGTATATAAGGATTGTATTGCAGTACTATTTCATTGAGGACTTGAGATTGTGTGGAACCAAGAAAAGTGACTCAATATCAGGTTAAATTTTTGGAAAATATATTGTAGAGAGAAAGATAAACCATAATATGGTTCTGATACTGAGGTAGTGATTTTGGAATAATACCTGACTTATTTGGATAAATTATATTGGATATTCTTGATTACATTGAAACTGATTAATGATTTGTATATTCCATCATTGTTGGAGTTTACAAAATTTTGGGATAAAAGGAGTATATCTAGTATTCAATAAGGAATAAGGGATCATTAATGTAATCAATAATGTTTTATTGTAATTCAGGATGTTGCAGTGTTTTAAAAGAATACATGATGAAGGTGTTCAAATTTTATTACACAGAAAAAATGATCTTCATTGTGTTTACCTTCCTTATAAATTTTGGATTGTGAGTATGGAAAGAAGTATTTTGGATAATTATAGTTTGAGAATATTTTTGGATTGACCTAAAAGGACAACCCAGAGGTCGAGCGCAACCCGTCACGTTCGGCAAGGACGCGAGACTTGAACCAGCAACTGATGGGAGATAAGGGTGTATCACCTACCACCGGCCCACATGATGTCCTGGATTGAATAATTTAGTCTTTTTTAAAAAAATTATGATAGATGAATTATAAATTCATTTTTTAAACCATATATTAATAAGATAAATAGTATATTATTTTTAAGTTCTATTATCTTTTATAGTGAATGATGAGTTTGTTGTAGAAATTAGTTAAAGGATGGGACTATACTTGTCAAGTATATATTTTTCTTCATCTCTTATTCTATGAAGAAATTAATTCTTATACTTTAGTGTAGGGATCCTAAAAAATGATTTATCCTAATACCAAATGTTTTGTTGAACTGATGGTATTTTAAATCATCATAGATTGATGAATTTAAGGCCCTCAATTTTACACTTGTTTATTATTGATGACCTTAATCACTACCTATAAATATTTACTTTTTTCTATAATTATATGTCTCTAATTTCCAGCAATGTTCTCCTAATAGAGATCATAATTTGGTGGTAAACCTTTAATTTCCCTTTTCCTCTTATTAAGACTAATTTTTATTATCCTAATTTCCGATGTGGGTCATCCCAAAGGTATTTTCTATTTTAAACCATTTATTTTCGAAAAATAATTTCAAATTGCGAGGATGCAGTTTAATGTAGGAGGGAAGAATGTAACACCCCAAGATTTCATAGTACCTTATTTCTTCAAAGTAATTCAATAACTTGCACCACACGCAACACCAAGTTCTAGTGCACCATGACTTACCGAAAAAGAAATTCAAAAGAGGTTATGAATAGTATTAACTGAATTTTAAACAATATATAATCCTTATATTTTTAGAATCCATATTATGATTTTCTTCGACATAATGTAAGAACAAATACATTTTTCAGATAAAAGATTTATTTTTCAGATAATTAAATTTTACCGACTTTTAATGGCAAATCCTTTTTAAATAAAATATTTTAATCTTTTATATATTAAATTTGACAAAATAAACTTCTTATTTTCAATAGGTACATAAAAATTTACTTTCAAAAATTATTTTTGTGTTTTCGAATAACTTTCATATTTGGGTAAATAGCGAAAATACTCTATTTTAACTGAAAACATATTTTTAAATCAAAATAATTTATATTGTTAAATTATAAATTTTAATGGTTTGGAAGAATAAATAGATTATATTTTTACTATTTAATCCAATTATGGTCAATTTATGTAATTTCACTTTGAAATTGGATATAAACAAGTGTCAAACTTTAGGTAGTTATTATTTCTTAAAAATACGCCATTTGGTTTTGATAGCAGGAATTTATATGAAATTAACAAAAGAAACTTCTATATTTTTAATTTTGTAAAATAGACTTCATTATTGAATTCAGAATATCGAAATTTACTTAGGGTAAATTTTTGGTATTTTTCTGAAAACTTTTAATTTTTGACGAAAAGTGAAAAACACTAAGTTATAGTTTAAAACCGAATATTTATTTAAATAATTATTTATTTTCATTAAATTTATTTTATTTCAAAATAGATTCATAATACTTATATATTTTCAATGCAATTCATTGGATTCAGTTTATAATAATTTCATATATATAAATTTGTTTTTAAAGTTTTCACAGTCTTTTACCCACCTCCTCAGAGAAGTCGGAAATTCACATAAAACATAATTTTACCACCTTTTTGAGTGGAATTTCAAAAATTCTAGAGACATGGTTAATATCAAGGAGTAAAAAAAATTTCAATAAGAGAAAAATAATTTTGGGTGAATAGTAACTTTTTACTTTTATTTACCACAGTAAATAGTAAAAAGGGGAATTATGGGTAAAAATGATATTATTATTACCCTAACACCTATCCTAATTTTATTGGCTACATATAATTCGAACAAAAACAACCTTAGGAATAAAATATGATCCTCTTTGGTCCACATGGATTATATTAGGACATTTATTATTATTTAATTCAAAGAAGAGTTAAAAGTGTTAAAATCAATGTTTAATAGCTAAAACATTTTTAATATAGGGTTATAAAGAATATAAATTAGATTATAAATATTCATTATAAATATAAATATATTTCCTACATAATTGAATTTTATTTATAATTTTAAAACTTGAAATAATTTAATTTATTTATGACACAATGATGATGCAGTAATTACCTTATTAGTGAAATATTAACATAATTGATTCAATAAATACCCAAATAAATTTAATTTGATACTTTTAATGAATTACAAGAATTTTATTGGTCAATATGAAATGTTAGGATTGATTAAATAAATCATGTTCGAATTAATAAATTTATTAAAACTTTTAAAAAATCAATTATTATATAGTGTTAAAAATTGACATAAAAGAGTTTTTAGAACAAATATTATATTATTAATTGATATAACATTCCTAAAAATATAAGTTTTGGGAAAAAAACATATATGATGATAGGTATTTAATTAATTAACCACATGTATTTCTCTTGGATGTTTATAGTATGTTTATTAACCATATAATATAAATATACAAATAGACATGGTAAATGTCAAACTATTTAACTAAGAGTTAAATCTAAAAGATAAGGGAAAATAGTGACCCAAATTTATCTAAAACTTATTGGTTGAATGTTTTGAGACCAATACCCTCCTTAGAATTTAAATAATCTTTTTTTGAGCCATTATAAACTGAATATGAATTTATTATAAATTAATACTTTATGTTTTTTCTAAAGATCCCCTCTTCCCCCATATAAAAGGACGCCACTTCTAACCAATTACTCACACCTCTCAATCCTTTTTGTTCATCCAAACTCTGCCCAATTAATCTCCCTACATCCATATCCTCCTCTTAAAAGCCTTACATTATCCATAGGTCACTTCAAGAGTCCTATTTGGTTCAAACCAATGGAAGTTACCCAAATTAAAGGTAACAATTTCTCTTAGCTTCATTTATTTTATTTTACTTCTCCAACCCCTAAACTATTATTATTCTTTTCTTTTGTAACAAAACCTACACCATATATATACTAGGATATTTTTATGATATGTATTCGAACTAAAAATACACACAACACCTTCTAATGGGTAAAGATCATAATGTTTCTGTGGAAGGCAACCAAACACCTCACGAAATGATGATTGCTCAATTATCTCCTACTGTCTCTCATGGTGGCCATTATGATGGAATTATAATCAAATATGATATTTATGATCTTTATTTTATATATAATCTTCTTTATTTCCATTTTATATAATACCATAATTCTTTTCATGTTGTATATATATATGATAATTTTATTTGAGGAAGTACGGACTTCCGCCCCCTTAAAGTGATATGACTCGTTCATACTATACATGGAACATATAAAGGATGGTGTAAATGAAATTAAGTAATAAAAATAAGATATTATATTATAATGGTATAATAATATACTGATGTATCATTTGGTTTTGATTCCTTATACAATGAATAATGAAATGGAAGTAGCGTTCATTCGTACTTACGGACTACCGTCTCCACGAAAGAGATGAGATTCATTCCCCTTCATATCCATTCATGTATAATTATAATTTTATGATTAAAAATAATTTTTAAGTGATTCATATCATTCTGAATATGAATAAGATACAGCTATCCATAAAAAAATGGCTTATTTAATAAAACATATAATATAAAACGAGTAAGTTAACACCCAAAATGACGATAATACTAAGATATTATCAACAAAGGAATGTTAAAAGATCATATATGATATCATATTAACATATATGATTATTTTATAATTTAATAACAATTATTTCACAATTATACACGAGGTTAAACTACCCTCAACCATGGAAAAGTACAAGGTAAGGGTTTATTTCACAATCGCTTCATTATCTGAGGTTGTTTATACGTAATTAACTACTAGGACCTCTTTATCATCAACATCCATGTTTTTTAAAAATGCATTTCAAATCATTATTACTATTTTATAGAAAATAGATTCAGGTCATTTATATCCTTTTTGACTTTTTTATAATATGTTTATAAAATAATCTTTCTGCCATTTTCCAAAAAAGGTCCTTTTAAACCTTTTTGAAAGAATTAAGGTAAGAATGTTTTTTTAACTTATACTGCGGGTGCGGCTATTTTCCACCGTTATATAATAAATGAAGCATCCCATACAAGCTTATAAGAGTAATTTAAATGTAAATTTTTTATTTTATAATTTTTTGACCTTTAAATGATTTCAAAAAAATAGATATTTCACTCAAATAGTTTTGATTTCATCTATGTCAACATCATTTCATGGATTTTAAGCTTATTTAAAGATGATTTATTATGATACAAAACTTTTTTACTGTATTGAAGGTTTTGTGATATGTTTGATTGTGGATGTGTTATTTTTATACCATTCATGGTTTATGGAGAAATTATTGACATTTCATATGCTAGTTTTAATACAATTTTTTATGTTATGTTTAAACCTATTCATATGAGGAATGCATTGGACTTAGTAAGTGTCGGGTTAAGCCTGCTATATCTCCTCAATGCATCGGTAGGTCTAATGAGACAAACTAGTGCCTTGGCACATTTCCTTGACAAAAACATATTTTTAGTCATGGCACAAGGCCTTGACTATGTGGTTATGATAGTCTGGCATTATGCATTCCTTCATTATGAAAGTGGTTATTGATATTGAATGTGATTATTCGACTAGAAGAATATCCATGTGAATAATTAAATGGAATTATTTCATTTTAATTTTATAATTTTATGTTGAAGTTCATGATTAAAATTCTTTTGTTTAAGTTATACATTTCCTTAAATGTTTATGCATATTTATGAATGTTTTCGCTATATTGTTATCCTTATTGAGAAACTTAGCTAACCCCTTTCTATGTTTTATTTTTCCCAAGATGAGAAGAAATATTTTTTTACATACATACAGGGATAGTCTGATGGGTATATGAGTGTGGAAAATGGAGACTATATTATTGATGTTTTTCACTTTATGATGTAATTTAATATTTAGGAATGTATCTAGTGATTATAAGGCTACTAAA
Organism: Viscum album; assembly: GCA_963277665.1. Lineage (NCBI taxonomy): Eukaryota > Viridiplantae > Streptophyta > Magnoliopsida > Santalales > Viscaceae > Viscum > Viscum album. Next base: position 1,970,341,026 of record OY728128.1, read on the forward strand.
CTAATCGTTCATTCAAGACTTGATGTTTTGTGATCATGCCAATGATACATAATAATGCACTGACTCTAGGTAACTGGGGTCGGGGCGTTACATGTTTTATAATAAATGATATATATATAATAAAACATATATTATTTAAGGAATTAAAACATCTCTATATGTGAATATATTTTACCTAGTGTAAAGTATGTAACTCCATACATAATAGAATGGTTTTTATCATAGAAATATTAGGATTTAATGTGATAATTTCAGAAATTATTTGATTTTCTATTTTGGTAATGTGATAATAAATTTGAAAGTTGTATCATAATTATTTTTTGATTGATGATTTAATTATTATAGCTTAGAAAAGATATTTCTATGAACATTGATGATAGAAAATACAATTTCAATGCATAAAATTATTATTGGAATTAATTGATATAATCATGTGTTTTTGTGAACATGATATTTTATTATTTAGAAAAAATTAGTTTGAATAATGATGTTTTGTTTTAAAAATAATGTATTGTTTGATGTTTAAAAACTAAAACTAAAATTTAATATTTTTAATGGTCTTAGATTTTATAACTAAAGGAAAAAATACACATACACCCCTCACCCCACAAGTAAATTCAATACTCATTCTAATGGTTGAAACACTTCGCAAATAGCCTACTATATTGATTGGATCGAAGGATAAGTTCCCTAAGGGACATTAGATGGATATTTACCATTTTTTTTGCCACTCATATGTCACTAATATTTATCACTACTGACCCACATTATCAAATCTTCCACAAAATTAATCATAAATTCTATCAATGGGGCTGTCACAATTTGAACGCACATAAAAAACATATAAAAATATATGGATACATATCAAAACAAATGAAATCGAAATATATATATATGATTGTGTGTGTGTACACACACACACATATTTATATTTATCTGTGTTTACATAAATGATTATGCATCGAACAACCATAATATCGATGAAATAAACCATATAATATATATATAGATATATATATATTGGTAGGTAGAGTAACAAAATTTAGAAGATCCCTAAAAGAGTGGTGATGGAACCAGAATGGGATCATGATAGAGGAAGAAAAACAAAAAATAAAAACCATATTGCATAATTGTTTGATTTTTTTTATAAACACATTTTGAATACCATACCATGAGTTAGAGAGATCGATTTTTCCAAAATATTCCACAAAATTCAGTGGTAAGTTTTTATATATATGAGAGATTGATCGAAAATGAAGATTATAATTACTGTTAGAATTAGTTTAAAATGGGTTAAAAGGATTTATTAGGGTTAGAATAAAATAGTAATAAAAACCTTTTAGTATGGCTAAAAGAAAAAATCATTGATAAAGAATACTTTTATACATGTTTTTGATAACGTTTATAAATACATAACATTATCAGCAATCAAACCCGACCACTATAAGTGTTAACGAGTATCGCAAATACTAATTATATTCATCTCATCTAATATTAGAAGGGATAAATTTTAGTGAATATTGAAACATAAAATTATATTGAAATTTTACAATAAATTAATAATTTTACAATGAATTAATATTAAAATATATAATTATTAATAAATTTTTTAATATAATGACAAATAATTAATTAATATTAAAATAAATGGATTAATATTATTATATTTGTTTTATAAATAAATATGTTAATATAATAATAAATAAAGTAAAAAAATTAATTTATACTGTAATAAATAAATATGAAAAATAAATAAACTACAAAAATATTTAAATTAAGATATTAATATTATTATTCATGTGTTAATATGATAAAAGTGTATTAGTATTATAAGAAATATATTCATATGATAATAAAATTTAATTAACTACTATTTTAATATTTTGATAATTTTACTATTAATATTATATAAAATGTATTAATATTATAAAAGGTAACAATTAAATTTATAAAATAATAGAAATATATACAAATATATATTAATATTTAGTATTAAAAATAGTTAATATTATTAATAATATTATGATTAATATATAATTATAATTATAAATTATGTAATTATAATATAGTAAATTTTTTATCAACTAAAAAAATTAATATTAAAATTAATATATGGAAATTTTATTAGTATTAATTTAAATTTATAAGTAAAATATTAGTTTCTAATAAAACATACTAATTATAATATAGATATATAAAAAAAGAATTAATATATTTGTATTAATAAGAATATATTATAATAAATTTATTAATATTATAATAATATTGTAAAAATTATAAAAAAATTATAATTAATATATGTAGTTATAAATTAATATTGTGATAAATGGCTCATAAGGCGTAGCTCAATGGTACCAAACCTATGAGGTGTTTCCGTGGACTTGATTTCAAGTCTCCCTAGCTTCCTACATGTTTGTGGGATGTATTTTATTTATAGCTTTCTAATTCCCCCATCTCGATTGTTTGTAACTGTGATAAATGTATTAATAAATATAAAAATATAACACATAACATATTAGTGTTTTACAAAATATATTTCTTAATTACATTACTGGAAAAATAAAATGTATTTTAATATTTATAATTAAATCGATGTAAAATTGGTAATATATAGATATATTATTGATAATAATAAATTAAATTGTTTCATATATTCTAGTTATTATATATAACAAATATTTTTAATTAATAATTTTGTTTAAATTTTTAGTTATTATTATTATTATTCACATAAATTCACAAATATATATGTGTGTGTTTGTGTCTTTGTGTCTTTGTGTGTGTGTGTCATATATAGGTGAACCGACACAAAAATGTGTCCGTCCAATTATACATACACATGCACAAAAATACATGCACATACACATACATAAACATGAATACATGTAAAAATATACATATACACATACACACACAGACAAATACAGACATACAAATATATACACATGGATACACATATATACACATAAAAATACATACACAAATATTCAAATTCAAGAACATAAATACACATACCCAATCATACAAATATATGCACATACATACATACATACGACTTTACATACATGGACAAAGACAAACATACATATACATGAACATACATTAAAATGAATACAAATACAGATATAAATTATTGCATACACCCCCCCCACACACACAACCAATACATTCACATACATAGACATGTACATGAATATAAGCATATATACATAAACAGACAAGCACGCATACACATGTGTATACATACACATGCATAAAAATGCAGATTCACAAACATAAACATACACATACACGTACATACATATCTTCACATACACATACAAATACATATACACATTAAAAGACCTAAAATACATACGTACACATACATGTGGATCCATATACATTTATTCCCCTACGTTTATATAAAACATACACATACACATACATACACATATAGACACACAAACACACAGACACACAGACACAAACATATACATACTCTTACAAACGTACAAACATCTACAAACATATAAATACATATAAACATATATATATATATAAATTCATGTAGATGTAAATATATATAAATATTTTCATACACACGCACTAACATGCGACCTTTTTTGTATATGTTGAAGATTTTTTCCAAGATTATATTAATATATATATATTTACCCATTTTTTATATAAATATAAATAAATATATATATGATCATTTTTATCTTTATATAAATATTAAAAATTAATTTCAATATATTAAAATTATAAATACATTTTTTTTCTAAATTTAAATAAATTATTAGATATTTTACAGGATTAATTTAAATATGATAATTCATTATGTATAAAATATGAATATAATATTGATAATAATTCATTATAGTAATATGATATATAATTTTAAATATAAATTTTTCTTATGAATTTAATTTTTAGTATATTAATTTATTTATTTATAAATATTCAAATATATACATATATATATATGAAAAAATAAACACATATAATTATAAATAAAAGTATAATTTAAATATATGTGTATAAGAAATATATAATCTTATTAAAAATATATAATATATATTTAAATTATTTTTATTTTTATTTATATTTATGTGTGTCTGTGTTTTAAAATATATTAATATATATACACACTCACATACCCAAATATATATAATTATAAATACATATATATTAAAAATTATACAACACTAATATAGATAAATAAAATAAAATATGAATATATAAATTCATATACTAATTTATATAAATTGAATTTAAATACATTATAGAAAAATGAATTAATGAATCAGCATATTAAAATTGTATATATAAATATATCTCTGTGTGTGTGTTTTTTTATAAAAACAATTTTATATTTGGTCACCTTTATTATATGTAAAAAATAATTGATAACGAGATTCCCTTATAAATGATAAATAAATAACCAATTAGTGGTAAACATTATCTGCTCTAAAAAAACAAAGATAATGGTTTCAATTTTATCATCACCCTTTTCAACATAGGTAATTGTAGCAGTTGTAACTATTTTTATCTATCGCTGATAAAATTTAGTCTTTTATTATATCTTTTAGTAAGTGGTGAAGAAGGTAAAACTAAATATTAATGAATCTATAGTAGGATACACTAGAGATACATAATTTGAGGGAATTTTGTTGGACATTTTTTGTAGATTTATTTAATTTTATTAAATTTTGTGCCCACCCTTTACCTGATTAATGCATCAACTAGAGTTTCATTTACTATATTATCATATGAGTGAATGTTTCTATATATAACCCCTTAGATTCTTCTTTTGTGTGACTATTTTGGATTTTATTTGGGTTTACCTCCCATTTAATAGAAAATGTTTTTAGGTTTTAGATGTATATTTTTAAGAATATTGAAATCATAAACCGTCTATGTGATCTATGTCATCTACACAACATTCCATGAATATTTAAATTCTTTGATCCTTTTATTCAATTCTTGAAACATATCAATTTATTAATATTCTACAGGTTTGTAAAGATATGTCCCCTAATGGAGAAAGAGATAGAGAGAAGCAAGGATATGGACTATTTTACTTCTTCTAGGTTCAACGATGATGAATCTATCATTCATCAAATTTATAGTATAGGATCTCTAATGAACTCCTTAATTATACTTTGTGTATAACAAGAACAATGTTGATGACTAATCTGTCACTTATATTTATTAATCCTTTTGGTTAATAAAATTAATATTCATTAGATATAGATATTGAATAAGCCGTATGACAACAAAGCGAGAGGGATCAATGATGAAGATTTCAATTCCATGCCGAAAGGATCTCAAAAACATTATTCTGAGTATGTGGTCAGGGGGTATTGGTCGTATTTATTATTCCTTATGATTTGTTTTTAAAATATAACTATGACTTTATGTGTATTGGTATATATTGAATGTGTGATTCCACCCATACCAGTAGTACGTTTGGATTTCAAAATTCTATATTGGCAACGACCATAAACAATAGTAAGAACCCTCATCATCGATAGAATTATTATTATTTTATTTATGGCTCTCTGTTTTCTTCCATTCATTCTCATTGCAAAGTGAAATGCTCAGAAGATTTTATCCCATGAAAGTAGAATAATTTTATGAAAAAAAGAAATCCTCATGCCAATATTTATTGATTTATTCATTGATATGTTGGAGCAAAAAATTTCAATATAATTTCATGTCATTAGAGTTTTTCTATATACATTGAATAAATTTACATGTTCTGTAAATATGATTTTTGTTTTATAATACTAACAGACTTTTTCATACATGATTTTATCATAGATAAATATGATTTAATTATATATAAATTATTATAGAATATTATTTTTTATAATCATATCATCCAGTTTTGGTATTTTAAATTAGTCTTGAATTTATAATTTAATTTTCATGTGGAAATTATATTTTTAGTTGAATCAATTTTTTATATATTTTTTATTAAATTTTTTTGGATGTATTATTGAATTTTGATAACATTATTAAATATTAATATATTTTTATTCCCATATAAATGTTTTTTTTATTCTTATCCTTTATAACATAATATTTTCTTTTATTTCCAGTTAGTTGTTTCATTAGGTATGATGTTTTTATTATATTCTATATTGGGACATTTTTATATTTATTATGATATTTTTGGAGCTATAATTATACCAACAGTGCGTTTATGTTGAATTTATATTTCCCTAATGTATCTCACATTAATGTGTATTATATTCAAATTAAGAATAATTAAATTTTCTAAAAATTCAAAAAAAAATCTTCATATCAATTTAATGATTTTTTTAATCTTTACACTAAAAATAACATTTGATTATTAATTCATCTTTGGTCATTTTAACTCACAGGCCATAATTTTATAATATTCCTTCAAATTTTTCCTCCTTATCATCTCCCTTTTATTTCATCTTCACTTATCATAGTAGAGACATTAGGTTATTTCCAAAACATGTAAATATGAATCTTTCATAGGAGGGGACTATGTGGGGGTGTCCTGGATTCCATAATAGGATAGTTTTCATGGTTATTGGCCAGTTTTTATTCATGTTTATGGTATTTTATATATATTTAGCCTATTTTACTTATGAGTGACCTAGATTTCATCTATGAATATTCCACACTTTGCATTCATATTCTGGACTGTTGTCCATATGTTTGACTTGTTGTGAGTTAATGACTATGTTTTTTATTTTAGTAAAGGTAACCTAATGGGTGTATTCTTTAAATTAAAACCCATTTCATTAGGATATAATTTGGACCTTTTAACTATATGATATTGGAAACCTCAGTTTATATTCTTAAATTTCACTATGATTTTAGAATGATTTTTATATCAGAGTTATGGTATCTAACTTCCATTGGATCACTTGTGGTTTCTCATATCTAAGAGTCATTCTTTATGACATTTATGAGATGTGTTCCTTCAAACAAACACTTTATTTGATAAATTCTCCATCTAAAATAGGTTTTGGTAGCTTTCTCCTTTTATGGTTATATAGGATCTTGTTTATTTTTTGTATTTTTAATGTTACTTTATTAATATAGTGCCTTATTTTATAGTTCATATGTGTCATGTTGATGCATAAATCTTATGGTGTTATATAATATGATCCTTTTATTTTATGGGATTAGGTGGATATAATTTTAATTTAATTTTACATGATTGTTTTTCTTTACCATGTGTTAATATTTTCTTGATATTTTTATTTTTAGAATATCATTATTCATATATTCAATGTGAATTTTTTTGTTCTATCTTTATCTATCCATTTTCATTTTTGTATGAGTAATTCTTTCCATCTTCTGAGGTGCACATGAACATCAGATGTATTCCAAGAGTTATTAAATGATAATACCTTAAATTTTATCTTAAAAAAATTCTAATATTAAATGTGTTTACATTTATATTTTATTTAATTTTGATAATTCTTTTAGTGTTATTTTTCTTTCAACTTGGGAAACATGTACAAGTGTGTTTCATGTTATATAACAAATTGTTGTCATACCATGTAGTATCTCGATTAAAAACTAATGCCTATATTGTCGATCACAATTACCAAAGTATAATGATATGGTTTGAATTTATTTTTGAATGTGGATATGTGTGATATTTGATTTACTACTGAATATATAATGAAATTTATTTCCATGGGGGGTAATTTTGATTTTTTATTCACATAGATTATTAAAAAAAATTACATTGTATTATTTTTCAGTATCTTCCATTTTGTTGGATAATAGTTTTAAAATTTAGGTGAATTTATAATATTAATTCATTCCATTATTCAATTACTTCTATAGTATGTTGTGGAATGATGTGTCCATTTTCAAAAATGTTAGGAAAATTCAAGTTAAGCATGCTGGATCTCCCAAAAAACATGTTCGGATGAATTTTCCTAGTGCATCTCATATGATAAAGGAGGTTGAAAATATGTCTACTATGATTACTTCGAAAGATAGAAATAATGATGTTGGCCTGAAGGGAAAAAAAGTTGAAACACATCGACAATGCCATACACCTTACTATAAGCCTATCAATACCACTGTAGTTAATAATTCTCACTCTAATAAGAATTTTGGACATTATTCTCAGTTGAATTAGATGACAGTTGGATATACTGATTCTGGTGAATTTCATACACAACGGAGTGTTGATGATATATATGGAAGAGCCTCTTTTAATAATTACCTTGTTGGTAACTCTGAAATCACAAGAATCACAGAATGAGGTAGGAAAATCACTATAGAAGACGATGTATTTGAACTTGTACCTTTTATGAAATCTCGTCATTGTATATCCAATTATGTTGGTTTGGATGGGTTTGTGTTAGTTATATCAGATAGTCTTGGTGTTGTTACACCATTTTAGATGGTCCCATGTGGGATTATTTATGGACCTGATGTAATTTTAGAGCATACATAAAATCTTATTTGGATGAAGAATATATACTAGAGACAAAGTCGGTTATTCTACAGTAATTTGGAAATAGTAATTGTTTTAAATTTCTCTATATTTTTAATTTATGTCAATGAATGAATGTGTATCGTGAGGAATTTTGTAATGATTATGGTTTTTTTCGTGAAACATCCTTATATAGTTTGTCTGCTGAATAGTGGAGCTCCGTTGAGCTGATGGATAAGACCTCAAATCGAGATGTTCATACCAAATATGATGACTCATCTGGAATGGATGATTAGGATGAAGCTTGGAAATCTCCCATACAATTGAAGACATCTAGACATCAAAGAATGGGCGGATTTTGTGGAAGGGTGGATTTCAAAAAAGTTAATCTCCTTTGTTTTGTGGCATTGTTTGTGCCGAATCATTTGTAACCCCATGTTTCTTTATCTTTTTGTGCACTCTTCTCTATTTATGTAGATTTTTTTGGGCCATTGTTTATAATCAATGGTCCTCACATTTTACGGTATTTTTCCTGGTATTCACGATTTTATGTCCATTATAATATTTTATTTCCAACTTGTTTAATATAGATTTAAATTAATAATTTAGAATAATTAATTATATATATATATATATATTCTTTATAATATTAATTTGAATGGGTATTATTTAATATGAAATGATGATGGGTTATTCTCGGGTAATCCTTTTATTGGGTGTATGAATAGTATTTTCAATAACCCAATTTCCTAATTGTACATCTAATAGATAATTTCATCTTACAACTTTTCATGACATTAAGAGATTAAATTTGAATTTGAATTATTCTTATCACCTTACTATGATTCGTTTGAGAGGATTTTTTCATGTGGATTTGGGATATCCTATTATTCTGCAGCCATATTTTTCTTGGATTAAAAATTGTTTTTTCGATAGTTAAAACTCATAAATCATCCATATGATCTCTACCATCAAAATATTATGCCTCTCATGCTTCCCCTATTCAATCTTGGAAGTCATCATACTATATTCCTATGTTTTTGAAATCAGTTTGGATACTAGATCCTAATTGGAGAAGAAGGGATCCATTGAATAAAACTTCTTCATCAGTGATCTTGAATCCGTCATCTTATTGTAATGTGGTGAGATTTAATTACCTCCCCATTTCCCCTAACTATAATAGATCAAAGGTAACACATTGTTTTCGTAGGGTTTGAAAAATATAATATTTTCCCCAATTTCATTTTGGTAGGCTCGAAACTAAAACCACCCAATTATCGCTACTATATATAACAACTAGGTTGTACCTATTAGGCTACATAAAATATGATCATGAGGAAACTATCCATTCTTGTTATAAAACATAGAGTAAGATAGAAAAATATTGTGTTTATTGTGTACATTGATTGACCAATACGAGACTGCACTTGGAGGTCTGGAAAATAATGATTTCTATATAGAGAATATGGGATACTGATTATGTGATTTTAGGACACTAGAAAGTGATTACTAGTATTATTTCTTATTAATTTTTATATATCATAAATTCAGGTATTTTTAATATTTTATAGTTATATTTGTTGAATGCATGATTCCATATTGTCTGGGAGTACATGTTGACTTAGTGAGCGTAACATTGTTGTATCTGGTTGGGATTTTTCCCATTCTATATATTTTTATATATTCCTTATCATTTCATTCTATATTCTTGTGATGATTTTAACCATGATTGTATACTAAATATATTTACAATGTAAATCCTCGTGTCTGTTTTTAGTACTCTATCACTATTTTTTGATTGAATTATTCTAATTTTAGCTTTTCTATCTACATTAAATATTATTAATTATTTTGTAAAACTATATTTTTTAATACATTAATTCACTTTTCATTCTCAAATTTATCATCATTTCAGTTAGTTTTATTCGTTATATATTTCTTAATCAATTCATTAGGTTAAAATTTAACCACCATGTTTTGGAAAAGTAAATTCGTAAATATAGAAATTAATTTTCATGTGTTCTTCCACACTGTAATACACTATTGTTTTAAAGAAAAATTTAAATGCATGAAACCTTTTGATATATACCCAAAACGCTCAATTAGAGGAGAGACTCTAACCATTTATTAATAATAGAAAAAACATAAGCATTCAACAGTTACACCAAGTCAGAAAAGAAACTACCTATCATAAAAATCATACTCATCACCACCCCCCTTAGATATTATTTCCTCTGCAGTGTCTGTTTCCCACTCTGATGATTCATAATGCTTAAAAACCTTGGCATATTTCCTTCTAAGATTTAGCTTCTCCAAAGCTAGAAACTCCTTCAAGGACTGTAAAGCCCAACGTTCCTTTCCAAAAGAAGATCTGGTAGACACCGGCCTTAGAATATAAGAATAATCCTTCTGCGGTTTTCATCGTGGAGGGTCTGTCTTAACAGCAACAACCTCATGCATCTTCATCCTTTCGCCTTGAACAACAACACTATAGGATGGCTGGACCACACCACTATCCTTTTCTTTGTCACTATCCAATATGTCACCCCACTTCCCCAATATTTTAACCTCCTGACAACCTCCCTCCAAACTAGAATCCTGCCGGACCAGACTGTTAGTTTTTTTTTGTGGCTGGTCCACCAGATTCTTCACGACTTCCTCGGTTGCAGCAGACATCAAAGAATTGGGAAGCTGTAAGAGGCCATCATGCCTTGCATCCTTCTCCTCTTCAAGCGGAGCCTCCTCGCCTTCCATCTCTAGGAATCTATTTTCAGTAGTGACCATGGTCACCAATCCTACAACATCAAAAACATTCCCACCTTGAGTCGGAACAAGCGGGTCCATAGAAATTCCTACTATATCTGACCCCATAAAAGAACTTCCTAAAGTATCAGCATTCATAGGACCGAGATCACCCCTTAAGTGATCAAAAACCTGCTTAACCGTCAGGTTCCATGACCTATTTGCCACATTCTGCAAAGAAATATCTTGTACGGTGTTTTCCGAACCAGTATGCACAGTGAACTCAGCCACAGAAGACACAGGAACTTCCCCCTGAACTGTGTTAACAGGGCCGGTATACTCAGCAACCTCAGCTGCAACAAAACCAGAAGCCCCAACCTGGAGGCTCAACATCCCCTCAGAATCATGGACCTCATCATCATTACCCCGCGACATCCCCTTCAGCAAGGCTATTGGAGAAGGCTCATCAACCATTGCAGCGCCATCCAAAGACTTTCGGACCACCCCTTTCGCGGGTGCCACTGACTCCATCACCACTGCACCATCATTTCCTCCAAGCCAGACATCCTGCTCAGCAGTATCTCCACATCCAACATATCGAGCGTCTTTCCTGGCGGCCAGAATCTCCCCCACTCCACCCCTTCCCGTTGTCGAACCATCTTTATAAGGACCCAATCCCACATCTTGATTCACAACAACAGCAGCACACCCTTCATTGCGCCTCGCCCCCATCAATTGTGAGGAGCCACTCACCCTCCCACCATGATAGTTCACATCCAAATGACCACATCATCTGCAATACACACAATAATCCATCCAAGATTCAAAAACCACATCTTGCCTCCACCGAAACTCTTGCTCATCTGTAATCCAAACACATCGGACTGGCGGATTTACACCATCCACTTCCACACATATTCTCGGACAGATAGGATGACAAACCAAATCAGTCCGCCAAGCAGAACAAAGATACCTACCGATCATATTCACAATCACAAACATTATATAAGGATTCTGAAATGAGAGAGGAAGCCCTGGAAGACTTACCCATGTCGTGAAAGTCTAAGGATCACGCCGCATGTGAAAATCAAAACTCCAGTGAAACAGGTAGAAAGAAGCCTTGTTGCATCTACGAGTGCCCATGGACTAGGCATAAATCAAATCCTCCTCTGATCCAAATCGAATAATTATGTGTCGCCGGTCATGCAGACCAACAACTGCCCGCTCCTGAAGCTTCAAAGATTCTGAAATAAAACGATCAAAGGTTTCAACCGAGGTCCGCTGAAGACGGAATCGGGCCACCATTGTGAGCTTGCAAAGATCAGCGGCACTGTTAATCTCTTCCGGAAGTAGATAGAGTGGAGGAGCCTCTTGGAAGAGTTTGGGGACCTTCGGCGAAATAGGAATCCTCAGAAAGGGCATAAATGAACCAAGATGCATCCCCTGCGTATGAAATTGCAAGTCTCCCCCCTCCGATCGGGAGGGGGGAGCCGGATCTGGCGGCATTAGGGCTAGGTCATCGGTGCAAGAGAGGAACCAGTCGCATCTTTATCCATCTCTCTTAAGACAAAACTCTCCTTTTGATATATATACACAACTATACTTTAAACATAATTTCGATACATCTATATTTTCATTTTCAATAAATACTCATCTTCAATTGTGATTAGTAAGTTATTTGTAGTCTCATAAAAGAAACATGATTTTTGGTGAATAGAAACAAAACCTTATGAAGAGTAACGTGACCATAATGAATTGTAGATTGTATTTTTATTTTATTTTAGTAATTGTTTATGATAATGAAATCATGATTAATTATTCAATTTGGTAAAAAATTAGTAGTAGTTTTAAACTTAATAATTTTTTAATATAATATTAAGTTTTATAAAATTTATATTAATAATATTTAGAAAAATATTATCCAAAAATGGAATTCATTTATTAATTCTGAATATCAAAAAATGGTTGGGGTGAATTGCTGTTATTTTATGGAAATCATTGATTTTTTTTATTATTAAAATATGGTAAAATACAGTATCTTCAAATTATCAATTAAATAAAATATTTTTGGCTTCATGGAGGTTGTAAGCACTCTTTTATCAAAAAACCATTATTTATATACTATTTTGGGTCCCCGAAATCAATGATATTCATTTTCATGAGAAAAACTATTGAAAAATAATTATTAGAATAATGTAAAATCTCTACTCTCTCCCACTTTTATTACCACCCTCATTTTCTTTTTCCTCTCAATCCTCCTATACCTTGATCATTGTCTTAGTTTTATCAAATCCCCTCCCAAAGGACCTCCCCCACGTCCAAGACCTACTAGTCTCATGAAAAGGCCAAAACCAAATCTTTTAAGGGGGATCTCAAAGAGAATAGATGAAGAACTAAGAGTCCTCTTATTTTTCATGTGTTTTCTTTTCATTTCCTTTCATTTCATATAAAATATTACCCAACACATATCCAAGGCGTATAAATTATCAATAATCATATATATTCTGTATGTTATCATGTTTATGTAAAAAATTCATCATCATTCTTCCCCCCTCTCCCTCTTATTCTAAAAATAAAAACATTGTTCCTGATGTGATAATTTACGAAATGTATGGATGATGTGTTTGTAATTTCCATTACTTCTTTCAAATATGATCATAATACCTTTTTATTTGATTAAACAGATATAAAATGTATTTTTAAATAATTTTATGTTATGGAATTAACATATATGCCTACCATTAAAATATATATCTGAACAAGTTAATTACAATAGAGGAACAACCAAAAAATGATCCAAAAAATATCGTTAATGTTTTATCTAAGGACACATCAACATATATGATGAATATTTTATTTATGGAATCATTATATATTACATAAACATATCAATATATTTTCATTCCACTTCAGAAATTTCATTTTCAAGTGACAAGAATATAAAATACAACCCTGCCATGGATATCTGATAAAAAGAACGCACCAAAAGAAATGGAATGAAAAAAATACTAACAATTAATAGGTGAAATGATGTTTTGATGTTATAATATGAGTTGTTATTGAAATGAATATTTTTCTTTAAGATATAAATATCACTGTTATAGAAATTATATAGGAGGTTTAAACATGTTTTATGTGAGACATATCTGAGGTAAGGGAATTATTAACCTAATTTATATTCTTTGGGTTTACCTTCTACTTGATTATTTATGTGGTATTAAAATCGATTATGTGAGAAATTTTTTATATTATGCTTAATTATGTTTATTTATTTTGTATATAAATATTACACCATCACTATTAAGTCTCACATTAATTATATGATACTGGTTTTTGTATTTTCTTTTAAAACCCACTTATAAATTATGTTTTAAATAATTAAATGGCAATGTTTTGGTGAAAATTTTCATGTTCTATGATTCAATTCTACTCCATGGGAATTATTAATGATGAATGTTTGGACCAATTACTCCCTCTAAAGAATTGGGTATGTGTGTGTCGGAGGTCAGTTGAAAGGTTACTCCTTGTGTAGCTATGATTGTTAAACCATAAGGTAGCCGTGATGGTTACATTGTAAGGTAGCAATGAGGATTACAAATCATAAGATAGATATGAGGGTTACATTATAAGTAATTATTTCACAATGATACCTTTATGGTTCTATTTATTTTCATTATGATTTGAGGAAATCTGGTGGAAATCTCATGTTTCAAAAAGTTAGTCTATATAGGGGAGAAGTAAATCATTTTCAATTTGATTTCAGACACCTTCAAGTATTCATTGGATTATTTTTTATTTTATTCTTCTTATACAAACAATACTGAGAATTTTGTGCTCGTCACATGCTTTTAGGTAAATTTCACATGTTATAATTATGTGTACTAAAAAGAAGGAATCCAAATGTAATTTTATGATGATTTTTCAAAGAAAACATGTTTTGTTAGAAATGTTTTATAATTTTGACGAAATAGATATTGTTTTTGTGGTATCTAATGTATATGAACATGGATTATTATGTATTTTTTACATCCAAATTCACTAAAAATATAAACCTGAAAATACCCTCAATATAAAAGGAAGTGAGTTCTTAAGTATAATTCAATATTATGTAATCGAATATGGAAGAATCATTATAGTTGGTATTAGAGAATGGTTTAAAAACAATTTTGGTTAGGATGATGTTAATATAAAAAACTAAATGATTTTTTATCTATGTTTAATTTAAAATGATATAGAATTTAAATAATACCATGCCGCTTTGACTAAGATATGTTTGTTCAAAATATTTTTTTATAGATCAAACATAGAATCTGAATTGGAGAGGCAATGAAAGAACAATATCCTTCCGAGCCTACAACCCAGATTGGTAAGGATTGCAACCAAGAAGTTTGTGACAGTAATGTATAATATGACATATGTAGGATCTAAATAATGATTTAATTCTCAATTATAGGATGGGGGTGAATTGTATGTTTAAAAACATTAGTTTTTAGCCATAATGAAATCTATGATTAACGAAGTTAAAAAATGTTAATTCACAAGACATATTTGTTCTACAATCAAGCAAGGTTACAAAAATATGGTTACGAAAATGAAATATAATGAAAGTTTACAAGGAAACGATTCTACCCTAAAGAGTATAGAATCATACTAATCAGAGTATCCAAGTAAAAGAATGTATAAGATAGTTATACTTTCCTTTTTAATCAAAAGGCAGTGAAAAAAAATTATGCAAAAAAAGTAACAAGTTTTAAATATTTTACCTAAAAGAGTAAGGTATCCAAAAAACATGGATATAGGTAGCTTGATTTATACATTCACGAAAAGTATGTCCTACACACAATTGGGTAAGCCCTCTATAGAAATATTATATTTTGTCTTGCTATCCCCTCATGCTCTCGATCCTTAAGGTAGTCGGTACCTCTTTCTTACTAACCAAGGAAGTCCCCGATATTGAAGGTATTTGGCACCACTATCTTATTAACCATGGAACCCATCAATTGTACACATCTACAATCAGGGTATCATGAAGCAAGATGAACAAGATGTTCAGTATGCACAAGGTATGAGAGTCTCTCTCTCTTGAAATCACTTTAGCACCATGAAATCTCTATAGTGAGGTATCATTAATGATCTCCTTAAAATGAGATCTTATTTATAAGAACTTTTACAATGGTCAGATCCTTCCTCCAATGGTCATATTTTTCTTTGTATCTCGGATGGACCTATACACGTGTCACTCAAACAATGATTAGTTAGAAAAAAATTGTACGACATCATTTCATAACTGTAACAGCGTAAGAAAAATATAGATGATTAACCAAATAAAATTTTCAGGAGCTCAAAGAAATATAAAGTTTCGAGTCTAAGAAAATAAACATTCAAATTCTATATTACATGAATATCGATATTTTTTTCATGGAATTCAGATGATAATTATATAAAATTCAGAGTCTGAATTCCAATGTATTCAGAATTAGAATTCAAAGGAATTTAGAGTTTGAATTTTGAGGAATTTAGAGACTGAATTATGAGGAATTCAGAGTTGGAATTTTCAGGAATTCAGAGGTTGGGTTTTAGTGAATTCAATGTCAAAATTTCAGGGAATTAGGATCCTGAAATTTAGATAATTCAGAGTCTAAATTTCAGAGAATTAAATTTTAAATTTTAGAGAATTCGGAGTTAGAATTTCAGAAAATTTGATATCTGAATTTCAAAGAATTCGGAGTCTAAATTTCATAGAATTTGGAGTCTGAAATTTAGAAAATTATATTTTTACATATTTATAGGATTATGAGTTTTTATATGTGAATACAAATTTTACACATAGAATAAAATGAGTTATATTCATAGAAAATATAACATGAACAACAAAAACGAAGGTAAGGACAAAATTTCATTAGGGAAGGAAAATTTTTCTTATTAAGATAAATCTATAGGGAAATAAAATATTCCTTGACATAGATTGTTTTATATTTTCAATGTATAATGGAATGTAAATTTTACAAGGAAGCCTTATTAACTAAAAAATCTCTCCCTTTCTGGAAAGCACAAATATCCTTACTAAAAAGAATATAAGGACATAGAATTTTTATGGACTTTTAAGTAAAAACATATCCCTAATTACTTATGGATCATAGTGAATATGATTAACTCCCCCTTATGTTTTCAAATACTTAATAATAAAATTCTTGATTTCCTGAATGAGATTTTTTTATTATCTTTTATACAAAAATCATCATTGATAAGAACATTACTGTAGATGAACTCCCCATTACATAAGAGAATCACTTCTTTGCTTAGTATTATTTTCATCATTCCTTTATCCCATATTGTGTCTTTTAAGAACTAATATATGTAATGAAAAAATTTGGGGTTTGAAATATTAGTACTAAATAATGAAAAATATGTGTAGAATAATGAAAATTTCATTATGTTTAAAAGAATTAGTACAATGATGAAAACACAACAAAATGTAGGAATTAAAATAAATTATCCTCCTTTTTCCTTAGAAAATAGCTTCTTCTCAATGGATTTTATCTTCTTGAGATCCTTTTTATCTTCTTCCATATGTTAAGGCATATGTTCCTAATGTTCAATTTTATTCACTAAGGCTTTTATATTTTATTCTTACCTTAAGACATTCTTCATGAGATTTCATCAAATCTTTTTACTTAACCAGTTTCTCTTCAAATTCAATTCAGATATCCCTTTCCCTATTCCAAATCATGGCTACATAATTATGTTTCCCATTTAGATCCTTAACATCCTAATTTTGAGTAGTCTATTTGAGAGTTAGTTTTCTATCAAAACTATTAGTAAATTCCATTATATTTCCATCCTCAGTGTCAAATGCATCCTTGAAATTGTCATCAAATTCATCAAAGATTCTCATTTATTCTATTGTATACTTTTACTAGCTTTTAATATTCTTGAATAATATTTTAGGAGCCTCATAAACAATGATAAAATATTGGAAATATGACTCATTCCTGACACAATTTTTCATAATCGTGGAAACTAATTCTAATTTCTGATTCATCATTTTCTAATACATCTGGTGTCTTGATTCCATACATGGGAATATGGTAATAGTAACAAATAAATTTTTGAAGGACTAAACAACAATATCATGTCCAAGAGAAGATGATTCTGAATATGATATTTTTGTTGGTGTTTCCCATTTATATAGCCTTCCTCATCGACGAAGAACTAACTTTTTTCTATTAGATCACATATTTAATAGGTGTATCAACTACCACATATTTTCCCTTATCAGCTATTGGAATTTTTTATTCATGTATAGGTGATTAATTTTCACTATCTGATAGATAGAAAATCTTATCTTCATATACTTCTTCTTTCCTGACTTTGACCTTAACATCCTCTGGCTGGACAAAATCATGATTGCTACTTTCCTCTTCAGACAATTTATTCAATTCTTCTTCACCATTCTGATCATTCACTAAGGTATAAAGTTTTGAATACTTGATTTTATATGATTGGATGGATAATTTTATATAAATACTCTCCTTCTCATGATAGTATTCTACTTTCTTTATCATGTCCTTAGTATTTCCACTTCATTCCTTATTCTTCTTCATCTTCATCTTCTCTTTCCTGTTCAACTATTTTTTCTTCTTGATGTGGTAATAGAATCACCAATTTCTTTCCTAGAGTTACAGGATGTGTTTCTAGAAAAAATGATTATGGCACTGGGATTTGTTCATATGATTTCTTAGTGTCTTTGAGAATGGATTGAACAATTTCATCCTCTGATAACTTCTTCCTCTGATTCTTTTCGTTTTGTTCCTTCTCAAGTTACTCAATAGCCTTTATTTTTAAATATTTTTCATCAGCAGGGTCCAAGCCAAGAATACTCTCCCCTTCCTTCTTATTATTCTTATCTTCTCTCTATTTAGGTACTACTTCATTAGGGTAGGTTTTTTTCTTTATTTTGTTCAGTGGTGCTGACTGAGATTTCTTAGCCATAGGGGTTTTCCCTTTCTCTTCCATCTATATGTCCTTTCTCTTTATTCAACATTTCCTAGAAGTTTTAGGCACATCTGGAATATTTGATAAAGCTTATACTTCTTCTTCAGATAGTTCATCGAACTATTCATATTGACTTTTAAACCCTATCTTTATCCTCCTTAGAGTATCATAACTCAACACCATCACCATGTAGTTTCTTGTCTTAGAACTGCATTTAATTTTCAATGATTCTAAACAAAGAACTATAATATTTGAGTGAATTCCCAGATACATAATGATTCGAGATTTTATATTTCCATTCATGATATTCTCAATCATAACCGAGATATATTTCAACAAATTTAACTTCCCGAGATTTACCAAGAAATCAAATATATAGATATAACTCTTCTTCAAAGTATCCTTATCTCCATTACGTGTAATTATCAATCCCTGAACCCATAATTCAAGAGTCCTTATTTTTGTATACAGATGAACAATCATTAGATATTTTACTCCTTTCAATCCCAAAACTCTATAACCTTTTTCTTATCGAAGGATCCAGATACATTTGGTAATTTGTGAGTACAAAATTCTGATTCTCCTTCATAAGGAATTCCAATTAAACTTGTTGGCTTACTATAAGAAATAGAGTAGGTCTTCTCCTTTCTTTTGAATGGTAAATTCCCTCTCCATCCTTCATTGGAAAAAACTTATTGGCTCATAGAATTCAATCAAAGTCTATATAGGCCAGATCATATGCTTTTGGTTTTGATACACATAAACTCTCCCAAATATTCCACTTGATATTCTAATAATACGATAGAGTCATACATAGCATACAATTTTGGATCGACCAACATTTTTCTATATATCTTCCACTTAGATATTTCCATAACAGTCAGCATTTCATTCTCCAGAGAGGCTTCAGCAGACATTCGGAATCGAGGAATCATTGATGATCTAGTACGAACTTATTTATAGAGGTATAGCTTCATCATGGGAGGTCTTGAGATTGGATGTGGGACAAAATCGAGGGGTCCATATATAAGAAATTGAGGCAATGTTTCAATATCCATGGTTGATCCATTACTTGAAATACTCTTGATCAAATCTGACGATTGATAAAATCCGAAGGAGTTTGATAGATTCTGATCTTTTGAGGTTTTCTATGAAAAACAGTTGGGTTTAAGGAAATGTGAATCCAAAAAAGTATATTTAATCAAGATAAATATATAAACATGTAAAAATATGATTACAAAAATTTAAGAGAGAAATTATACTTTCTGGATTGCTTTGGGAAATTATCTGTAATGTTGAAAATTCCACTTGATGAAAATTAGATTCTAGAAATTGATTATGAAAAATTTCATTACAAATAATTTTGACTAAGAAAAATTTTATTATAATTTTTTTTATTTAGAAAATTTTGATTAAAAAATGTTTGATTAAAAAAAATTCAAAAAGATTTCATTACAAAAAATATGATTACGAAAGTTTTGATAATGACAAATTTCTAGTACAAAATATTATTGGCTAATAGCAAAATGTACTCCCCCTATGAAAAGGAGTTTCTTACTCTAAGGATATAGGTTTCAACAAGAAGTTAATAAGGAATATTATTTATGGTTATCATTCTTAACATTTGTTTAATATATTCAAATCTATTAGAGGGTATATATTTTGTCGAAATATCAACAAGTTGATCTTGGGTTCTGATAAATTAAAGAATGATATCTCTTTTTTCTGTGTGATCCCTTAGAATGTGATGCCTAATATCTATGTGTATTGCACAATAGTGATTGTAAGATTATCGCATAAGGCAATGGAACTTGTATTATCATACATTATATTTGTTCTGGTAAGACTTATACCATAGTATGTGAGTCTGTGTTACATCCACAACAGTTGAGAACAACAACTTCCAACTACTATATATTTAGCTTCAGTAGTGGAAAGTGCTACTAATTGTTTATTTTTACATGACCAAGAAACAAATGAATCTACTTGAAAATGTCAAGTTCTGGATTTACTTTTCCTATCCATTATACATCCACCAAAGTCAGCATCCAAAAAACATTTTAAAATAAAATCATTTCGAGAAGTATATAAGATTTTTAAATCCATGGTTCCCTTTATGTAGTGAAATTTTCTTTTCACTCCCTTTAAATGGTATTCTATAAGATAATATTGATATATTCCGCATAAGCACAATGAAAACATTATATCTGTATGACTAGAAGTCAAGTATAGTAGACCTCTTATCATACCTCTAAATGATTTTTAATCTACTTTTTTCCTAGGTTCATCAAGATCATTTTAATTTGATATACTAATGGGAGTACATATACTCTTAGTGTTGTCATATACATAATTTTTAATAAGATATTTAATATAATTATGTTGGGATATATAAATTCTTTATGATTTTTGTGAAATTTGAAAACCTAGGAAAAATGTTTACTCACCCATCATACCCATTTCAAACTCATATTTCATTAGATTTTCTAACGAATTAGATAAACATTGTTGAGTTGAACCAAATATAATATCATCATCATAAATTTGAACTATAATTTTTTTCTTATCATTAACTTAAAAAGGGTTGGATCATCAATTCCCTTAACAATATTGTATTGAAAATAAACTTGCATGTTTTTCATACCAGGATCTAAGGGCTTGATTGAGTCCATATAAATATTTGATAATTTAAAAAACATGTTCAGGATGGTTTGTGTCTTCAAAACCGGGAGGTTTTTCAAAAAAACATCCTCTTGAACCTAACCATTATGGAAATCACATTTAACATCCAATTGAAATGGTTTGAAATTAGAGATAGCTGCAAAGGAATATAAAATATGAATAGATCCATGTCTATATACAGGAGCATACATTTCTTCATAGTTTATTATTTCTTGTGGATTATAGCCTTTTAGAAACAAATCTAGCTTGATTTCATACAATGATTCCATTTTTCATCACATTTATTTTTGAAGACCCATTTTACTCTAATAATAGTGGTTTACTTAGTTCATTATACTATCATCCAGACATTATTCCATTGAAATTCATTAAGTCCATCCCGCATGGCTTTTATACATTCTTCATTACCAGAAGCTTTATCAATACTTTTTTGTTATAATTGGGAAATGAATTCTACATGATCTACTTCATTTCATAAGGAACTTATATTCTATACAGGTTGATTTACATCACAAATGATACTATCCCTTTAATGATTCTTAAGAAACAACTAATTTGGTTTTTGTAAAACCTGTTCATCTACAAATGGTAGGAAATATTCAGGGGTAAATACCTCAGAAACATTTTCTTTAACATTTTCGTTCTATGAAGGATCTTCTATCAAGGGTGGATAATACGTTTCTTGAAACACATCAGAAGATGTAGGTTGAGGTTGTTCAAAAAAAAATGATCAATTTTATCAAATTTGACATGTATGGTATCTTTAAAAGTATAAGTAGTTTTATAAAGACTCTATATTCCTTAGAAGTGGTGGAGTATCCTAATAAAATTCATTCATCAGATTTAGGTGTGAATTTAAGTAAATTATCATTAGTATTCAGAATTAATACTTTGCAACCAAATACATTGAACTAATAATTTCGTGTTTTTCTACCATTCCAAAATTCATAAGGTGTTTTGTTAAGAAAAGGTCTAATCAAAACTCGATTTATAATAAAGGAAGCAATACATACAGCTCCAACCCAAATGTTTTTAGCTATTTAATATTCACTCAACATGGTTCTAGTTATCTCTTGAAGAATTAAATTTCATTTTTCAAAATATCAATTCTGTTGAGGGGTTCTTGGAGCTGAAAAGTTATGATTAATACTGTTTTAACTGCAAAAATATTCAAAATCTGAATTTTGAAATTCTTTTCTACAATCAATATGAATAGTTATCATTGGAAGATTTTTCATATTATTAACATGGGATCTAAAGCTTTTAAAATAAGAAAAATTTTATAGATATCTTTTCTAGAAAATAGACCCATATAAATATGATTTAGTCATCAACTATGACAAACACATAATATTTTCCTCCAATGCTTGCACTTTGAGTTGGACCGAAAATATCGATATGTGCCAATTTTAATGAATTTGTATTTTAGACTTCACCAATTGATTTAAAACATGATTTATTTTTTTAGACTTAATGAAAATGATAAAGAAATTGAATAATCAAATATATTCTATGGTAGATCCATAAAAAGCCTTTTCATATAGAGTTTTCATAGGTTTCTAAGGATACAATGTCATAACCTTCTTTTCCATAACCATTATTGATCTTATATTAGACTAAGACAAGGTAGATCTTGGTACCTATGGACTTCTTGGTTTAGTGTGTTTAAATTCTCTTTCCTATTGGAAGAAATAATACATTCTTCCTTGGAATTGTTTACTAAGCACTTATCATTTCTAATATTGAAAAGGAAAACTTCATCACATAATCAACTTATTCTAATGAGGTTGTGCTTAAGACCGTTAAAAAAATAAAACATTTGAAATCAAAGTTTCTCTAGGAATAACAATGTTACCTGTAATAATAATTTCTCCCTATGCCTTATCTCTGAAAGTTACTTTTCCTCTAGTCATCTTTATAATCATTACAATGATGTTTTTATTACCAGTCATATGTCAAGAACATCAACTATCTATTTTCTATATATTTCAATTGGAATAATATCTATTTACCTAAAAATAAGAATCTTTTGACATTCGGATACCAAAAATTCTTGGATCAAAAAATATTATAATGAAAAATATTTGGTATCCACATTTTCATAGAAAAATAATCTTTATGACACTTATAGACTGATTTTTATTTAATGAAACACTTTTTCCCAATGTTTACCACACAAACATTTATTGCCGAATGGAGCACATTGAAGAAGTAAACAGTTATCAATAAAAACTGGTTTAGAACTGGTATAACCCAAACTATAATGATTCCTTAGTGGTTAAATTTGGGAATAAATATTGTCAAAATATTCTATACCGAAGATAAAGTTTAACAAATAGTTTATCAAGGAATATATTTCTAACATTATTTTTATAAAAAAAAATTAATCCTAAAAAACATCAGTTTTATAACTAGAGTTAGTATCTAAAATATTTTTCCTATAAATTACATTTCATATATTGTTAAAAAATATATTATTATCAGAATTCACTTCTTAATGGTTGGTTGAAATACTTATAAAATAAAATTTTTTCATATCATGATCTTTAGAAGGATCTGATACTTCTTTTGGAAGAATAGAAATTCTAGAATTTTACTTATCATGCTTTTTCATGAGTTTGGAATTTTTATTCTCTGGAATTTTAGAAAACCTAGATACTTATTCAAATATAGGAAATATATTATGTTTATCAAAAGATTATTCTTCATATAACAATTCATAATATTTATTATCATTATAATTATCATTCAAGGAAGAATTTGTTATAGATTCATCATTGTGTATCTTAGCCAATAGAAAATGATTTTCAATAGGTAGTCTGGCTAGTAAAACACGATTCTTCTGATAGGAAGATTCATACTCTGAGGATTCATAAGAAGATTTACCACCATTGGCACTCCTAGTGTCATGGGATTTCAAAACATTCATAGATTTTTCTGTGTAATAATTCTTTCTATTTCTCCCCAAATGCTTCTCATTTCAATCCTTGTTATTTTTCATAGGACAATCGGTCTTGATATTTCTAGCTCTTTTGAATTCATAACATGTAACTTCCAAATCATTATTGTCTTCTCATTCATTCTTTTAAAATCTATACTGAAATCCTTCATTCCAAACTATCTTGTTCATATTTCAGATAAATATTAGATTGTTCATTCTCGAAATTCTCACATTCACTGGATTTTAATAAAACATTAAATTTCATAAATTTTGAACTTGTAACCATTTCGAGAGTTTTTTCGTTAGTAGTAGTAAAGGATAAACTTACATTACCATTAATTTTCTTATTCAAATGATCATCTCTTTTAGTTCTTGTGTCATGTTGAACATGTGTTCCAAAAATCACATCAAGAATAATTTGAGATACTTTTATATTCTCATTAATAGTAGTTATCTTAGATTCCCACTCATTATGAATGAAATCTATAATCTTGATTACATGTGCCTCATCATCAATACCCTTTTCACCGATATATTGTAAAATGATAACAATTGTTATGAACAATTTTTGCAGCTTAAACACTAGTTCATTATAAGGAAATATAAATCCATCATATTCTACTCTAACCAGGGAACTTCAGGTTTCTATGAAATTGGATGTACCAAAATGAGTAAACTCCAATTTATTCCAAACACAATTTGCAACTAAAAAAGAATAAATCTAACTCTATATATTTTTGGTCATGGAACACACCATAGTATAACATACCATGTCATTTAGTTGATATTCATACATTTCTTGATTCGTAAAAGTTATGACTTCCCTATCAGGAATCTTGTAGTCTCCTGTAAGCATACAAATGTTGTATACTACAGTATTAAAAACAATAGTCTTCTTACGATCTCTCGAATAATAATAATAATTCCCAGAAAATTAGGTGCTCTAGTAGGATTTAGAATGTTAATTTAACAAACATTCATTTAGGTCATTCTATGAAAATATCATTCCATAGAAACATGTTAGTAACAAAATTTTGTAAACAAGGATAAAAATCCTAAAAAAAATAAAATATTAATAACAATGAAAACTGAGCATGAAAACTTATATTTGAATACAAGTATTTTATAGACATCCTCTAATCCCAATTGTAAGTCTGAAATAATGATGTTGTGGCTCAATTACAAAAGGTGGATGAATTATAAGTTTAAAAACATTCATTTTTATCCTTAAGGAAAACAATGATTATGTCACGACCCGTCCTCGGGGCCCGTGCCGTGACTACCCCAAGCCCGCCTTCCATAGGCCAGGGGCTGGCGACTAGCACCAAGGCGTAAATCCCGGTAAAAAGGGAAGGCATTGCCTTTGAAAATTAAACAAGCACCACAGAGTAAGCAAGCGGAAAAGTAAACACTAAGTAAAAACAGAGTACAACTGAAGTGCAGAAAAATAAAAGGGCCAATATACACACCCAAACTGAAAATAAAGTACAACTCGAAAGGGAAAACAGCAACTGTAAAGTAAAAGCCACTACACCAACCTATCCACTAGAAATCCCACCTAAAGGGTGGGTACAGATAGCTCCACTGCTCCTCGGGTCCCGCCGTCCGCTCCGAGCACGTCCCGCCTAGTGGTCCACCTCCAGGTACCGTCCTGCTCTGCAAGCCTGAACCACGATCAATGATGTCCATCATCTGTAACCAACCCAATATAGTGTGGGCATAGCCCGTGTAGGGGTGAGTATATGCTACTCAGTAGGGACCCCGAGACCCCTAAAGGTCTCCCAAAATCTACAAATGATAAACCACAATAGGAAGATATAAACACGAAGTAATAACCGACACTGCTTAGGTATATGCCCATACATATACCTAAGTCATAAATTCCAATACGCTCTAACCTCCGAGCCCAAGTACAACTCAGTCCACACAGGAATGTAAACGTATTCCACACAGGAAAGCAAAACGAAATGCACACAGGATAGCACAACACAATCCACACAGGAAAGCAACAGGATTCATCTCACACAGGTATACTTCCTCTAAACGATAGAGATGATCACTGATCCATTTAAGGCGTCGGACCCACAAAGGATTGATAGGTACTAACCCCCGCAAAGACCCACACAAGATCGGACCCACACAGGATCTGTAGGCGCTGGTTCACACAGGACCGCTGAGCGTAGACCCACACAGTATCGGACCCACACAGGATCGGTAACACTGATCCACACAGGATCGCTGAGTTTTGTAGTAGTCGTCATCAAATCCACTGAGGATCTCTGCACAGTCGTCGTCGCAGTCACAGTAGCAGTCGCAGCTAGCTCTAGGGTTCCCGCACACAGCAAGCTCGTTCGGGAGGGTCCGCTCCACGAGCCGAGAGGCTGATACATCAACTGTCACAAAGTCCAGAGTTGATGTATCCAAAAGTTCTGTATCGTCAACAGGAACTCAACGCAACAGACGGCGCGTCAATCGGACGCCCGGTCTGAGAGTTATTGGCTTTTTCATCCCAGCGGCCCGGTGGGGTTTTAAGGAAAAACCAACCCGACCGTACTCCACCTGCGCCCAAACCTCGGGCGGAGTATTCCAAAAGATCTGTCTCAATAATAGGAACTCAACAAAGCTGACAACATGTCAATCAGACGTCCGTAGCTCAAGATATGAGCGTTTCCGCTCCGAGGGCCCGGTTGGTTTCGTGTACGAACCAACCCGTCCGAACTCAAAGTAATCCAAAACCTTGAGTGTGATATACCGAAACGACCGTCTCGATTCAAGGATCGCATCGCCGCTGACAGCGCGTCGTTTAGAGATCTGTAGCCCGAGTTATGGGCATTTGAATCCAAACTGCTCGGTAACGGGGGTTTCGGGCCCGGGCCGTCCCGGCCCCGAGACCCCCCGGTTGGCCTGAACCGGGTCGACCCGCCTCGGAAAGGGTCGACCCGGCCCGGCCAGACCTGGCCTGGCGGATCGGCCAGACCTGGCCTGGCGGACCGGCCAGGCGCCGGTCCGTCTGGATGCAGCACGCTGGGAGCGCTGCCAACTCGGCCGAAGGCCGAGCAGATTGGAAAAACGGTGGGGGGGGGCGCTGCCCCCCCATTATGGGGGCCATTTATGCTGCCCGGGGGAATTTAATTCCCCCGGTTTCCACCTTTCTGGCCGGCCCGACTTGGCCGGCCAGCTTCTTCTCAACAGGATCGGCAAAGGCCGGTCCTCTTCTCCGGCTTCCGACACCGGCGGCCCAGCTGGCCGCCGGTCATCACGTTCTGCTGCGGCCCGGAACCGGCCACGGCCTTCATTGTTCGGCGTGGTGCAACGACACCGCGCCCCTCCGCCGCGGCCCCGCTCCAGCCACGGCGCCGTCGGTTTCCTTCGACGCGGTGCGGCGACGTCGCGTCCATGAAATTCTTTCCACGGCGCGGCGCGACGGCGCCGCGCAATAATTGCCGTGTGATTCCCACGTGCTGCGATGGCACCACACCATCTCATTCCATCCACAAGAAACAAACAAGAACAATGTAGGGGGGGTTCCGCCGTGTTTGTGCGGTCCGGCCCCCCTCTCATTAAATGATATCACTTAATTGTTTATCCTCAATGTTCGTCATGCTAGAACCAAGAACGGGAAATAATTAAATAAAACAACAACAATCCCCTACCTCGACTTCATGAGCTGTGTTCATCAACAACACGCAGAAGACGAGCATCGCGGTGGTCAGGCGTCTCGGGGAAAGGACGTCGACGTCGTGATGTGAGTATTTGAAGTTCTTTGACGGCGATTTCGTCGTGGAAAACCGTCGCGGAAGAGACGACGCGGAAGAAGTACGTCGCGTCATGGATACAACGTCGCGGAACGACCGTTCTCTTCGGCAGAGAAGTTCTTCTTTGAAGAACAGTGTTCTTCGCGTTCTTCATTGAGTTTGAAGATGATGAAGAAGACTTCCCAACTCTCTCAAGGAGACAAAATTCTAACAAAATAAAATAAGTCTAAGGCTTATTTTATTTACTCAACTAATCCACTTTGAATTTCAAAAGTTTGAAATTAACCCACTCAACTTAATTAATAACTCAAGTTGTCAAAAATAAATTGAGTGGAGTTATTGGGAGTTTAAAGGGGATTTGTGGAGTTAGGGTTCGTGTGGGCCCCACCACACTTAATCCTCTCAAGGGAGGTTAAGTGGATGTGGGTCCCACCTATAACTCCCTTTTGGAGGATATAACCAACATGGTTTAAAAAAAATAAATTGTGTTCAAAATTTATTTAACTTCTTCTAAAATTTCCCCAAAACTAATTTTCTTCCCGCATAAAACGCAACCTCGGAAAAGGTCTCCTTAAGCGAATATCGGCGCTGCGAGTTCATCGGTCCCCTCAGAATTTTATTTCGGGCACCGGTTCAAAAATTAGAAATTCCCGCTCGTTCGTTCACTGAACGTACCCAAGATAATCTTCGGAAATTGATTCCGGGCACACCGGGCCTCGGAATCAGGTGCCATCAGAAACCGCGATCTTGTAAAATTCCAAAGAAAATTAAGAAAAAATTTCCCTTGAATTTTACAGGTCATTACATTACTCCCACCTCAGGGGTTTACGTCCCCGTAAAGATACATCAAAACTAGGGAAACAAATGAGGGTACTGAGCATGCATCTGAGCCTCCCACTCCCAAGTACTCTCCTGGAGATTCCCGTGCTGCCATCTGATGCGCACTAGAGGAATCAACCGTCCATGCAGGACCCGCTCCTGTCGATCCTCTATCTCCACCGGGACCTCCGTAAAAGTCGCCCCATCGTCAACGTCAAGTTCCCCATGGTCAATGATGTGCGTCGGGTCGTACACGTATCTCCTTAGCTGAGATACGTGGAAGACGTCGTGCACCCGGTGCAACTGAGGTAGTAGAGCCAGGCGATAAGCCACCTTTCCAATCCTGCTGAGGACCTGAAGGGTCCGATGAAGCGCGGAGATAACTTGCCGCCCCGGCCAAATATCCGTATACCATGTTGAGGTGAGACCCGCAAGAAGACGTGGTCGCCATCCTCGAACTCTAGTGGCCTCCGCCTCCTGTCAGCGTATGACTTCTGCCGGCTCTAAGGTATCCTCATCTGCTCCTGGATGACTTGGACCTTCTCTGTTGTGGTCTAGACCATCTCTGGTCCCACAAGTGCTGACTCCCCAGGTTCTATCCAGCACAAAGGAGATCTACAAGGTCGGCCGTACAACACCTCATACGGTTCCATTCCGATAGTGGAGTGGTAGTTGTTGTTCTACGCAAACTCCACCAAGGGTAGGTGGTCCTTCCAGCTACGACCAAAGTCGAGGAAACATATGCGGAGCATGTCCTCGAGAGTCTGAATGGTCCACTCCTTCTGACCATCTTTCTGAGGGTGAAAGGCTATGCTCAGACGTAGCTTTATCCCAAACGCCTCCTGCAACCCCTTCCAAAGCCGGGAGGTAAAGCCAGCATCTCGATCGGAGACGATAGAAGATGGCACACTGTGAAGCCGTACAATCTTTTGAACGTAAAGTCGTCCCAAGCTCTCCACTGAGCCCTGCTCTCGGATGGGTAAGAAGTGAGCCGACTTGGTGAGTCGGTCGATAATCACCCAGATGGAGTCGTGACCTCCGGAAGTGCGAGGATGTCCCTTCACGAAGTCCATAGATATGTCGTCCCACTTCCACTACGGAACCTCCAAGGGCTGTACCAAGCTTGCTGGTACCTGGTGCTCATCCTTCACCTGCTGGCAGGTGAGGCATCGAGAAACGAACTCTTCCACAGCCTTCTTCATGCCCGGCCACCAGTGCTGTCGTCTGAGTTCCTGGTACATCTTCGCCACTCCAGGATGTACCGCCAAAGGAGAAGTGTGAAACTCTCTCAGAACCTCCTCTCGTAAAGTGACTGGTACCATGGTATGTCCTCTGAAAAGGATGTCGTGCTCTGCTCCAAAGGAGAAACCATCAGATGCCTGTCCTGAGGATATCTGTGCACGCCGCGTCTCACAGTCAGTGTCTCCTCGTTGTGCCTCTCTGATCCACTGTAGAAGTGGAGGAGTGACTGTGAGAGATTGAAGTAAGGCTGCTCCATCTCTATCCACGAAGGATATCTGCAAAGAGTCTAGCTGCTCCGTCGCCTCCTCAAGTAGTTGAATGCCCGTCCTCCTGCTGAGGGAATCGGCTACTACGTTTCCCTTCCCAGGAGTATAGACTATCTCAAATTCATAGTCCTGGAGGAACTCGAGCCATCGATGCTGTCTCAGGATCATGTCCTTCTGCGAGAAGATATACCTGAGACTCTGATGATCAGAAAAGACTGTAAAGCGCTCGCCCATCAGGTAGTGTCGCCATGTCTTTAGAGCGAAGACCACTCGTGCTAACTCCAGGTCATGGGTAGCGTAGTTCTGCTCATGCGGCCTCAAATATCATGATCCATTGGCGATCACTGACCACTCCTGCATCAGAATACATCCGAGTCCAGACTCTGATGCATCGCAGTAAACTACGTATCCAACTCCCTCCTTAGGAAACCTCAAGATAGGCGCGCTGGTCAATCTCTATCTCAGCTCCTGGAAGCTCTGCTGACATCTTTCTGACCACACGAATGGTTTCCCCTTCTTTTTCAAATCTGAGAGTGGTGCCTCAAATCTAGAGAAGTCTGGTATGAATCTCCGATAGTATCCAGCTATCCCAAGAAACTCTGCACCTCCGTCACACTCCTGGTTAGCTCCCAAGCTAACACAGCCTCGATCTCTGCAGGATCCACTGCAACTCCCGCCTCAGAGATAACGTGTCCCAAGAAGTGGACCTCACGTATCTAGAACTGACACTTCAAGAGCTTACCATAATGCTGGTGCTCTCGGAGTGTGTCCAGTAAAACCCGTAAGAGGTTGGCGTGCTCCTCCTCAGTCGTCGAGTATATCAAAATTTCGTCGATGAAGACCACGACAAATCGATCGTGGTATGGCTGGAAGATCCTGTTCATGAGGGCCATGAACACTGCTAGAGCATTTGTCACGCCAAAGGGCATAACCAAGAACTCATAGTGGCCATACCGACATCTGAAGGTTGTCTTCTGTACGTCCTCGTCTATAACTCTGAGCTGATGATATCCTGACCTGCGGTCTATCTTCGAGTACCACCGTGCTCCCTTGAGCTAATCAAAGAGGTCATCAATCCTTGGTAGTGGATACTTGTCCCTCACTGTCACCTAGTTTAGGCGACGATAGTCAACACAAAGTCTCAAGCACCCGTCTGCCTTCTTGGTGAACAATATCGGGGAATCCCAGGGTGAAACACTGGGTCGGATGAACCCCTTGCCCTGCAAGTCCTCCAACTATACCCGTAGCTCTCGAAGCTCAGCGGGGGCCATCCGATACGTTGGGGTCGATATCGGGGTTGTCACGGGGTATAGGTCAATATAAAAGTCTACCTCTCTACGACGAGGTAGCCCTAGAACGTCGTCGGGGAAAACGTCCGCATACTGATCCACCACTGCAGGAAAACCAGGACTCCACACGTCCACTGCTCCTAGGATGAGACTAGCCAACTGATGAGTGATGGGTTGTCCTCTCCTCTCGGAAGTCCATCCTGTGCTGCGAAGGAACCCTTCTCGCCGGTGAAGGTGAACCTGCTCCCGTCGGTGCGTACACATCGCACCTTGCGCCTAAAATATTCAATCTGTTCATGGACTATAGATAACCAATACATGCCCAAGATGACATCGTAAGGCCTCGAAGATGCTACAAGAAGATCCCAACCGAAGCTCTCGCCTCCTAGAGTAAGCTCACACTTCCGGCACCAGTGCGTAATCGTCGAGTCTGCTCCTGTAGGAGTCTCTAGCCGTAAGGATCGAGCCAACGGCTCTGTCGGAATCTCCGAGCTCCGAACAAGGGCAGCAGCTATGAAAGAGTGACTTTCTTTTGTGTCTATAAGTACTGTAGTAAGGGTGGAATAGACACATATAGTACCTCGAATCATCTCTGGCGCGCCGTGGTCGTAGGCCTCTGCTGCCTGGAGTTGTGCCTATCTCTACCCGCCAGCTACCTGTGGTCGGGGTGGACCTCCTGTTGGTGGTGGTGGTAGAGCCTCAAAGCGTCGCCCACCACCTGCTGCTCGGCCAGCTCCTCTGCCTCGTCCGCCTCCTCCCTTCAGAACTCCACGGTCGACCTTCTGCCTCTGCCTCAGTGGCCCCTCAACCGTCTGCTGCTCCTCGGAACGGCGGGTCGGGCAGTCACGAGCCATGTGGCCCTGCCCGCCGCACGAGTTGCATAACCTGCCTCTCGAAAGACTGGCTCCATGCTGTGTGCCCCCGCACTGCTGAGCCAGTGTCCTGAGGTCGTCTGCCTGAAGGTATAGTCTGCCTGGACCCCTGAGTCATCCGTCGACTGCCAGCTACAGAAGACTCTGCCACATGCCGCCCTGCGGAGGGTCTCGGCACTCGTGTAGACTCAGCTAGAAAGCTCTTGATCAAAAGGGCTCGCTCCAGTACTCCCGTCTGAGTCGGAATGCTGAGGGAGATCAGCGATGCCCTGATCTCATGTCTCAAACCCTGCTCAAAGGTCCAGGCTCGGAAGAATGGGTCCCGTACCATGTTGGTCGAGTAGCGTGAGAGATTGGTAAATCTCGCCGAGTACTGAGCGACTGTCATTCTGCCCTGCCGCACCTGAAGAAGCTCCTGAATGCGCACCGCACGGAGGGTGGCTGGGACAAACTCCGAGCGGAAGAGTCTCTCAAAGTCCGTCCAAAGTAGAGATGTCTCATCGTGAACCTGGAGCATCAAGCTCCACCATCGGCCCACTTCTGCGTGCAGTAGGCTCGCAGCGAGGATCACCATGAGGTCTGCTGGTGTCCTCACTAGCCTGAAAACTCATACGACTGCCTCCAGCCAGTCCTCGGCTGCCTGGGGGTCCGTCTCCCCACGGAACCTGGGCGGTCGCTGGCGCTGAAACTCATGTTGTGCGCTGAGGCGATGTGCATCGTCAGTGGCTAGTGCTGGAAGTATCGGGGGCTCGGCGGGTAAAGCTACTGTCGGTGCCATAGCTGACAAAGGACCCTGCACCGAGGCCTCATCGCTTGGTGGGTTGTCCTCACGCTCGACTCTTGGAACCCTAGATGGCTGCCATCATGGGGCCATCCTGAAAAGGAAACCGGTGTGCCACAGTCAGAACAGTATACCTGGTGAGCTGATACAAAGTAATCACAAAGAAAACTTGAAACACACATGCAATCAATGTTTTCTTGCATTAAGTCGGAAATCAGAAGTCAGGGTCCTGTTGTACGGATACATCGGCCACCGCACCAACACTGGACTCCCCGGACTGATAAACACACCCAATATGCTAAACACTATTTCTTCACATAGAAAAGATCAGAGTTCACAGTAGAACCGAACTCCTCTGATACCAATTTGTCATGACCCGTCCTCGGGGCTCGTGCCGTGACTACCCCATGCCCGCCTTCCATAGGCCAGGGGCTGGCGACTAGAACCAAGGCGTAAATCCCGGTAACAAGGGAAGGCATTGCCTTTGAAAATTAAACAAGCACCACAGAGTAAGCAAGCAGAAAAGTAAACACTAAGTAAAAAAAGAGTACAACTGAAGTGCGGAAAAGTAAAAGGGCCAGTATAGAAACCCAAACTGAAAGTAAAGTACAACTCGAAAGGGAAAACAACAACTGTAAAGAAAAATCCGCTACACCGAGCTATCCACTGGAAATCTCACCTGAAGGGTGGGTACAGATAGCTCCACTGCTCCTCGGGTCCCGCCGTCCCCTCTGAGCACATCCCGCCCAGTGTTCCACCTCTAGGTACCATCCTTCTCTACAAACCTCATCCACGATCAACGTTGTCCATCGTATGCAACCAACACAATATAGTGCGGGCATAGCCCATGCAGGGGTGAGTATAAGCTACTCAGTAGGGTCCCCGAGACCCCCGATGGTCTCCCAAAATCCAAAAAGGTTAAACCACAATAGGAAGATACAAATAAGAAGTAATAACCGACACTGCTTAGGTATATGCCCATACATATACCTAAGTCATCAATTCCAATATGCTCTAACCTCCGAGCCCAAGTACAACTCAGTCCACACAAGAAAGTAAACGTATTCCACACAGGAAAGAAAAACGAAATCCATACAGGATAGCACAACACAATCCACACAGGAAAGCAACAGGATTCAGCTCACACAGGTATACTTCTTCGAAGAAGATATAGATGATCACTGATCCATCTAAGTAGTCAGACCCACAAAGGATCGATAGGTACTAACCCCCGCAAAGACCCACACAGGATCGGACCCACACAGGATCTGTAGGCGCTGGTTCACACAGGACCACTGAGCGCAGACCCACACAGGATCGGACCCACACAAGATAGATAGCACTGATCCACACAGGATCACTGAGTGATGTAGTCATCGTCGTCGAATCCACTAAGGATCTCTGCACAGTCGTCGTCGCAGTCACAGTAGCAGTCGCAACCAGCTCTAGGGTTCCCGCACACATCAAGCTCATTCGGGAGGGTCCTCTCCACGAGCCGAGAGGCTGATACATAAACTGTCACAAAGTCCAGAGTTGATGTATCCAAAAGTTCCGTATCGTCAAGAGGAACTCAACGCAACAGACGGCGCGCCAATCGGACGCTAGGTCTGAGAGTTATTGGATTTTTCGTCCCAGGGTCCCGGTTGGTTTTTAAGGAAAAACCAACCCTACCGTACTCCACCTGCATCTAAACCTTGGGCGGGGTATGCCAAAAGATCCTTCTCACTAAGAGGAATTCAACAAAGATGACGGCACGTCAATCAGACATCCGTAACTCAAGATATAAGCGTTTTCGCTCCGAGGGCCCGGTTGGTTTCGTGTACGAACCAACCCGGCCGAACTCAAAGTAATACGAAACCTTGAGTGAGATATACTAAAACGACCGTCACGATCCAAGGATCGCATCACCACTGAAAGCGCGTCATTTAGAGATTCGTAGCCCGAGTTATGGGCATTTAAATCCAAACCGCTCGGTAACGGGGGTTTCGGGCCCGGGTCGTCCCGGCCTGAGACCCCCCGGTGGGCCCGAACCGAGTCGACCCGCCCCGGACATGGTCGTCCCAGCCCGGCGCGGCCCCACACGGCCCGACCTGGCCTGGCGGACTGGCCAGGCGCTGGTCCGGATGGACGCAGCGCGCTGGGCGCGCTGCCAGCTCGACCGAAGGCCGAGCTGATTGGAAAAACGGGGGGGCGCTACCCCCCCTTTGTAACCGCGGCCCCCCCATTATGGGGGGCCATTTATGCTGCCTGGGGGAATTTAATTCCCCTGGTTTACACCTTTCCGGCCGGCCCGACGTGGCCGGCCGGCTTCTTCTCAACAGGCCCGACAAAGGCCGGTCCCTTTCTCCGGCTTCCGACACCGGCGGCCCGGCTGGCCGTCGGTCATCACGTTCCGCCGCGCCCGGAACTGGTCGCGGCCTTCGTCGTTTGGCGCGGTGTGACGGAACCGCGCCCCTCCGCTGTTGCCCTACTCCGGCCACGGCGCCTTCAGTTTCCTTCAACACGGCGCGACGGCGTCGCGTCCATGAAATTCTTTCCACGGCGCTGCGCGACTGCGCCGCACAATAATTGTCGTGTGATCCCGCGTGGTGCGACGGCACCACGCCATCTTGTTCCATCCATAAGAAACAATCATGAACAAAATAGGGGGGGTTCGGCCGTGTTTGTGTGGTCCGTCCCCCATTTCATTAATGATAACACTTAATCGTTTATCCTCAAAGTTCATCATGCTAGAACCAAGAACGAGAAATAATTAAATAAAACAACAACAATCCCCTACCTCGGCTTCAAGAGCGTTGTTCGTCAACGACCCGCGGAAGACAAGCGTCGCTGTGGTCGGGCGTCGCGGGGAAAGGATGTCGACGTCGTGATGTGAGGATTTGAAGTTCTTTGATAGCGATTTCGTCGTGGAAACTCGTCACGGAATAGACGACACGGAAGAAGTATGTCGCGTCGCGGATACGGCGTCACGGAAGGACCGTGCTCTTCGGCGGAGAAGTTCTTCGTTGAAGAATGGTGTTCTTCACATTCTTCGTTGAGTTTGATGAAGATGAAGAAGACTTCCCAACTCTCTCAAGGAGACAAAATTCTAACTAAATAAAATAAGTCTAAGGCTTATTTTATTTACTCAACTAAACCACTTTGAATTTCAAAAGTTTGAAATTAATCCACTCAACTTAATTAATAACTCAAGTTGTCAAAAATAAATTGAGTGGAGTTATTGGGAGTTTAAAGGGGAGTTGAGGAGTTAGGGTTCGTGTGGGCCCCTCCACACTTAATCCTCTCAAGGGAGGTTAAGTGGATGTGGGTCCCACCTCTATCTCCCTTTGGGAGGATATAACCAACTTGGTTTAAAAAAAATAAATTGTGTTCACAATTTATTTAACATCTTCTAAAATTTCCCCAAAACTAACTTTCTTCCCGCATAAAACGCAACCTCGGAAAAGGTCTCCTTAAGCGAATATCGGTGCTGCGAGTTTATCGGTGCCCTCAGAATTCGATTCTGGGCACCGGTTCAAAAGTTAGAAATTCTCGCTCGTTCGTTCACTGAACGTACCCGAGCCAAACTTCGGAAATTGATTCCAGGCACATCGGGCCTCGGAATCAGGTACCGTCAGAAACCGCATTGTTGTAAAATTCCAAAGAAAATTATGAAAAAAAATCCCTTGAATTTTATGGGTCATTACAGTTTAAATAAGTTAAACAATA
This sequence comes from Viscum album, assembly GCA_963277665.1. Classification (NCBI taxonomy): domain Eukaryota; kingdom Viridiplantae; phylum Streptophyta; class Magnoliopsida; order Santalales; family Viscaceae; genus Viscum; species Viscum album. The sequence goes on from OY728128.1 coordinate 1,970,378,546, forward strand.
TTAATTCACAAGACCTCTTACTTCTTCAAACTTGTAATGTTCCAAAAATATATTTCCAGAGATGATACTTTTTAAAAGTTTACACGGAAAAAAATCTACCTTAATGTGTATAGTATCATAATAATAAGAGTATACATGTATAAGAAAGTATAAGATTGTTATAAATTCCTTATTAATCAAATTTCAGTAGAAGAAAACATGAATCAAAACAAGTAAATAGTATGAAATTATTTAACCCAAAGAGTATGGTATCAAAAAATCTCGGAAAAAGGTCCATTGATTTATACATTCAATAAAAGTATGTCTTACCCACACTAGGTTAATCCCTCGATATAAATATAAGAATTTGTCTTGATATCCCCATATTCCCTCGAACATTAAGGTAGTTGAAACCATTATCTTCCTAACGTAGGAATTCCTCAAACTTTAAGGTAGTCGACTCCTCTTTTTTCCTGCCCATGGGAGCCCTCGAGTTTACACAACAACTATCGGGGTCACACAAAAAAGCTGAACAAGATGTTCAGAATGAACAAGGCATGAGTGAATCTCTCGCTAGAAATCACTTTACCATAATTAAATCACTATAGTAATGGATCAGTAATGTTCTCATTCAATTGATTTATTATTTATAGGCACTTCTCCAATGGCCAACTTCTTCCTCCAATGGTGATATTTTTTCTTGTATCTCGGAGGGACCTATTCACATGGCACTCAAACAATGGTTAGTTAGAAACAGCTTGTATGACATCATTTCATAACTATAACATGGTAAGAAAAATATAGTTGCTTAACCAAATCTAATTTTCTGAAGGCTAAGGAAATATAATGTTATGATTCTAAGAAAATAGACATTCATTGTCAATATTACATGGATATTCCAATTCTATTATTCAAGGAATTTGAAATCATAATTCTATATAATTCAGCGTCTAAATTCCTGTGAATTCAGAATCTAAATTCTAAAGAATTCAGAGTCTGAATTTTGAGGAATTAGGAGTCTAAATTCTACGGAATTCAGAGTCTGAATTCATAGGAATACGGAGTCTGAATTCTAAAAATTCCAAAGTCTGAATTTTGAGGAATTTAGAGTCTGAATTCTGAGAAATTTGGAGTCTGAATTTCGGAGATATCTTAGTCCGAAATTCAGGGAATTCAAAGTCTGAATTTTAGAGAAATCAGATTCTAAATATCAAAATTTTTGGTGTCTGAATTTCAGAGAATTCAGAGTCTGAATTTTAGAGAATTCAGAGTCTAAATTTCAGAAAATTCAGAGTCTAAATTTCATAGAATTCAGAGTCTATGTATTAGAGAATTCTAATTCTATATATTTATAGGATTCCGAGGTTTTTGATGTGAAACAAAATTTTACACTTAGAAAAAAATGAGTTAGATTTAGAGAAACTATAACATGAACAATGAAAACAAAGGTAAGGAGAAAATTTCCTTGGGGGAGGAAAACATTCCTTATAAAGATATATCATAGGGGAAATAAAATTTTACATGAGATAGAGTGTTTTTTATTTTCAAATCATAAAGTAATATAACATTCATAAGGAACCCTCATTGAGTCAACAACATAATCAAAAATGGTGGGTTTATTCATGTAAGAGAACAAATAGAGTTACGACAAAACAATATGACGATAGTGGAACATTTAATGAGGAAACACCCTCCATCTTTTAGTGGATCTTATGACCTAGTAGCAGTAGAAGAATTGATTAAATACCTTGAAAATTTATTTTTGGTTATGGGTTGTTCATATAATCAAAGGGTAAGTCTTTCTATTTATCATATTTCTGTTGAATCTAATCAGTGGTGGTCATGGTCAACATTATTTGGGATAGAGAGGATATTGAGGCCTTAGAGTGGGATGAATTTAAAAGTATTTTATCTGAAAATCATTTCCATACATAGTGTGACATAGGATACATAAGAAATTAATTTAATAGAGGCATAATTTGGAACATTTAGTGGCTATTTACAAATAAAATTTCACCCAACATGTGAGGTAGGTAGGAAATATTATTCTACAACATTATAGAAAAATAAACTACTTTTACATAGGATTAATTCCATGTTATTGAGGGGCATTGGCCTCCCATTAATTTACAATTATGAGAAACATGTATCATGTGATGAGAAGGTAGAGATGGAGTTTTCTGATGATTACATGCACATTTACAATAGGTATAAGTTGAGGTCCATAAGGAAATAGACGTGTAAGAATCAATTAATGAAATGTGATGGTAAGAAATTATATTTTCCCATTTGTGTAAAGTATTGAAAAAAGTACCCTATGAAATGACTTACTTATGTTGAGAAGTTTTTTCGATGTCGTTCATTAGGAAAAATGGCTCGAGAATATAATTGAAATGATCCTATGAATAATATTAATTAGAAAATTATAATTTGTTTTAAATGTGGAGATATGGGTCACTATGGAAATGTCTTCCCAATGAAATATCTGAATGATAAAAAGAAGGCAAACTTTAAGAAGTATGATGTAGTAATATCCATTGGGACTATGTATGTTGATGTCAGGCCTTCCAATTAAGTGGTATCATGTACTTTATTTGTTTACACATATTTTATTAATGTCTTGTTTGACACGTGGTCTTCAAATTCGTTTATTTCTAAAAAAATTACGATAAGTTAGAAATAACACATCAAAAAATGAGACCAGAAAGTAATATTAAAACACCATGGGGATATATTATAGCAAAGATTAATTTTAAGAATATTTATATTATGTTTAATAGATAGACTATTCATGGAGACCTAGTTTTTTTCCATTAGTAGAGTTTGATATCATTCATGGGATGGATTAGATTTATTTTTATCATGCTATGATTGATTGTATAGACAACAATTTTTTTTAGAAAGTGATTTAGTTTTTATAAAAGAATGAAACCATAAGACTGATAACATATTTTGACAATGGGAAACTATTGAAATATAGAAATAAAATTAATCATTCTCATATTTTTGATAATATAGGAACTATTATGATTAATGATGTTCCACTAGAAAATTAATATATTGATGTGTTCTAGATAAGATAAATAGTATTATAACTAATCATGATTTGGAATTCAAAATTGAAATAGTTTTAGATAGAAATCCAATTTCAAAACCCACTACTAAATGGATTAAATGGAGCTTTTAGACTTGAAAAATCTGTGGGAGTTTTTTTGTGATGAAGGTTGCATTAGTCCCAGCTCTTCACCAGGGGGTGATCCGGTTTTGTTGAATAAAAAATTAAGGAACAATGAGACTTTTAATTGATTAAATATCCTTGAATAACATCACTATTAAAAACTAATAACATTTTCCTCATAACAATGACTTCTTGTATTAGCTATAGGGAGCTCCGTACGTTTCCAAGATTGGCCAAAGATCATGATACCATCAGCTGAAGGTGAATGAAGATGACATATCGAAAATTGATTTTCATACAGGATATAGAAAAATTCAAATTTTTTATTCCATTTTGGTTATCTAATTGACCTATTGTATTCGTTGATCTTATTAATAGTATATTTTAGAAGTTATTGGATATGTTATTGGTTTTTTTATTAATGAAATTCTAGTATTTTATATGATTAATGATCTCCATGAAAAACCTATAAGGGTTGTTTTTGATACCTTAATTGAAAATAATATATATAGAAAAATCATAGTTTTGGATTTTTGGATGAAATATATTTATTTTATTGGTCACATTGTATGAAAATATTGAATAAAAATTGGTCCTTCCGAAAAAGTAGTTGATGAATAGTGAAGACCTACAATTGTTACATATATTCATAGTGTTCTTGGATCAGTATGTTATTTCTGACAGTTTGTTAAATCCTTTTCCAAATTATCTATCCTTCTAACTATATTAACATGAAAAGGGGTAAAATTTTATTATAAATATTAATGTGACATTTGTTTTTAGGAAATAAAGAAGAAATTGCTGAATTATCTATTTTTGACGTTTCCTACATGAAATGTTGAGTTTTTTATCAATATTGATACTTCCTTGAAGGGACATGGATGTGTTTTCTTTTAGAATAATCTGGTAATTGATTATGATTCAAGTTAACTAAAACATCATGAGTTAAATTATCCAACACATGATTTGGAATTGGTAGTTGTCTATTTTTGTTTGAAAATTTGGAGACACTATATATACAGAACCAAATGTTTAGGCCATATAATTCTAAGGAATTAAAAACTACTTAATTAATATGGCTTGAACTGATAAATTATTTTGATTACACTATCAATTACCATATAGGGAAAACAATCATAGTGTCATGTATATTTAGTCGATGACATCAAGCATCATTTACCACGTTACATTTGGAACAAAACCTCTGGAATAATGATTTGATGAATTTTGTCTTAAATGTTATTCGTTTAGGGAATATATCAATTTTGTTTTAGGTTATAGTGTAGTCATCGTTATCATAAAAAATTATGTAAGCATAGATGGAAGACTGTGAGCTATATAAAATGGTATAATTTGTTAAAATGGTTAGTTTGGAAGAATTAAACCTTGATAAAGATTGTGTTTTACAATTTGAAAAAATGTTGTGTATGACTTGTGATTCACAACAGAAGAAAGGGTTTTTATGCTATGCTTATTTTTATTCATTTTCATTTCATCCTTATAGCACAAATATCTATATAGACCTTAAGAAGTATTATTGGTGGGATGGAATGAAAATAGACATTGTAGATTTTACCATGAAATATATGAAATGTTAATAGGTTAATTAAGAGTGGTAGTTATTGAAGGAGCACTTCATCCTTTTCAAGTTTCAGATTGGGAATGGTAGAATTTATCAATGGACATCATTTTGGTACAACCTAATATTTATCAAAGTAACAATGTTATTTGTGTTATTGTTGATCGTTTGACTAAATCTACACATTTTCATTCAATTAATGATATAATTTATTTGATCTGATTTCACATTGATTCCTCAAATACACTGTAAGTTTACATGTAGGACCTCTTTCCACTATATCTTATAGGGATCCCATGTACACTTCTAATTTTTGGTAGGGCCTTTAGGATATTTTCTACATTGAATTAATTTTTAGTTCTCCATTTCATCACCAATCAGATGGGTATTTAGAATTAACAATTCAGACTTTCAAGGATATTTTTCGAGCTTATTCCATATACTACTTTGGATGTTTGGGTCTACAAATTTCATTAGATGATTTTTCATATAATAACATTGTTCATTCGGGTATAAATTTGGAACTATTTGAGTCATTGTATAGGAAGCGGTGTCAAACTCTATAATTTTTGGATGAAGTCATGGAATGAATATTGACAGGCCCAGAATTAGTAGAGGAAGTGGCTATGAAATTGAAAATGGTCTAGAAAAACATGTATGTAGCTCATTGCGGGAAGAAACATTTTGTAGAAAATACTAGGAATGACTTTTCTTTTGTGGTGTGTGATCACGTTTTTCATAGAATCTTACCATGGAGAATTTTCATAAAACATGTAAATAATGTAATTATAATTAATGGAACATTGGACCTTTTGAAATCTGGGAAATAGTTTGATTGGCCTCTAACCAAGTAGCTTTTCCTAAATGTTTATCAATGGTACAAAATGTTTTTCATGTTTCGAGTCTGAGAAAGTATGCTTCAGATTCATCTCATGTTTTGAGCCTAGAACTAGTTCAGTTGGAAGAGAACCTTACTTATGAATAGAAACCTGTTATGATTCTTGATCAATGTGTACAACAATTTCAGAGTAAGGAAATCAATTACGTAATGGTTTTTTGTAGAAACCACATGGTTGAAGAAGGAACATGGTCCTCTAAAAATGTTATGAGGGAAAGTTACCTTAATTTTTTTAATATGTAAATAAAATTTTAAGGATGAAATTCCAAGAAGGTGGGGATAATGTAACAAACCACTATTTTAAAAATAAACAGAAATTCATGAAATGTTTTTAAGTATATATTTATAACTAGCATTTAATCATAATTTTACCACATTTATGTTTTAAATTATCAAAAATGGTTATCTACAATTGTGATCAGTAAGTTATTTGGAGTCTCATGAAACCAACATGATTTTCTTGGGAACAGTAACAAACCCATCTGAATAGTTATATGAATTTTAATATGAAAAAATAAATTTTAAATTGTATTATTATTCTGTATTCATATGGATGTTAGATAATGACCAGTGGATTAATTTTTTATGGTGATATAAAATGTTATATAGAATTAAAATTTCTATTTTTGGAATAATGATTGATTTCATTTAAAAATTAAATGAATATTATTTAAAATATTAATTTCAAAAAGAATAGTTCAATTTTTAATTTCTAACATCGAAAAATTGTTAGGGTGAATTTTTTGGATTTCATGGAATTCTTTAATTTTATTTAATATTGAAATACTGTAAAATATCGTATACTCAAATTATAAATTAATTAGAATATTTTTTTACATCGTGGATGATGTATTCCACTTAGTTTCGAACTCACATTCTCTCTATAATATTTTGGGCCACATGGATCATGACTATTCATAGTCCTGTTCAAAATTATTAAAATAATCTAAAATCGTTGCTCTCCTACACTATAAATATCACCCTCATTACCTTCCAAATATCACACCTCTCAAGCCTTCATCATTTTCATTATTTTGACAAATCCACTCTGAAGGCTCTTACCCATGTTCATGATGATATGGTCTCACCCAAATGTCAAATCCAACGTCCTTAAGTATGGTGTTAAAGAGAAGAGATCAAGGGGTAAGAATCTTCTTCATTTTTCCTGTGTTTTCATTTCAATTCCATTGGTTTCTTATACTCTCTTTCCCTCAACTTAACCAAGAGGAATGAAATCTACATAATATTATATATTATATATGTTTTCATGTTAGTAAAAAAATTTATCAACATTATTCCTCAACTCTCTCTATTATTCATAAAATAAAAACATTGAACTTGATATGCCAATTTACCAAAATCGTGGTTATGTGATTTCAATTTTTATTATGTCCATAGAAAAAGATCATATAAAACATTCATAGGATAAAATAGAATTTAATTTTTATTTTTTAACCTATTAAATTTTTTGGATATAACTTCTTTGCATGAAATTAAATTATATAAGGAAATAACTTCTGGACTATTGAGGAACATCCTAATATGATCTAAAAAAATACATTTAATATTTTATCTAATGAAGCATCATAATATATAATGAAAATGGATTTAAGGTATGAATATATATTATGGAATCCTATGAATATCATTTTATTCTACTTCTGGAATTTTATTTCTATACGACAAGAAAATCAAATGAAAACCTTCCGTGGAATTTTTTTTAGAATGAACCCAAAGCAATGGATGGAACAAAAGACTAACAATTAAAGGGTGAAACTACATTATGAAATGATCATATATGGTGATATAAACTGGAGTATTTTTTTATAAGATATTAATAAATATCCTTTAACTAATATACATGTAGTTTAAACAAGTTTTAATTGATACAAACCTAGGGTATAAGAATTATTAACCCGAATTACATTCATTTGGTTGTACATTAGTTCATTATTTATGTGGTATTACAATTTTTGGTGTGACTAATATTTTTTATATTATGTATAATTATGTTTATGTATAGTTTTTAATCTTATTAAAACCTCTTTTTTAATTCTCACTTCAATTATATGATATTGGTATGGGGATTTTTATTTAAAATCCTCTTCTAAAATTCTATTTTACAAAATCCAAAAGTAATGTCATAGTGAAATTTTTCATGCTGTATGATTATGTTTTGGATAGTGAATATTTTTTTTGATGAAATATGGGACCTATATCTCCCTAAAATTCATTGGTTATGTTTGTGTCAGAGTTTAGGTGTATGTTCAGTCCATGTGTAATTGTGATGGTTACACCCTATGGTTTTCGTGAGGGTTACATTGTAAGGTAGCGATGAGGTTTACAAATAATAAGCTATATGTGAGGGTTACATTATAAATATGTAATGCCCCAAGTTACATATATTGTTTTATTTATGTTCATTATGTTTTTCACAAATCTCTTGTAAATATTATGTATCAGAATGTAAGTATATATGGGTGATAATAATGACTTTTTAAATGTGATTTCATATGTTTTCCAGTATTTATGGACTAATGTTTTCTTTTCTTCCTTTTATATCATGAACTGAGATTTTGGTGCACAACCCAAGTTTGTAAATGAATTTTATTGTTTATAAGGATGTGTATGAAAGAGAAAGAATCCATGATAAATTTTATGGATATATGTAAATGAAAACATGTTTTATTTGAAAAGTTTTATATTTTTGATGAAATGGATACTGTTATTATGGTAGCATCTATATATGAATGTTAAATTTTATGTATGTAATATATCACAATTCTCTAAAACTATAAACTTTAAAAAATACTCAATATGAAATGAAGTGAGTTGTGAACAAAAAGTCAAGATTATGAAATGTAATAAATCTGGGTCCTTATATAAACTACTACAAATCATTATTATTCGATGTATTTTTAATGTGTTATTTTTTTATTCCTATTTTTTGTTTAATTTTTTATTAATAAATATTATATTCGGTCTTATAATATTTCATTTTTAAAGTATCTAACCAAAAGTATACCCACTATTTCAAGATGTTGAATGTGGACTTCTCGATAATGTAGCTCCGAACAACCACAAATAAGGGATATCTAGAATGGTATCACAATTCTCCATCATTGGGCATGAAATAAATAGGAAAAATATTATGGCTGGCATATTACCATTGTATTCATTTGTGGTAATTCATTAAATAACATGTATGATAAATTACCATGAAGGAGTAAAGATATAATGTATTCATGTTTCCACACCTGACTCCCATTAGCACAATTTCTAGGATAGAAGTTATCAAAAGTGTGACCCCTAGATAATACATTTCATATGCCGTGGGTGGGAAACTATCCTCAAAGATATGAAAGAGACAAATGTGATATATTAGCCTCATAAATACTATGATGATAAATTAAATACACCAATAAACTCAATATATACCATAATGATAAATCATTCTCATACCAAAAGTATCATAATATGTGAAGGTGTAAAATTCAACTAATGATAATCCCATAACAACTTCATTAATATATAGCAAATTTACTTGAACATCAACATCCTATATTCCATTGTACTATTTTTTAAAAAAAACTAATGAAAGTATTGAGAGGTGAGAATTTTGGTGTACTCAATAGGATAATATTTGGGAAAATTAAATATCCACACAGGCCATGGATTCAAAATTATCACCATTGATATAAATTATTGAATTATGAATAAATACCCTCATGAATCATAGGATGATAATAAATTCCAAAAATGAATGAAATATATACCAAAATGACACAAAAACTATTCTACCAAAACTATTATAATATTTAAATGTATAAAATGGAACTGATGATAATTCAAAAAACATACTAAAAATACACTCAAGCCACTCGAACCACATTATCGAAATATTCATTGAACTTATTTTTAAAACAACCATTAAACTACAGATGAGTTATAATTAGACAGTACTAAATAGAATAATATTCTATAAAATTTTAATATACAGTGGAAATAAATATAAATTCATAAACATGTAATAAATAATCATTTGATGTATATAACAAAATTTAAGAATAGGATATATGAATACATTGCTATCGAGAAACATTATGATATATCAAAACATAACAACCACCAACATTATCTATGATCCCACAAACCAAAATATAATATAAATAAAATTATTCCATGAAACACTTAGAGTAATTTCAGCAAATTTAAAAAAACCATATAAAAAAAAAATTTATAATGATCCTAAAGTGTCCCATATTACAATATTGATTTAGTTTAGAATGAGGAAAGTGGTGATGAGTTTTATCTCATCAATTCATTCATTCTCATAATTATAATTATTTCTAGTGTTATTCTTTTAATCGAGTGAATTAATATCTTGAAAATCATTTTTAATTTTTTGAATACATTTTAACCCACTCATTTATTAATTTAATTATTTAATTTATTGAACTGTAAAATTTTGGTTCATAATATTTTAATTTCATATTTATTAAAGTAATTTAAAACATTAAACAACATCATTAGTAATATTTAATGTATACCATAGAAACACCAATTATAAATTCTTAATAAAACACAAATCATATTCACAAATAAAATAATTCATCAATCCAGTGTAACCTATTGGATACTGAGGGCCAACACACTCAAAATAAACATTTAATGATTCACAGACAGCAAATAGGTAGTCTTACCAAACACTTCTAACAACACCCACATATATCTTCTTTATATTTATTATATCGTTATTCACATTGTCCTATAGGAACCATAATTATGTTACCTTAATAACAAATACAATACCTTCTCTTCATCCTATAAAGAAAAGTCTAAAAATCTCTCATCATCCATATTTATATCCAATGATATAGGAATTCCCTTATTGAAAAGATCTAATAAGATATAAGTTACACCCAAGGAGATAATTCACAATGAGACTTACATTACAATCCCATTTCCTACTAAATGTTTATACAAAACTCTAACGAGACTAACACCCAATATATGATATATAATTTCCTTCTAATGCTTTATTTATAATATTTACAATCATTCCTTCAAACCATATATATGGTAACACCCCCATAAAGTCATAGAAATATCATAACCAGTTAAAACACATATAATACTAGTGTATTCATTTTTCGTGACTATGAGTGTTAATACCAATATCATATTCCCACATATAATTATCAAAATTAATTATCCTTCCAATTATATATTTGATTCATCATGGTATCATTGATAATATAAAATACTCATATAAATAAATGTATCACGTAAATAATTATAAACATATTATAATAAATAAAATTATCAAAATTATCAACCTTTCAAATTAAAAAGTTATCCATGTTCTCATATTCATTAAATAAACATTTTCTATAGACCAGAAATGATAACATGATAATCATACCAAAGAGAAAAAATTAAATAATGAATGAAGTGATATGATGTAAAGATAACATAAGGAAATTATATAATAATTTAATTTTTACTGAAATATAAATCCTAAAAATATCCAAATTCTTTGTAAAAATATCATACATTCATGAACAATTAAAAATGTCTTTATATATAAAAATAAAGAGTCCCATAATACCCCCTTCCATCAAACTTATATTACACCTCTAAACATATGATTAATGATCAATGCATCAGAAAAATGTTACATAAAATTTACAATTATCCCGGACAATACCTGAATCACCATGTCCGAGGAAATTGTATAAGATCCACCTTGTCTGAGGAATATGTCATGAGAACTCGAAGGATAATTTTAGTGAAGGGTGTAGAAGTAAAAATTAGGTACATAACATAAAGAAATAAAAAATAGTTTTATTGTTAATAATTTATTGGAAAACATAAGGTGAATAGTTTAAATTATTATAGAGTAGGATTTAAATGGAACAACAAAAAATGGGAAAAATTTAATAGATTATGGATCTCAATGTTTAATGTATAAGGTAACACTACATAATGAGAAATGATTTCTTTTTAGGTGGTAGATTACGTTTTTAGAAATATAACTAACATGAACACTAATGATTTCATCAAAATATTTTGACAATATATATCACATTATCCCACACTGATCCATTATCTTTAAACCAATAACACATATAATAACTAGGTTTGTGACCTCTATGAGAGATATCTATAAAAGAATGAGAAAGTAGTAGATAATAAAGAGTGGTGGAAGGAACACCTCGAATAAATGTATTGAAATGTTGGAATATAGAGGTTTAAAAAATGCAAATGGATTATATGAAAATAAAAGGAAAACCTATGTCACATAGGGATTCAAAAAGGAATGGTAATGAATGAGAGTAGTGAGGATGTACAATATTTTAATAAATGTTATACACTACGAAAATGATGTGGTGAATTCCACAATGTTTTATTGAATTTATTCAAAAAGATATATGAGAATAATCAGAAGACTATAATATTTCCTGACATATATTTCATACAATAAGATTTAATTCTTTTGAATATTTCATATTATGAATCATAGAGTTAAAACGAATCATGATATAATATTTAAAAAATAATATTAAATATGTTAGTTATGACTTAGAACATGGATTTCTGGGTATGATTGTAATAATAGAAATTATGAAAATATATATTTTTACTTGTATTAGATATATTCATTAGTTATCAATTTTTTAAAAATTGAAATAAAATAATTTTAATTTAAAAAAATGATCTTTATATAAAAAATTATTTTTATATAGAAATTATATTTATATATTATTATGTAAAAAAAATACAATTAATGAATTATTTTTAAAACATGTGTATATAATATATTAAATTAAATATATTATAATTCATGAAATTTTTTAATATTAATTAAATATAAATAAATTTTACATTATTCATAAAAATTATGTTTTTAAAAACAATTTATTTTTTTTGTGATTTTATTTTCAAAATGAATTTATAAAAATATAGAAATTTAATATGATAAAAATATTTCCATATTTGGAATCATTATGACCAAATATTTTAAAGAATTCATTTTCATATTTGGTTGTAATAACCATATTAAAAATTCTCTACTGTAGAATATGTTAAATGGGTTAACAAGGAGTTAAACTGAAGTGATAAGGGTTAAAATAACCTAAAAACTGGTCAAAGACCAGTTAGATAAGTATATTTAAAGATAAAATTATCTTATATTATAATTTGGATTTCTTTGGTACCACATTCACTTTAATATGTTGATTAGAATTTTGAATTTTTATGTATTAATAAAAGTTCCACCTTCCCCACTTATTAAATGGATCCTCCACTAATCTATTTTTCGCAGCAGTTGAGACCCTAAAATCAACAACAATCATCATAAATAATCTCCCAATATCCTTATCTATGACATTTGACGGCTTGTTAATCTCAATATCCCCATAAAAATATACGTAAGGTGATTTTCTAATGGAGGATACTAGATGAGGTGGATTTTTGAATGCATACAACATATGAATGGCCTTAGGATTAGGTTTTATGTTTTAATATCATTTATTTTTGAAATTATTAATGTTAAATTACAATTTATGGAATTTATGTGGTCTTTTTTTATCCTATCTATTTTCATGTCCAATAATTATTCCCATAATTTTTTAATTTACTTACCATTTTTCTCCTTGGTAATATAAAATAATTTAAAACTAATTTTATTAGAAACCACCAATAGTTTCTCTTTGGTTGATTGAAAATTTATTCTAGGTCTATGAAATTTAATGTGATATCAAGAATGTTATTTTTCGTTTATGAAATAAATATTTAAATTCATTTTCAACCATATCAAACTATCCATTCAATGTTTAAAATATAATTTTTTTTCAAACAGGTAATTTATGATTTTTTTCCAAAAGTGTGAAAGTTATATTTAATTTATTTTCTACCAAACAAGAATAGTTTAAATGAATAGTAATTGTTGTTTTATTAGATTATTACATTTTATAATTTCTTGGATATTTTAAAAGGAATTTTTTAAGAATAATTTTCTATTTTTTGTAGTTTTTAATAATTATAAAAGAAAATGGTATTTTCATATTTTTCAAATAAATTTTCAAATTATCTTCTAAAATTATTTTTAATCTATGTCATCTTCCATTATAAATTTTTCTGCTTCACTAGGGATACATTGTTATGATACAATCAATTTTTTTACTGGATGGCTTTTGTTCATTATGATTTTAGGATAATAATATGATACTCATTCCCCTACTATGGTTTAATCATGTTACAATGAATTATCAATGTAAAGAATTTTATTTTTAATGGCTATGATACGATTAAACTATGGAATGTTTATAAAAAATCATACATTTTTATGGGATAAACTATGATGAGATTATGGATATTTTTTGACATTCGGTAACACACATGTATATTTTTATTTATTTGATGGTTGGTACAATAATCATGTTCTCATTTAGATGTCATGACATAATATAGAATATAAATGAGATTGAATAAAATTCAACAGGAGACCCTATCTATGCTGATATTCTTGAGAGTGAACCCTAACTATAGAAATGATGTACGTTGGAGTGATCACAATACAATATGATAGTCTTATAAGAGAATTATTATTAATTAATTGATTATATCTAATTATATTAACACCCAATACACATTTATTATGATTATTATGTGTTATCATGTCTCATGGATGGTTATTAATGACTACATGCTCTAATGACCAGTGCATTTTTTTAAAAAAATCCTTATGTCATGAATTATAATATTTTTTTGACAAATTCGGAATGATTTTTCTATGTTATTATCATATAATCAAACTATTATTATTATATTATATTAACTTATGTTAATTAATTTATATCTTGTATATTTTCCCTTAGTAATAATTTTAACTAACCCTTTATTATGTTTCTTTTCCCTGGTTTATAAAGTCATTCGTTAACTAAGGCATTTATAAGAAGTTTACAATGTGTGAAGAACATTTTATAATGCGTTGAATGTATTTAGTTAAATAAGATAATAATTTATCTAGACTCCTATGATACTAAAACAAAATTGTTCTATAGGATATATGGTTATTATATTTTTTTAATATTCAACTAAAATGGAATATATTTATTTATGTGTTGCTCGAGTTTCCACAGTTTGTATCAGAGGTAATATTAGTTATTTTTTAATTTTAAAACTATAAAAAATTTAAATCCCAGGGGTTCAATCTAAGTATAAGATATCATACTATAATTTGGTATAATTTATATGTTTTTTGGTGTCCTAGAAATTACATCGCTATCAGAATACCATAAAGTGGATGTAGAAAAATATAATAGATTATTCTAGTTATATACTCCTTAAAATAGGCTTATTTATTATGAACTTGATATTAATTTAGTCCATAATATGTGGCCCTATTACTACAATCCTAACTAAAAACACTAATGGTATGTGATATGGTTATCAAACAGCGTCCTTATAAATAATTATGAAAAACCAGTTGATAAACATTTCAAAAAATATAATTATCCATAATTAAATGACATGAACAATAAGTTTCATGGTTTTAAATAATGTTTCATTATTTAGTAAATATTATAAATTATCTTCTAATCAAAATGATTTTTTAGTCTGAATATTGATGTTTTATAGTAAAGTTATGTTTTTCGATTTCAGTTAATAGATTTAATAAAGGTAAAAAATGTGAAAAATAAATATGTAACCCAATGAAATGACTGCCCACATGAGAAACCAAATAAAATTGGTGTTATTGGGTGAAATATTATAAGTATTTTCACCTAACTATCTATTGTTATGAATTTTATCATGAGTCATGATGAACTCTCAAACAAAAAAAATGGATGGAAAACTCACTATAGAGTGTTTTATGAGGAAATATTGACATGACATCCTTAGTCCCAATGATATATTTTTTTCTAAAATATGGATAATTTCTATATAAATGATATAATCTATTATCCAATGCTTGGACAATGTGAATTTTTTTGTTTATTTTAGATGGTGAAGCTAATCAATGGATGAATCTTATCAATCATATATGGAAACTATAATAAATTTTCTATATGATATTGGAATAGTTTATGAAGGTAATTTTCAATGATTAATTTCCAAAAAAATCTTCATATGGAAATGAAAATATAATTTCATTTATGGAATAATTAGGATGATAAATCCATCAACATCAAACAGAAAAATTTCACCAGAATTGAATCATATGCTTCATGATTTTTTCATTTACCCTGAAATCAATGTTGATAAGATCTAAAATTGTTGATGTCCAATTCTCTAATATACACTGTAGATAAGATATATTTATTTATACAATGAAATATTCATATGTATCTAATTATATACATAGATATTGGAGAGTCTCAATGTTCTAATTATTCTGGGATAAAATCATAAATAATGAATTTTGAGTAATTTATAATAATAAAACACATAGTGGAAATAAAATAATCATAGTTATTTCTAAAAGTGAAGGTTTAATTTTAATGAGAATTTATTTATGGTGTATATTAACTTTTTTAATTGTGAAAAATATGGAACCTGAGAAGAATACAATGTGTGGGAGGTGAATAAGCATATTTTTTAAATTAATGGAGAATGTGCTCAACAGAATTATCACGCAAACACCAATGATACAATTTAAAATAGAATGAGAATTATTTCAACAATTTTATAAAATATATTTTTAATGATGAAAATCAATGTCAAAACATATTTACTAAAATATATAAAGGGAATGATCTTGTGGGAAAACTACTGAAGTTGTTTATGAAAATAAATTATTGAATGATAGACATACCATCCACTCAAGACCTATAAATGTATTATATGATTCTAGATATTCCCAGAGTTTTAGTTCTTAAAATCTTTATATGGTTATCAAATTGCCACATAAATTATTAGATAGAGAGTTATTAGTAAATAATATAATTGAAATATGATCAAATATTATGTCAATATGTTATCCCCACCAATATTTTGTATTAATTTCATTTATATAAATATATTTATTAACCCCAGGATGAGTTTGATGTTATTTTGGGATTGGATTGGATCCCATTATATAAATCCCCAACTATAATCATATTTCGGTGAGAGGATGAATTTTAACTTTCAAATTAAATTAATTTTTATGAAATATTTGTACTACTAATTCATGAGAGATATTTCAAATTTTTTTAGAGAATTTAATTATTAATGTTATTCATGTTGTTCAGGGAGAAGATGATTAATTTTTTCATAACATCATTATTATTCTACTGAATATTGTATTTTGTTTTTTAATATAACTAATACATGGTGGGATACTTATTTAAAAGACTATACAAAGAATTGAACCTATTGAGTATTCATAATTGAAGAATAATCCCTTATATAAATACTGATAGTGGATTTATATACCCAAGTTAATCACCATTTGGGGATACTATTCATTATGATAAAAATAATATATGTCAATTAATCATTCAATTGATTATTGATAACATTATATGATAGTTATAGATAAAAAGTATCATCTCCCATTTATTGATGACTTGTTAGAATAATATCATAGAGATCAATTGTTTTTCAATGTTTGATCTTCATTTTGTATATCATAAATTAGGTTTTGTTAAAGAGAATATAATCAATACATTCTTCCTTATGCTTTTTGGTGATGATGAATTTATCGTGATTCCATTTGTATATATTAATTCCTCAAATTTCATTATGAAATAAATAAATAATGTCTCTAGAGATTACCTTGACTAGTTTTTGGTACTCTTTATAGATGATATTTTATATATTTCACGGGAATGTAAGAAAATTAATATTTTTGGGGTATTGTCTTTAAGTCCCTGAAAAACAAGTTGTTTTATGGAAAAATTTCCAAATGTGAATTTTTTCATCCAAAAGATTCATTCATGGGTAATATATTCTCAACTGAGGGTACATTGGTTGATCCTTCAAAGATGGAAGTTATCGATAATATACTAAAAAAATAACGATGGAGATGAGTAATTTTATTTTTATGGATGGATACAATTGAGGAATTGTGAAATATTTCTCAAGGGTATATAATTCGGAAACTATATTTACACAGACTGGATCCATGTTTTTTTAGATAGATTAATGAATGGAAAAATTCATGGGGCTGAAAAGTAAGATGGAATGTGAATGTTTTCTCAAATTACCAAGTTCTGTATAGAAGATTTTCATATATACTGATTAATAGATTATGTACACGGATGAATGCACCTAATATATGATATTGTTATTTCTTATGCCTTATATAAATTTAAAATTCAATAATAAAATTAACCATCATATGATTTAGATTTAGTGTGAGTATTTTTTTTTCCATTAAAAACATTTATTCATTATCATTATTGTAAAACATTATTATGTATAATGATCATAAAATAATGAATTATATATTAACATATAAGGGGTTAAATATTTTACAAAGGGTACAAGTTTAGGATCTTTATGAATGTGATTTTTAAATACATTACCACCCCATATGGATCGAGTTTCATAATAAATTCTGAATGGTTATACATGATGATCATTTATGGGTGATTGAGGGTGGTCATTAAAATTTTATGTTAGGATTACCATATTTTTACTCAAGGGAAACTTGAAATGGTTCCCATATCCACGAAAATTCACTAGCCTTATTTCAATAGGTAGGTGGTAATTTGGGGTTTCAAGACAAATGATGATTAAGAACTCACATTGGTTGGGAGAAGTGAAGTTTGGAATCCCCACACCCTTTAAGGTGGAATTATATCCAATTATATGTCTCTCTTATATATTGTATTTATATTCATGAAATCATTCCCAAACACCAAGATGATATTGGTTACCCCTATGACCGTGACATGATAAAAACTCTGTTTTTTGGATCAATTGTGTGTGTAGTAGTTTCTCCTTCATTCCTAGTACATTTATGATGCATTTGTTTATATCCCTATTTCAGTTCTATGGACATTATTTTCTTCCAAATAGGTGATTGTGTCATGGATATGGGATTGAACCTCTACTATGTGTTTTGTGTATCCATTGAGAAAAAGAATCAAAATCCACATAGATCATTTTACATAGTTTATTATTTCATGACATAAATATACTATTTAGCTTAACATCGAACGACATGGATATATATATATATATATATATTTAGTTATTAGGCCAAAAGGAGGCATCCTACATATCTTGTTAAGATATTAATTATATTCAATGTAGATTTTGTTACTGAAATTGGTTCCTTAAAGGATGAGTCAACATAGGCCTTAAGTGGGACAATTGAATATATTGTCTAAAATAATTACTTCATTGGGGGTATGGCCCTTTGAGTGAAGATAATATGTAATTATATAAACATCCCTATGAAGGTAATAAAATAATGGAATCTTAATCATGATATTTGTTTAATCATTGTTTATATCGTAGACTATTTGTGTAATTTTTGGTGTGAGAAACTAGAGATAGAAGATGATTGGACATTTCACATGAGATAAAATTTGTATTGGGATTATACATTAGTTCATTCCATATAGATAGGTGCAGTTTCTAATCTCATGGATAATATGCTATGTGTTATGGGCCATAGGAAGGAATCGTGTGTATACTATTTATAAAATAAATCATTGTACTGGTAGATTAGGGTGTCCCTAACCTGTTGATGATTTTAAGGTAGTTGATGGAATGTTTAAGGATTAAAAATTAAATGATTCCCTTGTACAAGGACACTCCATGTCCTCTTATATTCAAGGATGGATGAAAAACTTATGGGATAATTCAGTCACATGAGTCAAAAATATTGTGGATTTAGAGGGTATTACACTAGGGTGCAAGCCCATTAGAGCTCAGGCCTTAGGAAGCAATCCTACATATCCGTTTTATTGAAGGAATCATAGTTCTCATATTTTTTTCAATAATCACAAATTTAATGGTTGGAAGAGTTCATTACACTTGGCGACATTATTTTAATCCTTGAGTCTTTGCAAATTTAAGTGAACGTACCATGAAAAATTCCCACGTTTCCTTTCAATTATATATATTTTAAATGATAAAGAGATATAATGACCACTAAATGACATTCCAATATGATATTCATGAAATATATAATTTTTATGAGAGCATGACATAAATAGGGATGCATGAGGGCATATCATTAACCAATTATGTTCACTCCCGATATAAATGGTGGATTCCGCCAGAGGTTTGATGCTAGGGGTTTAAATGGTGTATGTAAAAGTGTATCTACTAGATGAATTTAACTTGTCTACTTGACAAGTCTTTATTTTCAGCCTGATAAGTCAAGATCATATGAAAAAAAATTATTTATTTTCTATTTTACATGTTCAGGGTGTCGGTTTGGCATGGAAGAAACATCCAAGGGAATATTACTAATAATACCATGATTCTTCACATAATAGAATATTACATTTCTAATTTTTTTTACATGATCGTAGATGAAATAGACATGACATTTTTTATGATCGAGCTGACATTTAAAGGATGCCTTCACATGATAAAAGTAATTTTTATAAGATCTCTTCTCATGATAAAATAAATTATGGAATTCTTTAGAATCTATTTAATTGTCTAGGAATACATTTAGTTATCAGTCTGACATGTCCATAAGGTATATTCATGATCAAATAAACTTTTCCATTATGTCTATAGCTAATCAAACTAATTGTTCCAGAGGAAGTCTGTTAAAAATTTAATGGATCGTCTCATGTTATTGATTTCGTTTAAAAGGATGAATGAGGGAATCATGAGACCGATGAGGAGTAAAAATATCAAGTTATAATAAGAGAGTCATACATTAGGGTCTCACGAATATATCTATTATCACTCACATGACTAAGTGTTAAAGTTGAAAGATCAATGAGATCATGCCATAACCATGTGGTAAATGGTGTTTATGTCATGAGGTGTACGTTCTTGAGTGTCCCTAAAGAGTGTTCCCATCCTAGAGTGTTCATGGTAAGAGGTGTCCATGCACTTCGATGGGACTTATGATAGTGTCTCATGAGGATCATTTAGAGGATCCCTTATGACAGTGTCTCATGAGGCTCATTTTCATTTGTGGTTCAGCTGACCTCATTGTGGGAACTTCTATGGGGTTCTCTGAACATTTGATTTGGAAAAATATTATATCCAAAACAAGTATGGGAAGAATAAATGAGAATGGTCAGTCCCTATTCAGGAATCACTTTACCAATTGGACAATATCAATGGGTCTTCATATAAAGGTAGCTATTTCCTTGTCTATATTTAAACATCGTAATATTGAGGGTTCATGTGATATCCCATTCATGACTAAAATGTGGTATTGTGCATGAATAGGTCATGCGTCAGTGGAAGTATGTCTAGGACACTCAATAAATGGGTGGTATCCTTCATGACACGGTGTTCGTGAGAATGATCAGCATAGAGATTTAGTTGGTAACTCAGCCTGAGGCATTGAATGATAATGCAACATGATGTTCATAACATTATGTGATATAATGAATGGTATTGAATGATGGTTCTAATGGTTTCCTAGTGAATTCATAAAATGTTTTCATTTGTTCCTCTTCTATAACTATTTCTCGTCGTTTCATTTCTCTTCTTGTGATATCCTCCACTTCTTCTTAGAGTTTTTTATTTTTTGTGGAGATGACAGATATATATAGGTATTGGATGTCGAGTTTTCTTCTGATTTTTCTATGTATGATGCCACATGAACAATATTTTCCTAGTGGGTGGATCCCCTTTGTTGAGATAACCTAATAAAAAGATCCATGATAAAACTCATGATGGCCTCTCTTGATCACATGATTGGTTTTAGTCATGGGCTCTGTTTATGGAAAACTGCATCCATGAATGTCATGTAATTTCATTACATGATTGTACTTCATATTATTGGGTATAAGAGTAAAATATATGGCTTCACATGATTTCTTGTGGTTTATTTTTGGACGACCACTTCAATGTTTTACGTTCTAGAAATAATGAATAAAATTCTAGATGTGTAAGCTTATCATTATGGGAAGTTTTATAATTAATCATGAGATGATAAATTATTTTCACTTCACACCACCTGTTACTTACCATTTCATTTAGTGATTCATGGAACTCACAATGTATACATATAATCACATTATCAAGATTCACTTCAAGTGGTGAATCGACATGGCTATATTCTTCATAGTGATATTAATGGATATATACACTATGTATAAGCGATGAAGAATGGATTTATTCACATGATCGACATCACATGATATTGTTCCATGTGACCATATTAAACTCAGGGGAGACATTTAACTCTTCTGTGTCTAGGTAATTCATTATTTTAAACAGGAATATAGTGCATGCATCATCATAGTTTTAGAGTATTCACATGTCATCAAGAAAATTACATGATCTCAATATCCATTTGAATGAACCATTTCATGATCATGAGTAAACATAGTGTCCAGACAATCAATTTGGTTAAATATTCCTGTGAATGAAAGAATCTTTAAGGACTTAATACATTAGTTTATTTTCATGCGATCTATGTAATGTCAACACTATTTTACATGATCAATAGTTGGTTGATCACAATCTACTGAGACACTCTCGGTATGGATTCACATAGATCACATTGTTCGAATAATATTATTGATCTGGTTTCATATGAATCATAGTTTCATACATGGCCTTAGAACATTGAGAATTTATCCTTCATCTCAAATTTATTGTCCAAGAATGTTGATATGGTTGTTGTCAAATTGTGGAGTCAGGAGATCATCGATTGTGACTCACTATATCAAACTAGTAGGGTTTGGAGTGTATCAAGATAGATGGTGGCTAAATATGATGGATGATATGATAGAACAGTTTGGATTAACACTATTAGACAACATAAGTTATATTCATATTTTAAGGTGTAGAACATTGTTTCACTCCAACATTAATTTTTCAGTAAGGCGTGACGCACATAATAAGTCATTTCATGAAATCATTTCATCGATATAATAATATATTCAACAACCAAAAAACACGTGACATGACATCACTGTTCATGCCCTTCAATTTTGTGGCCCACCTTAGAACAACATCACTTGCAATGTGCGCAGACCATGACAGGTATGCTCAACCCCACCCTCACAACATTGATGATCTGATGGCTATCTCATAAGGCATGGTTCATGCTACTCAATATGTTCCCTTTTTTAGTTGTATGGATGGTTAACTAGGCTGGTGAATTTATTTTCTATGCATATGTCACAAAACTAATTTATATAATTATCGAATAAAATAGATATAAAATAGGGGAAGAATATAAACCATTAAAATGAATCTTAATCCAAGACACATCTAAGTCATCTATACAACCTCATATTAATAAATTTTACATATTCTGGATACACCTCAAATTTTCAATAGATTGAATTCAATGAAAAATTATTCATGCCTACATAATTACCACTTTTAGAATGAGTTTTATTATGGATAGGAAATTAATCTTTAATGGAAAACACCGATCACTTTTCTATACATATCACCATCTGATGAGCTTTTAAACAGAGTCCTGCTATAGAAATTGGTGCATGGATATCCTATAATAGGAATGTGAACATATTATACAATAGAATAGGGATTTGGTGGAGTGTAACATGTTGTTAAATCAAATATAATTGGCATTGAAGTTGTTATATTTCAAAAGAGAATGGGAATGAAATCAAATGAAATTCTGAAACAAATTCCTATGTCAATCAATATCATGCATTGGAGACATAGGTTATCAGTTGAATAACACTATGATATATGTCCTTATATAGATCAAGATTTAAATAATTAAGTCCAATTACATCACATTGTGCCAAAAAAATGGGAAGGAACTGATGTTATGATAGATATGATTCATGGATATGGATCTCATACAATATTTTATCCAAAACAAATGTAGGCCTCTCTAGAAAGTGTATTATTATGCAGTATATAATAAGTATAATGTAGTTTTTGGAATTAGATGACTAGGTATATTCAGGGGGTAATAAAAGGAGAGATATGATTTCATTTTATCAAAGATCAGTGGACCTATCAAGCATAACATGATTTTTTCTAATAATAAATAATTCTCCCAAAAACATCATATATTTCTCATTTTTCTCTATCTTTTTAAATTTATACATATGGGGAATAATTAGTGGGTGTGGAATTGAATTTTTATTAGGCCACCCTTTATAGGTTTTAGACACAATTTGTTTTAGGATTGTTCAGTTTTTTTAATGCTAAACATTTCATGGATCACACAAAGTGAATATACAGTGTGTAGTGAATCAACATTTTTCTGGGTTTAACTTTTCAGGATTTCAACCTGGATAGAAATGTGCCGCTCTTAATATATTTTTTTGTAATAAAAATAGACAATTTTTATGGTTTATTGTAGGGTATTCCAACACAGGACAACTTCTTCTACATTTTATGGTATTCTAGATTGAACAATCTTCTCTTTCATAGTAAACTTTCCATAATGTAACATTCACTATGATGTTTAATTTCAGTCTGTAAGAATGTATTCCATGAATTTTAAAATCATATATTGAGGAAAACTAATAATCTACTATTTAAATTCATTCTTCTAGGATATAAGGTGAATTGATATATTTAAGTATTAATGTTGGGATTTTATATCATGAGAGGGATGTTGATCCCCCAGGGGATGTTAGAATATTGTCATGTAAATCACATGATCAGTAGTTTGGAGTGAATAATATGGAATTGGTCATAAATAATGGGGATGAACCAAAAAACATAATGTGATATGTTCGGTCACTGAGTTTTGGTGGATCACGTGGATTTGACTTCATTTCCTGAAATGTGGAGAAACCTCTTGTAAGTCAGTCCAAAGTACATTTAATCAGCCCTTAGGGATTACATTCATGGTCATGTAGATGTTTCCCTAACCATTTACACGTTACATAAAAGATGTTTGGTTTCTCAAATTTCTAGATAAAGACACGAGGTATAAAGATAATTCAATAAAAGGAGGTTTATGACTCCCATGGTATGTTTAGATTTTAGTTGTGTGGCTCTATCCTTATTCAATGTGGTTTAGAGTCATGTGTTGGGGTCCATAAAAGATTCAAATAATATAATATTTCATTCCATCTTTGAGAAATTGTAACATAACTAATTTCATAACATCAGAATGTTAAATCGGTATGAATTGTCTATTTTTGGGTATTTTAAATCATAGTCCCATAATAACTGACTAAACCAGTAGTGGAAATAGTAGGATACATGTGAACCATTGGTAATGTTGGTATCCCATATTCAATGTGGTAAATAATATAACTCCATTATTTGATGGGGGATTATATAGAACCAATCCTATATGAACAAACTCTTTGATGGGGTATAATTCAATAGAAAAAATTAGAAGTGTCCTTCTGGAATAGCCAGTTTATGATACCATTTTTCTATATGGATAACCCTAAAGTAGGGTTGCCATGGTCAATAGTGTACTATGAGTTTGATGTTGACTAAAGGAAACAATTTGGTTTTCTACAATGTCTATGATATAAATATGGTGTATAAAAAATGTAATAATCATGAAGGGTTTATGGGCCCTAAAATTTATGTCACCATTTATGTAACACATTATAAAATCAATGAGATGAGAAAAATCATTACATTAACTTTTTCTGATAATAGTGTTCAGAATGTTCATGGACCGACATTTATTAGGGAAAATTATGGGCCTTATGAGATTTAATACTTGTATATTTACACTCTAACTATTACCTAATCTCTGTAGATGTAGTGTTTAGTGACTATAAAAATATGTTTTCCACAATATTTCCCTTTTGGTGATTTATACAAATATGTTTCAACTTTATCACTATAATTTTATGGTCTTTTTACATTGACCATAAAATAATAATTTTTTATAGGAGTGAACCCTTCATCGAATCCCATGTGGTTGTAGATCATGATGCATATAGATTGGGTCTGAGGGGAGTGCTACAGAACAACCAAATTAGGATACCCACAACCAAAGAATACTCAATAAAAAATTGATAGGGTGATGAAAATTTTGTAAATCATGGCTCAAGGTTTCAAGGGCATGATTAATTATAACGTACAATAGTGTTGGGTATTTCATTAAAAACACAATGTTTTTTTGTTCCACATCGGTGACATCAGGGATCACGATGATCCAAAATACAATCATATAATTTCATTATATCATAGTTTGGTAGTTAAATTACATTATTAATATTTAAAATTTACATTGTCAAACATAGATATCTTTTCTCCATTCCAGGTACCATTAATTTTTTATGGAATCCTTATGTGCTCTAGATATGAAATACAATTTATGTGTTTACATATTTAAAAAAAGACGGAGGCACCCAGTAATCAGGGTGACTAAGGTAAGCATATTGTAGTCCATTAATTCTGAATGATGATGTGAGATGTTCTACACATTATAAATTTTTGTAGTTCACATATATTTTTTTTACAGTTTCATGTCTTGTTTTATGGATGTTTCATTGATATATAATTTCATATTGAAAGTACATAGATATTGATGTTAAATTGTGAATGATATCCTTGGGGATATTTTTACTAATCATTGGAATATATTTGTATGAAGCACCTATAATAAATGTGCATGCCTGATAACAGAAATCAATATGTCAAATTCCTCCATGCAAAGACTTATTTCTTGTGCTGGAAATCCATATATAGATCTAACTCATGTGTAGAAAGAATGAATCTGTATTACCTTTTGCTGGTAAAATATAGCTATATAATTATTTTAGGGTTAAGATTCCCTAGGTTTCCTATGAATATTTTAAGGGAAAAAATAATTACATTATCAACTCCTTAAATGATATCCCCTTATATAGATCTTACTTTTATGCAGCGGAGAGGGGTATTTCACCTTTTTCACTTATTGAGAACCAACATCAAGTTGTACTAAGGGTCCTACAAAAAGAATGAGCTCATATGGAGGTATAATGAATTTTCATACATCATTTTTGTATAGTGGTAAAAAATACTCCCCTACCATATATTCATGGATTGTATAATCCACTCTATGTAGTTATCCTTCTTGCAAGGTGGACCATATTTCATGAATTTTAATGTGATGAAACAAGGACATTGTCATGCTATTAAATAAAATGTGTATAGGTCGTGGAAATGATGTTTAATATAATGATACTACTAAATATTTTTAATCTATGAAATTTCTTGATTGAGTTAGACTTAGTGACTATTCTGGTTTCTTAAGATAACATGATCCATGGTTGGTACGAGAAACCCACGATAATTATTAAGTTGATTAAGTTGTGTGTGAGTACTTTATGGGTAATACATGAGAGGGTATACAATCTATTGTCAACTATGAAATCTATAAAAATATGAATATCATGGTGTAACATGATAGGGGTTGATGGAAAACAACGTATGGGATTGAAATGGGGGATCTAGAAGTCACTTTGTATCTTGTGAATAGTAGGAATCAAACCACACATAATTCTCATATAGTTTCATACATAGGTCTATGGCATTTATACCGGGGATAATTGTTTTCACTGTATAAGTTCTGGCACAACCCTATATTGAAGATCTACATGTCACTACATATTTTATAGTAATAGTAATCAACCCACATATAGTTCTTCTATGAGGGTTTCTTATGCAGGTTTGAAATAAGAATTGGGAGGGTAGCAATTTGATATTTCATCAATACCTAAGATTTAATGTCCAAGAATCACTAAATATCCAATAGTGATAAGAATAAATATATAATTTTTTATTGAGTAGAAATATTCTCATTCCTATTTGACCAATATGCATAGGGGTGATTTTTCATTTATGTTATGATTGGATCAAATATTAGTGATCTTGGTGTCAATACATATCATATGCATGTATGTAACAAACCATGCACAGTTCTAATATTGAAAACAATCCCCAAGGGTATGTACGACACATATATAGGGGAATTGTTTCCAATAATTATTGTGCACGGATAGAGGATTGGAGATTTGTGCATTAGTACATTTGATGCGATGTTGTGAATCAATACAAACAATGTTCTTGAACTAAAAACACTCCATTCAGGTCTGATCCATATGAATAGGGGTATTTTTATAATTAATTATTATGTTTTGACCTAGTATTGGAGATCTATTGGTCAAAATTTATCCAATTATTGTAAGAATTAATCCATATATAGTTCCTTAATAGAGTTGTGGTGAACGACCAACACTACTGGTAGTCTTCCTCTCAGGCGAGGAAAAAAATATACCCAAATTCGAAAATAACTTTTGATCTATTATCAGTGTGGTAAAAAAAGGAATGGAAAAGGTTTCTTTCACCAAAAATTTTTCATTAAATGAAAGGAAAGAATAATTTTTATCATATAGTTTTTGGGTCAGGGTATAGAATCCATGAAACTCTATGTGTCTTATTGGAATGAGAACCAATCCAAAAGAAGTTTTGGAAAATCGTGCAATTATACATCAGATAGTGAGGATGAATTTTATATAATGTGAAAAAGAATTCATGAAGTCCCATATACATGATTTAGATATTTGAGAAATAATATCATGAGAGGAATCCTATATTTCTGACATGGGTTTCTCGAGATAGTTTCTAAATGATTACTATTCATTGTACACAGGGTAATATTACATTTTAATGTCATGGGTCAAATAATTTATTGTACAATATAATGCATTGTGACTGATAAAATATGAGTCATTCCTTTTTGGGTTGAGAAACAATGATGTCTCCATGTTGATTATCATTATTTTTTAAGGAGGAATACTGTATTTTAGTTTTAGGTAATATTACTTGGAATAATCATATAATTTATCATCATATGATCATGAAAAATCATGCAGTATAATTTTCATTGATTAGAATGATTCATGGTGTTTAATGACATCTATCATGGAATATTAATTCATTTAAAAATCATAAATTTAGGTCTATTGGTGTATTTAAACATCATGTGACTTGGATGAATGGTTTATTTTAGATTCAGGTCATATGACAAGGAAATTCGATACTATGAAGTTTTAATTCAGAAATTTAGGATGTAGTATGATGGGAGGGGTTAATTATCCAGGATTTTTAGTTGAGACCTTGATGGCCATCCGTTAATCCTAGGTGATACGAAGCCGTATTAGGGCTTAGACCAAGAATTTATAATTAATTTCAAGAAAAAAATATGGATGCTTCAGTAGAAATGGAATATACACATGTATCTCCTTGAGATGCATGAATGATCTAATCATTATAGGTTGTGGGGCCTCAACTATTTATATAGTCACCTGACTATGATTACCTATGATTGTGGAGAATCCATCCCCAAGCACCAATGTGGAATTACTAAGGCTATAATATTCTTATTATATTTTGTAACTTTCAAGTCATTTTTAAAGTTGGATTGTAATCCAAGGGTATGTCATTCACTATCAACGTTAGAGAGGCCATGGGAAGATACATTATCATCCATAATTGATGACATCCCTGTATGGAGATTATGGGGAAATTTTTTCAATTTCATACATCCATCGGGTTAGGAGGTGCTTGGACATCTATGATTATGTATCCTTCCCCAATAAGATTTTTGGGTAAAACATAATTGTTATCATGCATACTCTACTAATTCTCATGAAATATCCCCAAGGTTGATTGCTCAAACATAATTTCATTCATGGAATCATTGGAGATTTTTTAATCAATATAAGCTTTCCATAAAATAATTTGTGGAGGTGATACTTTTTATTAATGGTTATCACTATTCGATCCCATGATATCTATTATGGATATAACACTATATGATTATTTATCCTAGGAGATTTTCTACCATGGGGATTAAGAAAAATAAAAATTCCCCATAATTTTCCCATCACTAGATATAATCTTCTGATGGAAAATTTTCAATCAGTAAGGGAGTATTCATGATGGATATAAAACGTGTTGTCGTTTTTTTATATTGTTATGATGCTTAGTCACAGACCACATAGATGAAGTCCTTGTACAACTAATAGTAGATTTTGTTTCAATTCTGGTGGATACCCTAATATCTTGGATAATAGAGGTTTCTATACTTAAATCCCTAATGTGTTTCCAATATATTCTGAAGTATTTAATTCATGAACACTCTTTATAAACCATTTCGGATCTCATAATTATAAGTCGAAATGGGATTTAAAATATAAAGAATGATGTTTCCAAATCACTCTTTTTATAAATAACCATGTAAAACTCCCTTTCATATGTGATATATGTATCCAACTGGTTAGACGATAAATGTTTCCTCTCTTGGTCTTCTGCTACTATGGTAATATACTAATAATGGTTGATGGGGAACAAAAAACAGTTATGATCTTTGATTTGTTAACCAATCTATATAATGATTTTAGACATTTAATCACCTATCAATATAAAATTTACCTAGAAATGGGAGGTATTCCATGGTTCATAGAGATCTAAACATGGGGAGGTTAACCATGAAAGATGTCAGGAGTAAAGATGTTGTGATTTATCTATACACTATTGTTGGGAGGACTATCTAATTAGTGATCACCATCAACATTCCATGAAGTGTTAAAGGACCCTTGAGGTGTTCTAGATATGGTTAAATATCCACAAAGATACTATCAGTGGGAATTTCACGGATATGATCCCACTACTAAGAATCCACTAATGTATACCAGTTAGCTTCTATGTCATTGGGGGGGATGCGAGTAGGATTCTTGGTGGTTTCTAGAAAATGATTTTTTATTATTATTGATGAGGTTGTGTGATACAATTTCAAATGCATATTCCCCATAATAATATTCCATCAAACATTTATAATGGGAGAAGGTATAAAATCCTCCTATGTTGTAACATATGAACGATATTGGTGTTGTCTTCAGTTGGAGAGAAATATAGATATGATCTGAAAATCCATGAGAAACTGTAATATTCCATGTAGCATCACTGGGAGGGATGTGATTATACCTAATGTTATTTCCATTTTTCCTATATAAATCTCAATTGTTTTTAGGGTAAGATATCGGTCCCATAAAATATGATTATTTCATTTTTGTTTCTGAACAAGAAGAATCACATGAGATGAGTCTTGTTCCAATCCAGCTTGGTGATCCACAATTGAAAAAAATATATTATCTAGGTTCCATGAACATACCTTTAATGTAATATTCCAACAATCCACCTTGATGGGTAAATAGTATGAGATTACTCTGGATTATCTATATATTGATGTTATGTATGCCTATACAATGCACTGACTATTGGTACATAAATGTGTGACTATCCCTACATCATTTCCATAATACACTAGTGGATCTCCATTGCCGTTCTCACAAGGTAAAGTCACTTCAATAGGGTATGTACAAAAATTCATTCATGTATTCTCTCAGTTACTATGATATTCTAGATGATGCCATTAATTGATGTTTGTATTTATTCTAACTCTTATCATCCCTATTCTATCAGAATATTTCTATGGGATTTACCCATGGGGCATCGATCAATTCCTTATACATCCTTTCTAATCTAATATAATAAAATGAATTGATTTAGCTACATGGGATATGATCCAGCTACATCTATTTCACAACGTTCATCATTTTTAGTGGTGTCCTTGATGCCAAAGTCTATGTGTTTGGGGATGTGACTTGTTAGATAAGGCCCTTAGTCAGTGTCTAAGGGTTATTGATGATTTTGGGATATTTATTGGATCAATATTGTTCAATATAGATAATGTATATAGAAACTATAATATCCACCAAATGATGATGATGTCTAATAGTTATTGAGATGTCCTATAGTTTAATATCCTATGAAAGGTATGTGTTTAGTGTCATTTCAAATCATGCACTATGAAAGATATTGCATAGTTTAATTTCACTGGATTTTGATTTTTTAATGTATTTTAACATCACGTGACTAGGGAAGATCGTGCATTTTATCATCATTCAACAAGGAGGATTCTTGTCCTTTTACATCATGTGACTAGTCTATATCATGTAGGATCCTATCAACAGGGTGACTTCTTTAATAAATTTTGGACGAATCATAATCATATTGAATTTGTTTTTGGATCCTATAACTTGATCTATCCTTTATTTACCTTCTTCTCTAGAAAATAATTAATGACAAAGAAACACCATATTATATTCCTGAGACACCATTCTTAGTGCTAGTGACTATCATGTCCTATCAACAACAACTTGACTGGATTCCACATTAGTTCAAGTTAAATCAAAATATTCCCCTTATGATAATCAATGTTCTTTTATAGATGTTTTTTTGGGAAGGAATAAGATTTTTTTCCTCTAATTTAATGATGGTCACCTATCACTATGTGGTATTTGTCCCTTGATTTGATTCACAACATGTGTGTAATGTTCAAAGGGACTTGATGACTAGTGTGAGGAATCATGATTTGGTGTATCCAATATATCCTTACCTATCTACTTGTATATCATATCCATAAAGTTAAAGACACATTATGTCATATTTTTGTGACCCCAGTGGCTGGGGATGTGATTGTCATTGAATATCATCTATTCCAGCATATGAGTACTCATTATTGGGAATTATATCAAACTATCCTCCTTTGAATAATCAATGTTCTTTGAGATATGTGTTTTATAAAAATTAATATACCCTTTACTATCATTCTTCCGGATATATAAAACCCCATAATTTCTCTGTTGTTCCTCATATACTATTATTGGTCTTCAATAGGACTGAGTATGGGGTCTAGGGTATAGAACCCCAGTCTGTATTGTTTTGGGGGTAGGTGATCAGTAATTGTTGGCCTTGGATGACACAAAATCTTCCCAATAATTAATATAACACAACAATCATTGAGGCCTTATAGTAACTACAATGTTTATGTGATTTTTAGAATACATTCAACTACATGGATGAAAATATTGAAATTATCCGAGACATGTGAAATGGGGGTCATGATAATATGAAAATATCCCAAGCCCATTGGGATGGTATGATGTGGGGAAATGTATATATTTTACTCGATAACGGGATGAAAAATATTGAAATTAACCCCAAACTATGGGTTTGGATGCTTCACCTCAAGGTAGACATTTATTGGAAGGTGTTGATATGTTATTCAGATAACAAGATCCCAGTAGTATTCTGATAATTATTTATGATAGATCCTTGTTCTATCAATGTATTGGAGTTATCTTGTATTCCTCATATTCTTTATTGACACCCTTAAGGGGTTGTCTAGAGGTATCCATGAATGCACCATTCCCATATGATAATGTTACAGTGAGAAGATGATGGAAATACTCTGAATGTTGACAATGAAAAATGGAACTACTTTTTCTAATGGTCATATGACTCATTAACATTGCACAATAATACATCAAAACAATCAACAATTCCTTATGTAGTTGCATGAAATATATAATCAATCCCTTCTTATCCTATGACAATGGTAAAAGGTGTACTAGCCATCTATGAATCATATTACTATAGGATGGCATGTTCCTTAAGATATGGAGGGAATTCTTATGATAAGGTCGATATCATATTGATAGAGACATAAGCTGGTTAGTTATCCTCTTCAATAGAGTTCCTGATTTTATGGTTTTGTATATGATATGCCATTTAATTTTTTGGTTACCACATTACCATTTAATGGGTTAGTATCTGCACTACCTTTTCAGGTGTTAGTTCTTATAGTACCATGTGGGGTGTTGGCGCCCATAATAACAGTTGTGAGGTCGAGTCCCATAATGAACATGGTCCCAGGGTAAAATATGATTACAATTATATAATAAATATTGGACGTGGTTCTGCATGGTATTCCATAGTCACCAAGGATGGTTTTGATTAATTCATATGCTCATGGAGAGTGATGATATGGGCTTATTACTAGGCCATTGTCAGGGTACACCGATGGGCCTCTTACAGATAGGTGATATCTAGGATGTAAGACATATTGGGAGTTGAATTTTTTGGATACTCATAGAGTGATATACTATTCGATTCCACAATTTTGATGGTCAAAGTGTTCCCATATTATTATGCATCTCCTTGGGGAATTACAATCATATATCGATAACAATGACCCTAATGGATATTACCCTATCATGGTTGCTACAATGGGATTGACTTGGCTTGGTGATTTTCCTTATCGACCTCCCTTTAGAAGATATGGTTTTTTTTTGCTCTAGGGATACGATCCCAATGGGATGATTTTGAAAACAAGGGCCATTTCTCCTATATAACTACACTTTTGAAATATGGCCAATTGGAATTAATCATTTGGAAGATTTCATGAGTAGATTCAAAAGTTGGTATGGATCTACTAATGTGCTTCTCAATGAAAAAATATTTAACAAATTTTACCTAGAGATATTGTATTGGGGACGACATACATTGGGGCATTGGGGAAAGGAATCCATGGGGAACAATGCACATGATCAGTGTGTTATATTTTTATAAAGAAAAACTTGTTGAGATTTGTACTAATTTCTATATTGTAAAGTGGTATCAAAATCTATTGCTACATTTGAGGATACCATTCGGATTTTTTGAAATTTGATAATCATTTTATACGAAACAAGACACCTTATTAGTGAAGAATCATATATATGAGTACATTATTGATCAATTACTTTAACAAAGAAAGGTATTTGGGGTGTTCCATTATTTTGTGATATGATTAGTAAACTGAGAAAAATTTATTGTTCCACAATTTTTTTTGTGAAAAATAATAAATAAAAACAGTGATTAGAACTGGGTAGTCAATCTCTTTTTAATTTTAAATTGGATGAAATAGTTAATGAATTCTAGATATGGATCACTATATTATTTAAAAAAAATTAGTTTTTCACTCTGCTCTCGGTTGTGGATGATTGAGGGTGGTTGCACAATTTTCCCATTAGGTTTACCATATTTTTTTTAATAGATACTTAAAAGATTTGTCATATCCACAAAAGGAATAAATCCACTATTCAATTGAATATGGTCAATTAGGTATTCAAAGCTAATGATTCTTAGGAAATCAAAATGATCAAGAATATTTGAGGCTTGTTTCATTACTCCCATTTGGGGGGGGGGGGTATTTCTTATTATATGTTCATCTTATTGAGTATTTATATGTTCCTAAAATCCATACTAATACTTGATACTTAATAGGTGTCCCCAATGAAAATTACTTCATTAAAACCATGTAAAGAAATGAAAATTGTGTGTGTTATTGGTTCTCCACCATTCCATCATTCTTTTATGATGAATTATTACATAGCCATGTTTTGGAGATTTATACATTATCACCATTAAGGATGGTAAGGGGTTTCTTGGGGATGTGATTGAATCCCTATGATGTGTCCTATGTATCCTATTGGAAAATAAATAAAAATTCCGATAGATAATTTCAAATATTTTATGTTCATATTATAGGACTCTACCATTATTTAACATGATATGTTGTGGACATGAATATAAGGCTTCATCCTAGAGGCAGTGCCCAACGTATCCTGTAATGATAGGAATAAATGTCCATTTAGTTCATGATAAGGGAATCTATATAAAAAAGGATTTGGTAGTAGAGGCCTTAAATAATAATTATGCATGTAAGGCCACCATGAATTTCCACATTGGGTGTTGGAATCCTTATGTGATGATAATTTGTAATAATGATTATATCCCAATGAAGGTCCCACGCTTAGGGAATACTCATCATCGTTTTGGTATAATCATAACTTATCTCTATTGACATTACATTAATGCTTAGTTTGAGAAACAATATATCTAAGAAGATTAAAAAATCACATGATAGAAATGTTTTATAGGGACTACACATTAATATTGTAACACCTGAGACTTTTATGTTATATAAATCATCAAAGGAATATTTTTCTACACACTACACTTTATTGGCTTGCTTTACATGAAATCGTGACCTTCCTCGATAGCTTGCGTCATACGCAATACCGAGTTTCACTAAACAACGATATACTATTAAAATACTATTAAAACTAACAGTTATGAATAGTAATAACCACTTTTTGAAATTTTATAAATTTTATTTTTCAAAATGAACTTCATTTTTGGATTCTTAATATCGAAATTAGCCTAGGGTGAAATTTTGGTATTTTTCTGAAAACTTTCAATTTTTGATGAATAGTGAAACCACTAAGTGGTAGTTAAAAAAAACTGAATTTTTCATAAAACATAATTTTACCGCTTTTGTGAGTGGAATTTTGAAAATTCTAGAGACACGGTTAATATCAAGTACTAAAATGCGGTACAATGAGATGAAAATAATTTTTGGTGAATAGTAACTTTTTACTTTTTTTACCACGGTTAAAATTAAATAGGGTAATTAAGGGTAAATATGATATTATTATTACCCTAAAACATGTCCTAATTCTATTGGAAAAGTTTAAATCGTCAAAAAACAAACTTAGGAATAAAATATAACCATTTAGGCCCACTTGTATTGGATTAGGACATTTATTATTAATTTATTTAAAGAAGGGTTAAAATAGTTAAAATCAATGTTTAATAACTAAATAATTTTAAATATGGGGTTATACATAAGATAAATTTGACTATAATAATTAATTAGAAAGATAAAATTATTTCCTACATAATGGTATTTTATTTGTAATTTTTATACATTATATAATTTAATTTATTTATGACACAACGATGATGCAGTAATTATCTTATTAATGAAATATTAACATAATTGATGTTATAAATACCCAAATAAATATAATTTGAGACTTTTTATGAATTCCACTAATTTTATAGGTTAATATGACGTGTTAGTATTGATTTGATTAACTTTTTTAGAACTTATCATTTTGTTATGATTTCCACAAAAATCAATTACTAAATAGTTTCAAAATTGACATAAAATAGTTTTTAAAACAAATATTATATTATTAATTGTTATTTTATTTATAAAAATAAAATGTTCGGCCAAATGTCATAGATAATGTTATATATATTAATTATAAAAAACTTGGGGTTCGTTTGTCTTGATATAGTAAGTTTATTAACCTTATAGTATAAGAACACAAGAAGACAGGGTAAAAGTAAAATTATTTAACTTAATGTTAAATCTAAATGATAATGTTAAAATAGGAACCTAAACTTGTATAAATTATATTGTATGAGAGGATTTAGACCCATCCCCACCTTAGCCTAGAAATAAATCAATTTGGAGCTATTTAAAACCGAACTTGAATTTATAATAAAATAATATTTTTAGTTATTCCAAAGGTGCCCCTCTCCTCCCTTATAAAAGGGAACCTCCTCCCTCTCTTCCTCACACCACTTTTAGCCTTCAAGCTCGTCAAAACCCTGCCACTTTCTCATATCCACTTCCCTAGAGACATCCTAGAGGTCTTTGTCCTCTTCAAAGACAAATTTTAGTTCCCTAAAAGAATGTCTCAAAGAAGCACTTCAAAGAAGAGGTAATGTCCGTTACCGATTCTTTCATCTTTATTTCTTCTTCCACTTATTCTTCTTTAGTTGTTTCATTATGAAGTAATAAAATCAGTATCACTAATATACTGATATGTTATTATAAGTATGAAACAACCCTATTTCAACATTTATCCATCCTACGGAAAAAGAAATCAACGCGCGTGCGTATGTACGGAATACCGTCTCCACGCTGTGGTGTAATCTATTTTCCACCACCACCTCACTTGGTTGGGTATAATTCTGTAAATAATGACTATATATGACTATTATAAATTTATATTGATTCTGAAATAGTATACATGCACTCTAATACAATTCCACGATCATAGGAACGATATCATCACTCATGCATACGTACGGAATACCGTCTCAACGATGTGATGCGACTCGTTCTACATGATCTTCATTTAATAATGATTATATAAATGAATTGAATGAATTAATATGATATATGTTACACTAATAACATTATTGAAATGTGGTATCTATAACCTAAAGAGAAGAATAAGAATTTATTCGACAAAACACGCATAAGAACAAAAAGTTATAAACACCCGAATAACAAGTAGCAATGAAATATTACTACCAAGAAGCTGAGAATATGACCATATATGATATCATAACAATAATTATGATTCTGTAATAAGTCAATAACATTATTTAAATCATTATACAGGATGTTCGGACACTTATGAAGCAAATCAGACCTAAGGTAAGGGATAATTTTGCAAATCTCATTTTTATCTGAGATTGCTTATTCGTAATTATTTACTGGGGTTATTGTTATCATCCATGTCCATGTTTCCTAAAAATGGTTTCATGTATGTTTAATGTCCTTTATACCCACTTTTTAATTTAACTACATGGTATTTAAGGAATCTTTCTTTTGTTTACGTTACGAGGTTCTTTTTTTGACTTTTCAGACAAAAGTACGAGAAGAAGGTTTTTTTAACTTATACGGAATGGATGGATTTTTATAACATTATTTCCAAGAATCATCCATTACAAGTTTTCAAGTTTATTTTTAATCAACTTCTTTTAGTTTAAAACGGTATGACATGTTAAGAAATGAAAAGTATTTTTGAAGTAGAAAGGATATTTTCCTCAAGAATGGAGTTCAAGTGTTTTATCAAAATTATTTTCCAAAAAAGATAATAAAGGGTTCTGATTATATCCCTATTATTACATGGATTTGATTATGATGTGATGGAAATATTTTTATTATGAATTCTTTTATCTTATATGAATTGTTTTATGATATCACAATGTTTAAGAATTCCATTTTTATTACATGGGTTATGCAATGATGTATGATTTATGATTTTTGTGGCACACATAAGAATGGTATCATTATGAGATGGATGGGACCTATATCTCCCTACAATGCATTGGGTAAAGATTTTATATCTCATCAGATAGACATGGATGGAACGGTAGGTTATACCAGTTCAGTGAAACAGGATTGAAACGGGGAGTGAACTTGGTTCAGAAATGGACTTTGTCCACTACGATAGTCTTGGAAATGAGTCTTGACTAATAAGAAATGATTCTCTATGATTATGTGTGTATTCCCCAAAGTTTCAAGTTTTATGTCATGATTATTGGGATTACTTTTCACTACTATGATTAATCCCATGTTATGAAATTATGCTCTCTTTTGCAGGTTACTATTTCCAAACGTTATGTTCTTATGAATGTGATGTGATTGATATTTCTTTTGTTTACCCTTACTGAGCATTTGAGCTCACCCTTTTGTATGTTTTCTTTCCCCAGGTCAGGAAGAAGGTTATTAAGTAAGATATGCCAAAAGGGACTATAGATATGATGAAATAAATGGGAGACAGTGTAGATTCTTTATGAACCAGTTGTTTATGTTTCCCAGTTTTCTAAAGACACTATACCTATACGGTCCTTTAGTGGTTTTGTTATATGTTGTAATAAGTATGCTTCAATTTTGAAGTAATAACAATGTATGTAAAGTATGGTTCTTCATAGTTGGTATCAGAGGAAAGGTTTAGTAAACCTTTGGAAACTAGGATGCGAAAACTTTAGTGAGATCCCTAGAGATATTTCTAAGGTATGTCTAGGGATGTCCCTAAGGATAATTATATGTATAGGATACATTTCTAGAACTATGGTAACGATCATAGAATTTAACCTAAGATGTTAGATATTGAGGATACTCCCCCTTTATTATGTTTTTTCCTTAGCATGATTTTTGCCTCTCACACTATTCTTTTTGGGTTTTATGTCAATGGCTGGAACCTGAAGGAATCGTGTTAATGCGGAATGCGACGGGAAATGCAATGATTGTCCCCCGGAGCAACCAAACGTTATGGGAGCTTGAATGAAAAATCTTGTAGCCATGCTCACACAACTTTCTCAAGCTATGAATCATGCAGGACATCCAAATGAGAAAAGGAAGGAGAAACATTATGTTGAATCCTTCATGAGGCAGCGTCCACCTTCATTTAGCGGGTCTACTGATCCATTAGTTGCTGAATAATGGATTAGTACTACTGAAAAGATATTTTCAATTCTTCAATTTTCTGAAAATGATAAAGTCATCTTAGCAGTGTATCGTTTGGAAGATGATGCTGATCAATGGTTGAATCTTATTATGAATACGAGTCAAAGTGATGAAATTGAGTCCATGTAATGGGACGAGTTCAAGAACTTATTTTTCAATAATTACTTCCCTCATATTCTCTGAACAAAGATGGAGAAAGAGTTTCTTGAACTGAAGCAAAAGGATGATGAATATATTGGTACCTATGAAGAAAATTTTACAAGACTTGCAAGGTACGCTTCTGGTATTATTATCCAACCTGAGAGTAAGATCGATTGATTCTTTAGTGGATTAAAACCATGTCGTCGAAGGGCCTTAGTCATAAGGGACTTCAATAGCTACGAGGAAATCGTTCGATGTGCTCTCAAAGTTGAGATGGAGATTGGAGTAACCCATCAGTCATATGGGTTTGATAAGAAGAGGAAAATGGAATTCAAAGGAAAATCTAAAGAGCACACTGAAAAGAAGATGAACTTTCCCTTATGCTCAAATTTTGCAATGAAACATGGAGGGAGTTGTCTTAAAGGGACAAGTAAATGTTTCAAATGTGGAAAGGAAGGTCATTGGTCATTTGAATGCCGTAATGATGGGAAGAAGATGTCTAATGATGCAAACAAAGGAAGGGATGGACAGAATGAACCTACTACACTTCAATGTTTCATGTGCAAGGAGATGGGGCATTATTCCAATCAATGGCCAAATCTAAGGGTTGATGATGATGGTCGACGTCAACAAACTCTTAAGGCTAATGACAAAGGGAAGTCACATGAAATTTCTATCAGCGATGTGGAGTACGATAATGATGTGGTGAAAGGTATACTTACCATACACTCTAAAGTAGAAAATGTTTTATTTGATTCTAGATCCACCCACTCCTTTATTTCTGAAGAATTTTCTAAGGATATCACCGTATTACCTCAACAGTTAGATGTTGAGTTAGCTGGGAGAACCCCTAATGGCACAACAGTCGCATCAAAAGTTTATAATTCATCTCCGATTGATGTTTGTGGGAAAGTGCTTCCTGCAAATCTTGTGATCCTTCTTATAGTGGAATTTTATGTGATTCTTGGCATGTATTGGCTTTCTCTACATGGAGCTCATATCAATTTCCAAAGAAGGGAAGTCACATTTCATATTCCAGACCAATCTATGATCGTCTATTGGTGCAAGGATGAACATAACCTTCCAGTGGAAATTCCTTCCATCTTATGGGTCTTGATTCCACTAAATGAAGGTTATTTATCTCAAATGGTTGGTGAGAGACTCACAATTAAGAATATTCCCATTGTACGAGAGTTTGATGATGTCTTTCCATAGGGATTACCAGGTCTTCCACTGAATCGTGAAGTTGAGTTTTCAATAGAACTCATACCAGGTGCTTTGCCTATTTCAAAGACACTTTATAGAATGGCCCCAATTGAGTTGCAGGAATTGAAGAAGAAACTCCAAGAGAATCTTGATAAGGGGTTCAAATGCCCTAGTGCGTCACCTTGGGGAGCACTTGTTCTGTTTCTTATGAAGAAATATGGATCAATGAGACCCTGCATTGATTATCGAGAACTTAACAAGATCACTATCAAGAACAAATATCCTCTCCCGCGCATTGATGACCTATTTGACCAACTACGCGGAGCTCAATACTTTTCCAAGATTGATCTTCGTTCAGGGTATCATCAATTAAGGGTCAAAAGGGAGGATATACCAAAGATGGCTTTCTGTACAAGGTATGGACACTATGAATTTATAGTGAAGCCATTTGGTCTTACTAATACCCCTGCTATCTTCATGGATCTGATTAATAGAGTCTTTAGAGACTATCTTGATCAGTTTTTGGTAGTCTTTATAGACGATATTCTTGTATATTCAAAGAGAAAGGAAGAACATGAAGATCACTTGAGAATTATATTGAAGAACCTGAGAAAGGAGAAGCTTTATGCCAAATTTACCATGTGTGAATTTTGGCTTCAAAAAGTTGCATTTTTGGGTCACATAATCTCAAAAGAGGGGATATCTGTGGATCGAGCAAAAACAGAAGTTATTGAAAGATAGTCGAGACCAACAACAGTGACTGAGATCCGAAGTATTCTTGGTTTGGCTGGATATTATCGACGTTTTGTGAAAGATTTTTCATGATTATCTAATCCACTCACCAAGTTGACTCGGAAAGGAGTTAAGTTTGTTTGGATGGAGGAATGTGAAGATAATTTCAAAGAGTTGAAAAGAAGGTTATCTAGTGCACCTGTGCTCACACTGCCTTGTAGTGGAGAAAGGTTTGTGATCTACTGTGATGCATCCAAGAAGGGATTGGGGTGTGTTCTTATGGAAAATGATATGGCGACAGCTTATGCCTCATGACAGTTGAAAATACATGAGCAAAATTACCCAACTCATGATTTGGTGTTAGTTGTGGTAATCATTGCATTAATGATTTGGAGGCATTATCTTTATGGAGAAAGGTGTGAAATTTATACTGATCATAAAAGATTAAAGTATATTTTCACACAAAAGGAGCTGAATATGCGCCAAAGAAGATGGTTGGAGCTGATTAAGGATTACGACTGCTCGATCCATTACCACCCTGGGAATGAAAACAAGGTGGAAGATGCATTAAGTCGATAAGACCATTCCAGTTTATCCATGATTAGTATCACAAAAGATCCAATATTTATGGATTTACAAAGGATGGATCTGGGAATTATAATGGAAGGGGGAAAATCGTATCTTTTTCAAATGAATGTTCAACCATCTATACATGTGAAGATTAAAGAGGCACTGAAATAAGATGTCGAGTTACAAATGAAGGTGAGAAATGTTCCTGAATTCAACCTTGATTGTGATGGGATAATAAAGTTCAGGAATCGGGTTTGTGTTCCTCCCATCCCTGAATTAAAGGAGCTGCTGGATGAGGCTCATAGTTCTTCATTCTCTATTCATACTGGAAGCACGAAGATGTATACGGACCTGAAAGAGTACTTATGGTGGGATGGCATGAAAAGAGATGTTGCTGAATATGTCTCACGATACTTGGTTTGTCAACAAGTTAAAGCTGAGAGACAGAAGTCTAAGGGGATGTTACAACCATTACCCATACCCGAATGGAAATGGGAAAATATCACTATGGACTTTGTCACAGGACTTCCTAAAACATCCAATGGCAATAATGTTATCTGCGTAATAGTTGATCATCTTAAAAAATCTGCACACTTCATTGATATTAGAGAGGATTTCTCTCTAGATCAGCTTTCCAGGATATATGTAAAGGAAGTGGTAAGATTTCATGGAGTACCACTTTCTATTATATCTGATCGAGATCTGAGGTTTACCTCAAAGTTCTGGCGATGTCTTCAGCATACTCTGGATACAGACTTAAGTTTCAGCACTTCTTATCATCCTCACACAGACGGTTAGTTTGAGAGAACAATTCAAACTCTAGAAGATATGTTGAGAGCTTCCCCTGTGGATTTCAAAGGTGGTTGGGATCAACACCTACCTTTGGTGGAATTGTCTTATAATAATAGCTTTCACTCCAGTATTCAGATATCTCCTTATGAAGCTCTCTATGGAAAGAAATGCAGGACTCCAACTTGCTGGGATGAAGTTGGGGAAAGAAAGCTATTAGGATCTGATCTCATTGATTAAATGGCAGAAAAGGTCAGATCTATTCAACAACACATAAGAGCAGCTCAGAGTCGACCGAAATGTTATGCCGACAACCGAAGAAAATACCTAGAGTTTGAAGTGGGTGATAAAGTGTTCTTACAAATATCTCCCTGGAAGAGGGTCATGATATTTGGAA
The DNA here is from genome assembly GCA_963277665.1 of Viscum album. Taxonomy (NCBI): domain Eukaryota; kingdom Viridiplantae; phylum Streptophyta; class Magnoliopsida; order Santalales; family Viscaceae; genus Viscum; species Viscum album. The sequence goes on from OY728128.1 coordinate 1,970,422,066, forward strand.
AGAAGGGGAAGTTGAGCCCTAGATATATCGGTCCTTTTGAAATACTAGATCATGTTGGGAAGGTAGCTTACCTATTGGAGCTTCCACCGAATCTCTCTCATGTTCACGATGTTTTCTATGTATCTCTCCTGAGAAAGTACATACTTGATCCTTCACATGTACTCAGCTCAGAAGTTGTACCACTGAAGCATGATCTTTCTTATGAAGAAAAACCGATAGAGATTCTGGATCGTAGTGAAAAATTCCTACGAAACAAGACCACTAGATTGGTGAAAGTTTTATGGAGCAACTACCAATTAGAAGAAGCTACATCGGATCTTGAGGATATGATTAGGGAGAGGTATCCTCATCTGTTTGTTACAAAGTGACAAATTTTCAAGGCGAAATTCATTTTAAGGGGGGTAGAATGTAACACCCGAGAATTTTATGTTATATAAATCATCAAAGGAATATTTTTCTACATAAAAAACTTGTTTGGCTTTCTTTACACGAAATCGTGACCTTCCTCAATAGCTTGCGTCATACGCAATAACGAGTTTCACTAAACAACGATATACTATTAAAATACTATTAAAACTAGCCGTTATGAATAGTAATAACCACTTTTTGAAATTTTATAAATTTTATTTTTGAAAATGGACTTCATTTTCGGATTCGTAATATCGAAATTATCCTAGGGTGAAATTTTGGTATTTTTCTGAAAGCTTTCAATTTTTGATGAATAGTGAAACCACTAAGTGGTAGTTAAAAAAACTGATTTTTTCATAAAAATTAATTTTACCACTTCTGTGAGTGGAATTTCGAAAAATCCAAGAGACACAGTTAATATCAAGTACTAAAATGTGGTTCAGTGAGATGAAAATAATTTTTCATGAATAGTAAATTTTTACTTTTTTTTACCATGGTTAAAAGTAAATAGGGTAATTAAGGGTAAAAATGATATTATTATTACCCTAAAACATGTCCTAATTCCATTGGACAAGTGTAATTCTACCAAAAACAAACTTAGGAATAAAATATGACCATTTAGGCCCCCTTGGATTAGATTGCGACTTTTATTATTAATTTATTTAAAGAAGGGTTAAAATAGTTAAAATCATAGTTTAATAACTAAATCATTTTTAATATGGGGTTATACATAAGATAAATTCAACTATAAATATTAATTAGAGATCTAAAACGATTTCCTACATAATGGTATTTTATTTGTAATTTTTATAAATTAAATAATTTAATTTATTTATGACACAACGATGATGAAGTAATTATCTTATTAATGAAATATTGACATAATTGATGTTATAAATACCCAAATAAATATAATTTGAGACTTTTTATGAATTCCACTAATTTTATAGGTTAATATGACATGTTAGTATGGATTTAATTAACCGTTTTCGAACATATCATTCTGTTATGAATTTCACAAAAATCAATTACTAAATAGTGTCAAAATTGACATAAAATAGTTTTTAAAACAAATATTATATTATTATTTGTCATTTTATTCCTAAAAATCTAAGGATCATCCAGATGACTTAGATAAGGTTATATATATTAATAATAAACAACTTGGGGTTCGTTTTTCTTGATATAGTAAGTTCATTAACCTTATTGTAAAAGAACACAAGAAGACACGATAAAAGTAAAATTATTTAACTTAATATTAAATCTAAATGATAAGGTTAAAATAGGAACCTAAACTTATCTAAATTCTATTGGATGAGATTATTTCGACCCATACCCACCTTATCCTATAAATAAATCAATTTGGAGCTATTTAAAACCGAACTTGACTTTATAATAAAATAATATTTTTAGTTATTCCAAAGGTGCCCCTCTCCTCCCTTATAAAAGGGCGCCTCCTCCCTCTCTTCCTCACACCACTTTGAGCCTTCAAGCTCGTACAAACCCTTCCACTTCTCCTATACAATTCCCTAGAGACATCCTAGAGGTTCTGGTCCTCTTCAAAGACCAATTTTAGTGCCCTAAAAGAAGGTCTCAAAGAAGCACTTCAAAGAAGAGGTAATGTCTGTTACTGATTCTTTAATCTTTATTTCTTCTTCCACTTCTTTTACGTTATTTGTGCCATTATTAAGTAAAAACATCAGTATCACTCATATAATTATATGTTATTATAAGTATGAAACTACCCCATTTCACCATCATTCCATCCTACGGAAAAAGAAATCATCACGCGTGCGTACGTTCGGAATACCGTCTCCACGCCGGGGTGTAATCTATTTTCCACCACCACCTCACTTGGATTGGTATAATGGTGTAAATAATGACTATATATGACTATTATAAAGTGATATTGATTCTGAAATAGTATAAATACACTCTAATAAAATTCCATGATCATAGGAATGATATCATCACTCGTGCGTACGTACGGAATACCATATCCACGATGTGATGCGACTCGCTCTACATGATCTTTATTGAATAATGATTATATATATCAATTGAATAAATTAATATGATATATGTTACTCTAATACCATTCTGGAAGTGAGGTATCTATAACCTAAAGAGAAGAATAAGAATTTATTCGATAAAACACGCATAAGAACAAAAAGTTATAAACACCCGAATAACAAGTAGCAATGAAATATTACTACCAAGAAGCTAAGAATATGACCATATATGATATCATAACAATAATTATGATTCTGTAATAAGTAAATAACATTATTCAAATCATTATACAGGAGTTTCGGACACTTACCAAGCAAATCGGACCTAAGGTAAGGGATAATTTTGCAAATCTCATTTTTATTTGAGATTGCTTATTCGTAATTATTTACTGGGGTTATTGTTATCATCCATGTCCATGTTTCCTAAAAATAGTTTCATGTATGTTTAATTTCCTTTTTACCCACTTTTTACTTTAACTACATGGTATTTAAGGAATCTTTGTATTGTTTACGTTACGAGGTACTTTTTTTGACTTTTCCGACAAAAGTACGAGAAGAATGCTTTTTTAACTTATACGGCATGAATGGATTTTTAAAACATTATTTCCAAGAAGCTACATTTACAAGTTTTCAAGTTTATTTTTAATCAACTTCTTTTAGTTTAAAACGGTATGACATGTTATGAATGGAAAAATATTTGTGAAGTAGAAAAGATATTTTCCTCATGAATGGAGTTCAAGTGTTTTATCAAAATTATTTTCCAACAATGATAATAAAGGGTCTGTTTATATCCCTATTATTACATGGATTTGTTTATTATGTTATGAAAATATTTTTTTTATGAATTCTCTTATCTTATATGAATTGTTTTATGATCTCAAAATGTTTAAGAATTCCATTTTTATTACATGGGTTATGAAATGATGTATGATTTATGATTTTTGTGGAACACATAAGAATGGTATCATTATGAGATGGGTGGGACCTATATCTCCCTCCAATGCATTGGGTAAAGACTTTATATCTCATGAGATAGACATGGCTGGAATGGTAGGTTATACCGGTTTAGTGAAACAAGACTGAAACGGGGAGCGAACTCGGTTCAAAAATGTACTTTGTCCACTAAGATAGTCTTGGAAATGAGTCTTGACTAATAAGAAATGATTCTCTATGATTATGTGTGTATGCCACAAAGTTTCATGTTTTAAGTCATGATTATTGGGATTACTTTTCACTACTATGATTTATCCCATGTTATGAAATTATGCACTCTTTTGCAGGTTACTATTTCCAAAAGTTATGTTCTTATGAATGTGATGTGATTGATGTTTATTTTGTTTACCCTTACTGAGCATTTGAGCTCACCCTTTTGTATGCTTTCTTTCCCAAGGTCAGGAAGAAGGTTATTAGGTAAGATATGCCAAAAGGGTCTATATATAGGATGAAATAAATGGGAGACAGTGTAGACGCTTTATGAACTAGTTGTTTATGTTTCCCAGTTTTCTAAAGACACTATACCTATATGGTCCTTTTGTGGTTTTGTTATATGTTTTAATAAGTATGCTTCAATTTTGAAGTAATAACAATGTATGTAAATTATGGGTCGTTATAAATATTTTCCATTAGTTAAATGAAATTACCAATCTGAAGGAGAATATGGTAAGGAATTTAGGCCTTAGGATGGTTTCTGACATTTAGTCTTAATAATAAGAATTATATTCCTTATATTTCAGTGTTTCCCTATCCCATTGATGATTTTATTGTGCTTGAGGGAATGGTTTGGGATTACCCATAAAAGGATGACCATGTGTAAGCCCACTTCTTGTCTGCCGATGGATGAGGATGGATGGTCGACTTATGTAAAACAATTATCTCATAACTCACAAATATTTGGGATATGGAGGGGTTTATAGTATGTTGGATTCCATTTTTATCGTAGTATTTATAAAGGATTCATATATTTCCGAATTATATCAATAATTAGGGTCATCACAGTTTATTAATTCACTACTAATGGATGGGATGGAATGTGTGATTACACATTGAAAAATAAAACGTATCTTTGAGGCATGGAAATATTGGAGGATTATACTAGTATGGGTGCCCATGTTTCATATTCATTCTCATTGTTTTGTCAGATAATGAAAAATGATGACTATGATAGATCTGTTGAATATTCATGGCATGAAATAGAGGGATTGTACCTTATATATACAAAATGATGTTCACATTGGTTCATAACCTTAAACCATTAATGAAAATCCCATTTTAATGAGGTTATTCAACTTGAGGTTCCCAAATGTGTTTTCATATGGTGTAGTGGAATTTCTAATTGTAGACAAAGTTGAAATTTCTACTCTACATGAATTTATTTTTGTCTCAACATGTCTTGAAGGTTTGTTAGACATATCTTTATTGTTTGAAAGCTATGTTAAGGGTATCAAAATGATACATAAGACAAGTGAAAGGGTGTCTTTTGTACATGTCAAAGATGGTTCTTGCAATAGAGGTTGACATGTCCAAGATCATTCACATGATCAGAGATGACATACCCATGTAATTCCACATTATTATGATTACCTATACAAGTCATTTAAAATGATCAATTGACTTATCTAGGATTTCATCACATGATCAAAGAGACATCCCCATGGTGTCTTCACATGATAAAAAGTTTCTATTTGTTTTGACATGAAAATTCGGGTATTTTAATGGATGACTGAATGGTAATGATGGAATGTTTAGGGATCGTGAGGGAGATGTTAGATTAGTGAGGAGTCATGAGATCATGTAAGATTAATAATGTTATATAGATGGGTCACACACACTTTTCCAAGATCACGCACAATTCCAAATTCTAAAGTTTCACATACAAGGTGATCATGTTGGGGATTCATGAGAAATGGTGTGAATGTGGGGAGGAGTGCATGCCTGATGGATCATGTTTAGTGAACACATCCTATGGTTTTCACATTGAGAGGTAGTAATTTCTATGGGTTCACATGAATTCCATTGGAACATACATGTTTACTGCTTCCCTTGTAATGTAGTCACATAATGCTCAGTTTATCATGCAATTTTCATGACCTCAATGGGAAAATAGTAATGGGTTCTATGAAAATGTGTAAGGGATACATATTAGGTTTAAAATATGGATGGTGGTGTATATATGATGTCAGTAAGTCCCTATGATGCCATTAAGTGACCACGGGTTGTATTTAAATGAACTTACATGTCTAGAAAATCACCGCCACATCTATATTAAAACATTTCCAAATAGGGGGTTCATGTGATCTCCTATTCAAGACTTCATGGATGTATCACACATGTATATGGATTGTGTATAGGGATATATATCCATGATACTTAAAATGTGTTTGAAATACCGCATTAAAGGGTGTTTCCATAGTTCTACTTATGGAGATTAAGTCTAAATCTAGGAATAGGACATTATACGGTAGTTTCACATGATGTTCAAAGCATCATGTGATCACATGAATGGTGTAGTGTGATGGGTCTTGTGAATATCACAATAATTCTTTTTAAGGATGCTTCCAATATTCCCCTACCTCTATTTACCTTCATTGGTTTTCACTCTATCAATGCTCGACATATTCATCTCATGTGTGTTTATTTTTTATGGGGAGGAAGGGTTTATATAGGTGGATGTGGATGAGGTTCATGACACTTTTCATGAGGTAGACATCACGTGAACTAGATTAAGTTGGTGGGTGGATTTTCATGATTGAAATCTTTTGATCACAAGAGACATGACACATCTTAGGATATCCTCTCATGACTAAATGATTGGTATTATATTAAGGTTGTATTTTTTCAACATCTCATGTATGTAAGTCATGAATTTCATCAAATTTTCAATCCTTCATGTGATAAATAATATGACAATATATGATGGATTTTCTTTATATCCTGTGTTATAATAGAGTATGGATACTTGCTGGATTGATTCTATAGAATTAATGATTGGTATTTTAGAAGAATAAGCTTCTCACAATGGGGAGTATCATTATTTTTCATGTGGATCATCAATGACATCTACATTCCTTGGTCGGATTGTAACTATTTCATTATGTTATTCATGGATCACGTAATAGATTCCTATGATCGTATTATGGGTTTTCACTTTAAGAGGTTCATTATTGTGGTTATACGAATCATAGTGGAAAAATGGTTGCATCCATGGTGTCGAGTCAATGGAGCTTATCCATATTCTCATGAATGGCTTCGCATGATCATCATTAGGATGATCATATTATAATCATGTGGAGAAATTGTTTTTAAATGTCTAGTGATTAGAATATGGAAATAGACATGATTCTCATGCATCCTCCAAATTCTAGAGTTTTCATATATATTTAGGAAAATCATGTGATCTTTAGATCACATCACTTGATCCTTTTCATGATCATGAGTTTTCACGGGGTCCAGATGATCAATTTGATGAAGACATATTACGAATGATAGAACCGTCATTCACTAAAAATATAGTTGTATGTTTATTCAATCCATGTGATTATATAACTACATCACCTAAAAATCACTACTAAGATTGTGAAATATTTAAACACTCTCATGAAATATTCTCATGGATCACAAGTTAGGCTTTATGAAATGGACTTGGTTGAATGAGAAATAATGTTTCATGCATGTCCTTAGGAAATTGTTCTCGTAACCATCATCATTGTTTTATCATAGAAGAAGTTTGACATGAATTAAATTAGATGGCGAAGTCATGTGAGTATTGTGTGTGGCTTACTACATCGAACCAGCGGAGTCTGCAATTTGATGGAAAAGAAGGAGGATGGAGATTATGCATCTGAAAATAATAAGTCCTATATTCATTAGATCATATGTCACAAGTTATATACATAAATTTTCAGGTGGGAGAACAGTGTTGAGCCAATTCAAATACCATGCCTATTTATCAGATTTGAGGTCCTCACTGAATAAGTAATTCTGTTATAGAATTTTGTCAATCCGAGAGTGGGGTCAGCACCTAAAACACATGAACCACAACATCATTATCCACACTATCCTATTTCATAGCCTTAATAAGAACACCTATATGGGACCTATGTTCTCCTCACGAGATCTATGCTCTCCCACACCAATGAAACTCAGCTGGAAAGTGTTTGGAACCTAGGGTATGGTGTAGGAGACTCCCATATGTTCCCCTAGTTTAGCTAGACGGGTGGTCATCTTGGTTGTTCAATTATTTAAGAACAACTGTATAACTAATATAATTTATGTAATTATCTAATAAATAATGATTTAACATAGGATAAAATATAATCCATTAAAATGAATCCCAAAAAAGACACATCCCAATTCTTCATGAAAACACCTATCAGTATTTTTGGCATGGTTTTCATAGTCCTAAAATCCTCAAATTAAATGTTTATGGGGCACAATTGTGGATGACTATAATAAAATAGATGGTGAATTTCCTAGTTTAGAAGGGACATGCATGATTTTCAAATATGTTTATAGAAAAATTTACAATAATCATTTTTTAGGAAAATATATCTTAAAATAATGATTATAGTCAAAAGATCATATATTTCTGAGTTGAATGATAACCTATAATTCCATTTTGGTATAAAATTTATTAAAAAGAAAGATCATGATCTGTATAAGATGGTGAATAATTCTATTGATATGAACCTTAATTGTGATGGAATGATAAGGATTAGTAATCATGTATGTGTCCTATGAATATTGTCTTTTAAGAAGGATTCTTTTTATGTAATTTTTAGTTCATCAATCTATATTGATTAAAAAGTATGAAGATGAATATAAATATGAATGATAATTTCATGTATGAGTATATTAAAAGGCATATTTCAGAGTGTGAAATTAAATTCTTGGTATTCTAGCATATGAAGGATGAGATAGATGATTTTACAAATATGTGAAAATGATTACCCATACATGAATTGTAAAAAGAAAACATCCCTATGGAGTTATTCATCGGACACATCAAAACATTTAAAATCCTTATTTTTATTTGGATCTATAGTTGATGACCTTATAAATTTAACACATTTCATTGAAATCAGATAATATTTCTCTCTTTGTCTTCATCTCATGATATAAATTAATTACATGGAAAGGTTTTATAGTACACTTTTTTATTTTACACGATTCAGATCCAATATTTACCTTTATGTTATGATGAATCCTTTTAAAAGATTTGAATATATATTTAAATTTTATCTCTACATAATATCATATTATTGATGGTAATTTTTATAGGACCATTCAAATATTAATAGATATTTTGTGAGAATTTACAATTGATAACATTTTTTACAACCAAATTTTCTAGTCATGTTATTTACACCAATAGCTATAAATCAAGAATTTTGATTAATCCTTATGAATACTTCTATGAAATTAATTAAAGAAAAAAATGTTGTGGGATGATTTTGGAGGAAAAAATATCTTGGGATTTGAGATTGAAAATAACTTGGTATATATGATTAGATATATTCTACAACACATCACAGAAACATAGAGACAATAACAAATTTACAGAGACATTCATCAATGAGATCTGGAGATTGATGTTTGTGACATGGGATATTATAAATATCACCATGGAATAATTTTATGAAATTTTATATTAAATGTAATATGAGGCCTAGATATATTAGTCCCATTAAAATTCCATATCATGTTTGAATAATTAATTATCCTTTAGATCTTACACTAAATATCTCACAATTGAAATATGTGTTCTATGTATCTCTCTTATTGTTGTTTATACCAGATCCACCACATATACATTACTCATATGTCACCCCACTAAATAATGATATCTATAATGTGGAAAAATTGATAAATATTTTGAATTGATGAGAGAAAGAGTTGTGGAAAAAGACAACTCATAGGTTAGTGTTTTGTGGATAAACCATATATTCAAAAATCCTATATCTGAAATGAATGATGTGATGAGGCTGAATAATCCTCAGTTGCTTGTATATTAGTGACAATATTTTGATGTTGAAATTATTTTAATGGGTTATAATTTAACATATTATATTTTCAGTTATATTTACCTTAAAATAAATTTTGTGTCTTTGTTATCCTTTTTTAAATGAAAAATTGAGTTTAAATGAACCATGTTGTAAAATTGAACTATTAATTTTAAATATAAATGTTATCAAAATGAAATTGGAATGATTTTTGTTAATAAAACAACCACAAATTTTTTTAAAAATCTCTACCCAAATAATAAGTGAAATCATTGTTTCTAAATTGTTTATAAATTAATATAATTCTATTTGAAAGAAAAAAATAGACGTTTTAAATAAATATTTTTTATGAACAATATATGATTATCATAAAAAATTAAATAAATCACTATTTATAATGGAATATAATGAGATGTGTAGATAATATATCAAACTAATTATTTTAACAATTAACTAGTGGGTTTTACTAGTCATGTAATAAGGATAAATTTAGATTTCATCATAAAATTTATTTTTTCAGAAATATAGTTTTTGTTTCATTTTGCATAGTTCTTTATAAATGTATTTAAAAAATATAAATATTAAATCAGATGAATTTTTTCCATATTTTAAATTCTCATGTCCAAATTTAATAATGATTCCAATTTCATTATTGGTCATCATTAATTATAATTGTAGTTAAAATCAGTATTATGGTTAAGGTTAAATGGGTTAATGAGGGATTAATGTAGTGTTTTAAGAGGTAAAATAATTGAAAAACATTTATAAATCCAATTATTTAACTTTATTTTAGCCCAAAATTATCTTATATTCATAATAAGGTTTCATTTGGTCGACATTCAAATGAATATGAATTTATTATATTTTATCATTTTATGTACTTACAAGAATTCCACCCCCTAAATTATAAAAGGGACATTATTCCCCTCTGTATCTACACCACATCAACTCATTAGCATGACTATGATTTTCCAAATTACTCACAAAAAATCACTATACATGTCATTAATGAGATGATTATCCCAAAATACTCATCTAGTATTCCATAATGTGATTTTCAATGAAGGAAAGATTATGAATATATGGTTTGAACACATAAGAAGTAAGGATGGACTCGAGATAATGGTTTATAAAACAATCTCGTCTAGTTCCTGGCATTTTTATGTTAAAAATAAATTGAGTAATATTATATGACCCTTATCATTTAAACCAGAAATATTTTATTCTCCAATGGTTATTCTTACCTATATTATGTTTTAGTACCATTTTTCAATCTTTAAGCACAAAAATAACACAAAAAATATTTAATGAAGGCCAATATTATTTTTTTTATGGTCAAATTTTTTTCCCATATTCATTTTATTTAAATTTTTCTCAATTTTATTTTATTATATATGATGAAACAGTTATTTATTATCATTTTTTACAATTTTTTAAATTTCATTAAAATATTTAAAAATATTTTTTTTCAATGTTCTTCTAATGAGTTAGTAATAATTTCCTTAAATATGTGTAAAATGAATAATTGATTTAACATATATAACATATAATAATTTTTCCACCTCTATGGATATTATTTTAATTAAATATTTTCTAACATGTTTACATGGTTATTTTCAATGAAAATTATTTTTTTAATATTCTATGATTTTTTTGGTTTTTTTAAGATAACCTATAAAATGGTTATTTCCTGATTTTCAAATAAATATTTAAAAACTATTCTAAATGAATTTTTATATATTTTAAAATCCCTTAATTATTATTATAATTTCGAAAGGATACAATCTTATGATAGAATCTACATTATTTCCATAGAATAATGATGATGAAGATGTTTATTTAATGATGATTCTTTGAAACTTGTTTCTTTCCCAAGGGTTAACCAAGTTATGATGACTTCATTATTAATTTGTTTTAGTTTCTTTGGGTTATGATTTTATTAAATGATGAAATTTAAATGAAAAAAAAAATCATTTCAATGGGTTAATCTCTTATAAAATGATGAGTGTTTTGAAGATAATGTGGAATGCATAAAAAAGGATAAAATTATATGAAGGGTGGGCATGGAATTATATTACCCTCTAATTTATTAGGTAAATATTGATAAAAATATAGATAATATATACTATAATTGGAAGCGAACCTAGTTCAGTAAGGGACTATATTCATTATGTTATTCTAAGGAGTGAATATTTACTAAGAAAATGAAGGAATGGAAATTGAACCCAATCCACTATGATTGTATTGGTTGTTATCCTTGCTTAAAGAAATGATTTTCTATGAATATGTGTATGAAAAACTTATGTGTTATACTTATGGTATGTTCTCATTTTATTATTATTTATTATTGATGTTTACAAAATCTTATGATTTATCTACTTATATTTATATTAAAGCATTGTAATGATATTTTTGTTTAAATATCTTTTTCCAATTGTGAAATAATATCATAATTTATTATCATATTTGTGAACCCTTATCATTTTATTAATTTCAATTATGATATTTCATTGATAACATCTATGTTTTACCTAATTGATCATCTATCATCCCCCTTTTTAAGGAATCCTTTAGCCAGGTTTTGAAAAAATGTATCTTGTAGAGTATTTTGAAGAAGATCAATATTTGAGAAGAACTATGTGGGTGATGTTAAATATCATTTATGAAAATAAGATGAATATGTACCAAGTCTCAAAATACACTAAATTTTACTGATTCTATGGAATTTATTATAGTTGTATGTATTAAATATTTATATTCAAATTTATTTATGAATCAAAAGCATTGGTATACTGAATTATGACATTTGGAATGTTATTACCACCCTGAAATCAACTATCAATTTAACTAATTTAAAACAATGTCAACTACCAGAACAAAATATGTCATCTGAAAGAAGCATTTTTTGCTTGACACCAACATTAATATGAAGACTACCATTACTTTTATAAATTATTAAAATTATTTACACTGGAATATATTGTTGTATTAACCCCTTGGACATTCACAAAAAGCACAAAAGTCCCAACATACATACACTTTTAGAATTTACATTTTTATTTTCCATTCCCAAATTCACTAAAAAATACACTAAAATACTATTATTGAAAATTCCACTAAAAAATAGATGGTCCATGGAATAATATAAAATATATAATCTCATAATATCAAAATACATGTAACCATTTTTTAATAAATTTCTTAAGAAAAAAATATTTAATTGGGGTCTACCAAAGAAAAATTACATTTTAAAATGGTCAGAATGACCAATAGAATAGACTCTACTAAAATCACTTTGTGTATATTCCGTAGATCAGTCCTCAAAATCCAATGTATCATTAACATTCAATAAAGATTTATTGACCACAGCATTCAAAACCAACCAAAAAGAGTACAAAAAATTGTTTAACATTTCCACATGCACTTCCATGACTTAACCCACTAAAAAATTAGTGTTTTTACCCAATGTAATCCAAACCCCAACCTTTTCACCTTCCCACGACCCAAAAAACAATATAAACACATCACAATTATCTAAAAAATAATGTGAGTGGTTTTTAACCATGAAATATTTATTATATAAATTTGAAATTATCCTTTTACAAAATAATACATAGGGAAATTAGATTATATGAACCTAAAGAATCACAATTATTAGGAGATCCTCTACAATATGGATAATGCACTGCCGACTGTACCAAGGATATAAAATAAGATATTATACTAACTCACATTCACTAACAATACACAAATAAACATAAAAAATTTCCTTTATATATCTCATATAAGAACCTATCAACTAAGGTGACCCTATCATATAATAGATCAAATGATATAATAGAGTGTGGCCTAAACCCATCGTAAACATCACTTTTTTTATTATCATATGTAGTATAAAGTGAGTTATTAATGATGTATATTACATTAATAGTATTTATATTTATGAATCCTAAATTTTTATGTAAATTTAGTATGTAAAATTCTATATTTAAAGGTACTATCAGTTATTGGGATACAATAAGAACCTAGAGATACTATGACATTAACCATAATCAAATTTCATATATTCAAAAACATAATACTAACTATGAAAAAAATTTATTTGAATATCTAATTTTTGGGATCCGAAGATTTTATAAATTATCAAATGATGTTTATACTTGTTGATCATGAATATATGATATCATGGGGTCCAACCATCCAATTGGTACATAATATTTTTTTTAGTGTAATTAGTAGTTTATATCAATGAACACTTGAAATGGTGTCCATATTTTAGATTTTTATCAGTGTTAACAATTGGATCATGTACATTAACATGAGGGAAATACTATGGAATTGAAGTCATAATGAGCTAGCTTGTGTTGGGAGCATCAATGGTGGTATTTCATTGATTTCATAGTCCTGGTAGATTTTTCATCTTCCAAAAGGAAGTTTCCTTTCGAGGAATGTTAATCATGATGGTTGTACCTTCAATAAATATATGGCTATGATAGATAAAGGTATGTTCTTCCAATTACTTAAACAAATAAAAATGTTGGAATGTATGATGGAATGGTGTTTTCATCATTATTTATGGGATATCCTTTTACACAGTGATTATATTACATAACATGTATTTATAGGAAACATTTTCATTGTCTTGACTTTTTATAATATCATTAGGGGCTGAGATAGGTTTCTTGACAATTATCATTTTATGTATATAGTATTTTCCACTATCGAGAAAAGGTCATAATGTTTCACACAATATAAATATTCAATATTCTATCTAATTTTGATGAAAATGTGTATAGAACAAGATGGGAACCCCCATAGGGTCCAAGTGATGATTTTCAATATGCGATCACCAATGAATAAAAAAATCATATTATTAGAGTTTATATTAATTGGTATGGATATTTTTTATAAAATAATTTTATATGTATTATCATACAGATGTGGATAACATTGTATAAAATAATATAATTTTTATAATATGTTTTTCTAATTTTATTTTGGAAAATGAGTTGATATAATGATGTATATTTTTCATGTAATATATTTCATATATTCAAAGTATGTTATCAAAATAGAAATGATATTTATTACTCAGTAAACCAGTGATAAGCTGTTTCTATGGATTATATAGATTGAAATATATATTAAGTGGTTGGGGAAGGAATTTTATGTATTATATATATTTCACTATATATATAATAATTGATGTCATGTGATTAACTGTTAATTTCATAATGGATGTTTGACTGTATTTATCATATCATTTATCTAATAGAGAAAAGTATATGATATGATCTCTTGATCCATGTTCTTCCTCCCTGGTTGGAGGATCGTTATTGTAGTGATAACCGAGATTTTGATGGAGTCATCGAATCTCTTTGATAGAACCCATATATTTCAAAATTAATTTAATGTGGAATTTTTATTTTGGTGAGTGTGATATAGAGGAATACAATTTCAGTTCTCTCAATCAGTGAACTCTTTTGAAAAGTAGATATCTACTGCAACCTCAAAAAATGGTGTATTGTTAGTTTTATTTTCCATTTTTAAAAACATCATGAGGAATCCCCAATTTCATTTATAAGTATACATTTAATGAGGGATTCTGTATCTACATTGATCACTATGGGAAAATATTAAATATTATACCCATCAGTTTTTTATGCAAGCCCAGGTACCATTAACTATTATCTGGGGGTTTCTATGATTTTTTTGTGAATTAAATATATTTTTCTAATTAATTCATTTAGAGGGAATCTAAAATCCCATAAATCATTTTGATGATGATTCAATATAGTATAGGATAATGATTTTATGGTCGCTTTATGTTTTAAATCAAATTAAATTTTGTCTTTTTATATCTAAAACAATCAAGAACACACAATTTTTATTTACCTAAAATCTCTCATAGAATTTAATTTCTCTAAAATGAAGTTATTCAATCCATAATTTAGTGGTAGAAATAGGGTATTGTGGTTTGGGATTTTTCATTCAACATATTTGAAGATTTAAATAATCAAAAAATCAACAACCTAAAGTTAATTGATTAGTAAACCTGTAAAAATTGAAATGGTATGGGGTCATAGAAAAATCTATGACATACAAAAAATTAAAAAACTATAAGATAAAGGGGTAGTCCATACCAATAGAAACGCACAAGAAAAAACTTTTTCAAGAGGTTAATGAATACTAATAAAAAAATATAAAAAAATGTTGGGAATGGCAATGGAAAAAAGTCCCACCACTTGCCACTACCCCCCCGCCACTAACCCCCACTACTACCAGTATAATTTATTTCCATGTAGCCCCAATCCTAGGCACCCCTTGGACCAGAGAAGTCCAAAAACCTCCTTGTGTCATCCCTTTCAGTGACATACTGACTATCACCATCATTAGCCTTACGACTGTACCCCCAAACCATCTCCCAACACCCTGATGTTCACTTTGACACACTAATCCATCAATGTTCATAACTACTCCCTCCCCAGTCCTATTTAAATCAATTGACATTCTAGGTGCCCTCTATCGTTAACCTATAGCCATAACTTGGTCATCTCAAAACATGCTACTGTAGTTGGGGCCCTTTCTATCTTGTTCAATCAATTTCGTCTCATGATTAGACCCAAAATACCTTTTAGAGATTTATCCTCTGGTGAGGTCCTGAGAAATATAAAATTTCCAAATAAAATTTAATATTTCTTTTGGAATAAAATCAATAATTACTTCGGGAAATGATACAATTTTAATTTAAATTTATTTTTATAATTAGTTATTTTAAATCATAATAAATTTATACACATTATTTTATAAAAATGTAATTTTTATTTCACATTTAATTGGTATAGGGATCGTGGGAAATGGCATGGAAATGTATGTGTGGGATTTAATTAATTTAATTATATATTTTAACTTGTGGTGATTCATATTATTAATAGATTTATTTTCGAAGACTATGAACCATCTTTTCTCATCTAATATGTATATGGTCATGTACGTCGGTAAATCTTATCTTGTATGTGTATTACTCATTCCCAAGACCCCTATAAAACATGAGAGAATATTTATATTATTGTTAAAATGATATAAGAAAAAATCCTCACCGAGATAATGTGATATCTATCGAAATAAATTGATACATTGGATCAGGGAGCGAACTTCACTATATAATAGACATAAATCACGTATTGAACCCCTATAGTCACGATTGGTCTATTGAGAATACAAGATTCCACCAATATTATGTCTTCAATATCTGTTTTATTATTTATTTAAAATTATAAATGTCAATTTTATTATGAATATGGAATATTACACATTCACATATTGTAAAAAAACTTAATTTATTGATTTTTTTAAAGAAGGTGGTGCTTTGCTCAAAAGACCCCTCCCAATTTATAGATTGAAACCATTCAAAATTTGATTAATTAATTTTATTTATTTAATTTCTTAATTATTATCATGATGAAATTTTTGGATATATAAAAAATAAAATTATTTCATACAATGATAAATAAAAAAATTCATCAATGAAATATTACGTCGCACCACATACATTTATTCGAATTTGAACAACATCGGGTGTTTGGGTTGTCTTTAAACCCTAGTTGGAGGTTTATTTCATTAGCGAAGAGATCTTATAGTAGTGATGAGTCTACATAAATAAATATGGTATCAAATAATTATCCATAGATATAGTGTATTATCGTTAGTGTAAATTCATTGAGTATTCCAGTTTATCAATTTTTTGAAGCTTTGGCATCACTCAACAGTTCATATAGCCATGAGTTAAGGTGGTTTGATATTCTAACACATACATTGAAACTCTTTCAGTGTTGTTGTAGATATAAATTGGAAAATAGGGATTTTCTAGGTATAATTTTTTTATTATACACATGCATCTCTGTATTCTGAATCTTCTTGTTATGAATACTACAATACACCAAATTAGCAGGATAGATTTTAATCAGTAATGTCTAATATGTAATAAAGTTATGAATGACTAATTTTATAGTAATCATTTTTTTGAACAATATAAGTAATAAAAAAATATCTGTTATTGTTATTGTAAGAAGAACCTATCCTCAGTAATGTTTTTTTAAAATGAGTAATATGTACACTTTTACAATGTACAATGATATAATAAATTCAATGAGATGGAGTCCTCAATACCTATTAATCATCCTCCAAAATTAAAGGTATAATGATGATTACTGGAGAGTCATGAGAGAATCATATGACATTTATATCATAATTCCATCATCAATATCAAGTGAGTTTTAGGAGTAAGATCTAGACATGGTTTACCATATATGTTGACATTTCTCTATGAAGCTTATAAGGAAAAGGTGATGAAATATTAGTTTGTGGTGATTCTTAAATTGAATATTCATAGAATAAAATAGGGATCACTATAATTCAATAAAACCATTTATAATATCTTTTTCAACAATTTAATCATGTTTTATTTAGTATTTTGAAATGAATATATGGAGAAAATGAGTCACTACTTTATGGGTAATGTTCTCCAAAAAAAAGAAACTATGAAATGATTAACATTTAATTATTATAGTGAACTTGTTGACAAACAAGGTGAAAAGGGTAATAGAATGTGTAATTCCTATGTAACATTCATAATTTACCTTAAAAATATAGGAATGGAATTTTACAGGTGTATACATTCATCACATGTCACTATATAATAAAATATTTTTTTTAAATTCATTAAAGTAAATTGAATAATCTAATAGTTTCTTCTTCATGAGTTATAATTATCAATTCTAAGAAACATTTATACTTTACATATAGAGACATAAATACTATATAGATATCAGTTATGTTTTTTCAACTATAATGACTAATTACAAAAACATACATCAATAGAAGTAAGTTGAATTCTACAATCGGCTGAGAAATGGTGGTTCTTAAGTCAATGTTGAGAAGTACACAACATGAAATTTCTTACTTATTTATTCTAGTGAATATTTTTTTAGGTATATCCAAAACAAATATTTTATATGTCCATATGAAAAAATAATTAATTATTATATTACGAATTATTAATTTTTTTCGGTGTGTAATACTCAACTAATTTTTTAGAAATACTTGTATCATTGGTAGAAACAGATGAATATAAGTATTTAATACTAATTTATACAATGTTGTTTATCTTAATTGTGTATTTAAAAAATATATGCAGTTTTCATGGATATACAGTATACTGTATCTTGGATCTTTATAGGTAAGGACCATGGGTATTATAGGCAAATCAAAATAATAAGTTTCGGGCAATTAAACCATTAAAAATAATTTTAAACCATAATTATTTTTTAATTTCATACATTAAGATAATCAAATATTAAAACATTAAGCTAGAGGTCAACATATAATATTCATGACAAGCATTTAATAATTTTATGTAATGTATCTGGGGAGTGATAAATATGATCAATAAAAATTTATGTGTTCATTTGGCCCAGTGTGAAAAAGAATATCTTAACTAAGCATTCATGAACCATTAAAATGTATCATTATGTAATTTTTTAACAAAAAGTTTCTTATGAAAATAAAATTCATGATGTTTTAAGGTATTTTTTATTTTTAGTAAATAACAAAAAAAATCATTAGATGATAGTATGGACTAATTTTAAAATTCACATTTCTATATACCCATTAGAGTCATGAAGTATGTTATATGGAAATAAATTCTATGATTCATAAGGCTTACATATTATTCTATTATTTTTCAGTTCATGATTTAAAAATAGACACAAAATTTGATAACAATATACCAACTATATGGAAAAATTGATATTATATATGTTATAGTATTATACAAATATATTGTGTCATAAGAACATGAGTTTAGGAGGAAATAATTGGTTATGAATATAAGAAATCTTACACCACGAAAAATACACCATTTACATCTAATTTTAAAAACCTTATCATTTCCAAGGATACTAAAAAAATCTATTAGATATAAAAGATATAGTAATTTTATAGAATATTGTTCAAAAAATGATGTAATTATCTATTAGAGGTAGTGGGATTTCAATTATATTGGATAGAGCCAATACCCAAGATACATGATTTTTTGGAATAGGAAAAAAATTCATAGGGGATTTTTTATAATAAATGTTTTAGAGGCATATACTACATAGAATGGAAAAATCCATGATAATATTTTTGAATTAACCATATCTGGTGATATATTATTCATTGACAATAATAGATCATGGAAGAAATTAGTAAATGGAAACAAGATAAAATTGACCAAATAATTAAAACAAAATAATGGATTTCATGTATCAATGTTATGGATCATATATTATTTAATAATATGACCATTATTCAAGTGATACTGTACCTGGGTGGTACAACAATTATACCAATAAGGATAGATTAGTAATATAAAGTTTTTCGGAAAAAATCCATTATAAATGTTTTACTTTTTTGAGCTACACTCATTGATAATTATATTTGGAATTTATTTTCAGGACCACCAATCTTGGAACGCATCTTTACATAGAAATTATAAATTGTTTGAGACACCATAGAATATAAATAGTGGGATTATGTTACTAAAATATTGTTTTGGGATTGAACTTTGAAATTAAATCATAGAATATTCATTAAGAATGAAATTTTTCCCTGAGTATACAAGAGGATAGTGGGATCATCACAGTTGTTTGGGAAAATATTTTTACTAACATGTGGTAAAAATGTATTTTTCATACTTTAGGTTGAGAATGAAATGATATAAACTCCCCAAAGTTTTAATTATTGTAGATATATAATTTATAAGGAATAAATTCTATTATGGTAGATCTATTAGGTTATTTAGACTATGTTAAACGTTTATATACCAACAAGGAATTGGAAAACACATGTTGGATAAATTAAAGAGGGAATTGTTACCAATGTAACATGGAATACATTTATAATACATTGGAGGAGCTAAATGTGGTGAATCAAATTCCATCTTCTTCTATAATAGATCTACCACATATTCAATAGTATATTCAAAATTTGACCTCTCCAATGTATACTTAGTTTCCAGGAATTATCTTTTAAATCTAGGAGAACTACATGGGAAGTATTAAAAACTATCCATTTTCACATGGGAGAGAAAAACTATGTTCTTGGTATTTGGAGAATAATTGGAAAATAGTTTAATGTGATAAAAAATAGTCTTACTTAGGAATCATATGATCTTATTTCAAATTATGTGTAATGAAGTGGGATTGGGAATCTCATTTAATAATTTCATAGTTATATCTCAAAATACTAAGTTCATTTTTGATTTTAATAATCCTAATTATGTAGTGGAAATTACACAACGATTTATTATACTTATATTAATTTAACTTAGTAGGTTAATTTTTTACATAATATATATTATGAAAATCCAACAACTATTTATCAGTGATATTTCATGTTTTGATAATGAAAAATGGAATATACTCTTTGATATCATCTTTGGAGGAGTCTTACAAATAGAAGTGAGGGAAAAAGTAACACAATATCAATGATAAAGAGAAATGGTGGGCCTAATGACTAAATCCATAAATTTGTATAATTATGATCATATTATGTGATAGATAACATGGTTTTCTAACATGTTTGATTTAGTTAATGATGTAGTGTTTTAATTGTTGGTGATCATAACTAAACATAACCATTATTTTTTTATTACCATATATTTTATAAATAATAGTCATGAATGATATAGGGACACCATAATAGTCATGTTATTTTTTTTTCTATTTGTAAGATAATTTTATAACATAATTTTTCATATTAGAAGGTTATATTTGTTCTTAGGATAAAATGAGAACTTTGATATACAATTACATTAATATTAAATATATATTGTATGGTGTAGATGCATCATAATTAATGAAAAAGTATTATGTTTGAAAATTATATGATTGGGTCTCATAATTAATAATAATCCATTTTTTAATGTTCCCTTATGATGATATTGAGTAGTTGATATCATGAGGACTAACCCACAGATAGTAAAAACACATATTTCTAGTGTTTCCGGTTGTTTATTTATAAAAAAACTTTTAATGGTATAATAACATGAGATTATTATCAGTGTATACTATTTGATCACATAATTTGATTCAAGTAAAAAAATTAACTTAAAATCCATGGAAGATAAAATGAATCAGGTTTGTTATTATTTTGAGAAAAATGATTCAACAATTGAGATAGGATTTGTCTTTTATAAAAGGAAGTGATACATCATTCCAATTTGATAATGATGGTATTAGCTTCACATAATCCATTACCATGGTAAAATAAATTATTTCCATAGGTTACATTTACAAAAAATTAATTAAGAATGCATTACGACATGAAGTGCATATTCTTCATAATGAGATATCAGATGAAAAATTTATTATATTACATGTCTTGTGTTAATAAGGAAAGTTATCAATGCTATGATTTTTCTTATATCATTAGGTCTATTTATGGGTTTCTATACTCCTCTATAAATATGAAAATATTATTTAATGTTTTCGAGATAAGGGCCTAGAAGGCTACACACAAATAATATTCTAATATATAGCCTATTATGATTATTAATAGTTTTAAACATTATAACCTCCACCACATGGTTCGAGTGATGTTCAAGAATATATGATAACTATTGAATAAATAAAATAATATTATTTGACTTTAGAATAATGAGCTTTAAATTATTTAAAATTTATGTACTTTTATAAATTTAAATACACGGAAAATATTATATGGACGAACAATATTTTAAGGTGCTAGGTTTTTTTACTATTTTTGAGAATGATGAAACCAGTTATTGGCTCAAATTTATCATGTAATATATTAATTAAATTATATGATGTCTATAAAAATAAGAATTACATTTATGACTCAGTAAAGGTTCCATATGATGATGTTTATAACTTCAATGGTGTAAAATATATAACAAGGGGATCACTATCTAATTTTTGGTATTTTATATATTTCACTATATGAGGAAGTAATTATCCCCTATAATTGACTATTCACTATGTAATAGTTGAGAAACACTATCTCCTCTCCCACTTCATAGAGATAGAAGTAGTAGATCTGAGCTCCAAATCTGATTTCTTGTCCATAGACTAGAGGATCATCGATTCAATGATCTTTGTTGTATAGAAATAATAATTTACTCTCTAGACCAAAACCCTAAATTTTTTTAACGATGTTCCCACATATATTTCATGCATATGTGAATGATCTAAGGCTGTCCAGATTTGATTCTCTAGAGAAAATGGCCACTGCTGATGAGTTATTGTTGAATGCAGTCTTATATGAAATGAATTATTTTAAATAGTATTTTTAATTCTTAAAAACATCACAAGGGATCCTTGTCTATCCATATCATATTTTCTATCACCATCAATTACATTTTTATGTGGATCACTAGTGAATATTTTCAAATCCCCAACCCATCTACTTCTATTTCGTTCCCTATAACATTCATGAAAAGTAGAAACCAACTCCACACAAAACCAACTTATCACTACATACTCCATCCACCACAACAATACATATTTTTAAATACATAAACATTCAAATAATATTTATCTTGTTAATAAAATCATTAATTTTTAAAACCATCCCATTTCAAAACATTAAAAGTAGAGAAAATATTTACTAAGAACAAAAATGTATTTTTATATTTTATAACACAAATAATATTCTCTTTTATATAATGGATCAAAATTGACCATATAATTTATAGTGAATTGAGTGAGACCACTATCCTTGTACATTACCTAACCTAAATAACTACAAACTAAGGGATTATAGGTAATTTGAGGCATTTTGAATTCATTGGATTGGGCCTTACTATAATAAAATGAAAATATATTAAATTCATCTATGATAGGATATAGTGATGTATATAAACCTGGATCATAGAGTGATGATTGAACTCTAAAAGAATATTTCTCCCATAATAACCACATACATTGAGACAAACAACAAAAATAATTCATCTAAACCCATTAAAGAACCTATGTAAGGTTTTCACCAGAACCTTCAATCATGGATAATCTAGTCTCCACCACATTATCATTATCAACCACATCCAACCAAGACATAAACTATTGGGATGGAACAAGCATCTAAATCTCCGGCGACATATAAAATTGTAGTGTATTATAATATTTATTAGTAATAAAAAACATATAATTTTTATCCAGATAACTGAAAAAATTTATAAATCTACACCAACTATCATCCTATTTATATATCTAAATAATCACTATCATTAAATGACATATCTATACATAAGAACCTCAACCAAATTCATCCCTTCCCTGTTTCCATGTATCATCATCATTTATCACCAAGTAATCTTTTTGATGAAAAACGAAACAAGATAACTCAAATTTGAAATGGGTTAATTATTTATTCAATTTAAACTATATTATTCTTTATCTACTCATAAAAGTAATTGTTCAAGTTCAGGTATGTAAATTTGGAACCTAACACCAAAAAAACCTCAATAATGCTCTCACCTATGATTACAAATTATTTTTCCCATCCCTAAAATCATAATGATGATTTGATGATATATCATTAGTTTAGTATAAAAATAATAAAGTTATGAAATATCACATTAACTTAATAGATAAAATCAACATCACGTAGTTAAACAAATACATTGCTGAAATATATAACAATTTATCATTGGTTCATATGAAATCCCCTTTAAACAATGATCGTTTTGAGACCATGAAATCCTACATTACAATGAAATATGGTCACTTGTAGTCAATAAAAATGATTTGGTTTTGGCAGTTTTGATAGGATGAGATATTAGTATTACCTTAACCTAGGGGGTGATTATTAATGAACATGCAAGGCTCCTAAATATTTATATTTATTGAGAAAATAATTCATTTTAATATCATTACTATGGGTTACAAATTTTATTTTTATTAATCAAAACCTATAATTTAGCTGAATATATATAGATTTTACAGGATCTCCATTTTTATATTTCTATGGATTATAATTTGGTTTAAATGTTCACCACATGGTGCTCTAGATTTTTTTATATCCCATTAGATGGAAGGTGTTGTGGAGTTGATATTAGTCCCAAACGAGAAGGTTTAGATGTATCCATATAAATATAATTAAGACCAACCGAGTTTGGTACTTCTAAATCAGACATGTCCTACCATTTATGTATTCTTGATAAAAAAATGTGTTGTTTTTTTAGTGTCTTCCACCAGTGACCAAGTGAAGTTTCTTTCAAGTTCATGTGTCAAGTACCTAGTGAAGCACTATTTATGATTAAATGGTAATGACCTATTGATGTGATAGGATTGAACCTCAATGTCAGATCCTATGTATCTTGTTCAAGAGGAAGAAAATAACGTAGAGTTCATGTTTCAAGGATTTTGGTCATGTGACATGAGTGATCAATGATATTTAACATCGTGTAATATGAATGTTTAAATGACATAAGTGGAGACAATAAAGGGTCAAATAAGGCATACACATGGTCACTTATTTATGGTTTATAATGAATATTAGTGAAAATACATGAGGAGCTTTTTTTGGGTATCATAGAGGATATAACCAATTCAGTATGTATTGAAAAATTGGGAAAATATATCATTATCAGAGAGTAATGGATTACACCTAGTTGGAGCCCCAAATTATTCATGGAAGAAGGAATTATATGTGCAATGATTATAAACATGTAACCCAAATGTTTATTTCATTTAATTTTGCACATGTTAATGAAGTGTTTTATGTATTAAACCATATTAGAGAACCCAATATGGATTAATGAACCTTAGAGTCGAAAAAATAGTAAATTTTGATGTTTAATAAGATAATATGTTCAATATGGGCTATCCATTGTGATAATAATTATATAAGGGAGGTGTAATCAATATCCAAATAAAAAGGATTCTTTTTTTAAAGAGAATATATCATTGAAAATTGACTATGGTCATTATATTTTCTGGAGGGAAATAGAGGAAATCAATAATAAATAAAATACCCAATCCAAGGGGAGAATATATATTCCCATAACCTAATCAACTATCAAAATTATCCATTGAGGATGCATTTATAGATTGATAATTTTAGATATTTGAAGTTGGATATTGGAATTGTATAGAAAAATATAGGTCAATCAAAACTTGTAATATTACAATGATATAATAATGTATGTAATATAAGACAAATATCCAAAAAATATAGTTCATTCATGGTATGAACCACCATAGCTCAAATTAATTATAGTTTTCAAAAATTAGAAAGAGAACGATATGTACTTCAGAACCTCATGATTTCTTCAAACTAGAATCATATGAAAATATATATGTTTCTTGTATGTTAGTACATTTAGTGGAATTTTATCATATGATTTAGATTAATTTCCCTTAGTCAATTAATATCATTGGAATACATTATGATGAAATTATTATGGGAGGCCCTAAAAAGGATCTATATTGGAGGGGAATTATAAAGAAATTGTTTCTCAATTATTCTCTCATCTCTACATGTTTTATTTAATTTATTTCCTTGGTCTTCATAAATTAATGTTAAAAAGGGATAATTCATGAATAACCCAATTCTTCAAACAATGAGTATACTAAAATTGAAGACAAATCGTGGAAAATATGATTTTCCATTTATTATGATTAATTCTCTCTCTATCTATATAACATTGATGTGTGTATAAATTGTTTAAAAGAAAATATTTATTATAAAATTCTTGTATTAGGTAGTCACAAAATATGTTCAATATCATATTAAATGAAAAAATATTAGTTGTGAATGATTGTTCACAAAAAATAGTAATTCAGATCATAAAGGATAACCATGACACAATCATAAATGAAGTATATTTGTGAATACTATACATTTCAATGAGGGATGTTCAACTGATCTCGAAAAAAGATGATCATAAATAAATAAAATATATTACAAAAACAAGTCATATCCTCATCTATTCAAGTGATTACTTCCAATAAAGTGATGACAATACTAAAAGTAAATCACTCTATCGATTTACAGGTGATACTCATCCATGAATTGTTATTTGTACAATTTCAAACTATGGTACCATTATTAATGATATGATTCATTTCATAAACTTTAGGTATTCCATATTTCATTCATTCAAAATATTCTAAAAATTGATTATTACATATAATATTCAATAATAAGTAACCTCCTTTGAATTTAGCTTTTGAAGCACCAAGAGTATCTAATTTTTATGAATCTAGATAACCTGTAATATGATTTTTTTAAACTAATATTATAAATTTATGTTCAAAAAAGATAAACCAAATACATACATACATACATACATACATATATATTACTCAAATGGGGGGCCATAATCTATACCCTAATCTCTATTAGAAAATTCAATTTATTAAAAAGAACCCAATTTATAGAAAATATCATCCACAAAAAATATCATTGAAAACACCAAACTTCTATAACCTCAATTTCATCATGGTATAAGTAACTAAAAGTTTTTTATATATTCCATCATTTGTAGAATCAATTTTTTGATCCACAATTTTAAATATATTTTTATTAGGTTTTATTTTTTCTAATGGAAATCATTTAAATATTCATTATTTTAAATTGTTAACATCAATCACTTTTTCCATCTATACATCTATAGAAATTTTACCAGGATTAGATTTTCAAGATATTTTTATGAGTCGAACAAAGATAACAGATTGTGTAAAATCTAGTTAAGACCACTGTTTCCCCTAATACAAACATTATTTTCAAATCTCGAGGGATAGTATCTTCATGTACATTCAGTATCATATTAAATGCCAATATATAGATTTTTTCTATTATGTGATACACCAATTCATCAATCCTGAAATGGGCATAAACTAATGAGAAGGAATCAACATCATCGTGAAGAAGAACATCCCAACTAGCAGATGGTTAGATTATTCACTATAAATAGAGAATGTGTACCCTATAATTTGTATAGATATACCCCCCTCAATAAATAGTGTGGTTTATATATTCTAGAGAATTAATTTCATAGTTATGCCACCACTTTAAAATATTCATTTATTGGTTAGATATTAAAATATTCTTTATATAAGGACTAGTATCAAGAGGTGTTTTTATATTTTATTAGGGAAGGAAAATATGAGTTAAATATTTATATATAGAGTAAAATTGGAATATGTGGTAAATTAAGTTATAGGATATTTTATAAAATCCTTTACCTTCATCTCCTTCGACATGTATTTCATAACAATCACTAGTAATTGGTAGAGCCTTACCATGAAGATTTTCTTCCATGTGCATAAATTGGTTGGCATATTCTAATAGGGAATACAAAATCTTGGAATACTTTCAATTTTTGTAGATATATATAATGATTTCATCCCTCTTAGCACCATAGGGGTTGATATAGAGAATAATCCCATTGTTTTAATGGGGATATTTTATCTAGAGATAAAATCCATGGTTGTGGATTCTCATATGTGGATCAATATTTTCTTTTATGTCTATGACGATACCATTAACATACCAAATTTATAAGATCTATGGTCCTTGAGTCCTCGAATCTATGTAACATTCAAGACCCTCAGTATTATCATATCCTACTAGTTGATACTATAGGATATCCAATCATTGATTGGGTTTTTAATGTCACCCTTATGTTAATATATTAGCCTTCTTGGATGCATTCTTGGAAATGGTAATTAGTAGATACCTTTCTATAGGTGTATGAGATGCACAATTTTGTAAGGGTTAGGACCATCTTGATATATGATCAACTATAACCCAAAATGTGGATCAATTTGGTGCTATATATTCTACCCCAAATATATGAGTATTGTGGAAAATATATTTGGGGAAGAATCCATTTAGTATCATTGGATAAATCAAGAAATAATGTAGTAAGATTAAATACCATATGGAAAGATAAATTTTTTTAATGACTAAATAATTAGAGACTCTTGGATCTTGTCATACATCCTAGATATAATAAGATGACTAAACCCGATCGATGATCGAGATGTGAGTAACACGATAAATAATTATAAATAATTCATAATCACAATATATCAATCGGTAATTTTCCGCATAACATTAATCAATCCAAATTTATAATTTTGATATATCATCAAAACCTAGTAACTATGGAGCTAGTGGTAGTTGCGGTTGATCCCACAAGGAGAACAAAGAAGAAATTTAATCAGCACCAGATTTTGAATCATTATTGGTTAGCCAGAAAAAATGGTAAAGGGAATAATAATCACTGTGAAATGATTTACAAAAATAATAATTAAACAAAAGTAAAACCGAACAAATAGGTGAACAGGATTTTCAAGGTTTTTATTATTATTAGTGATTAATGAAATAATCATTCTTTAGTACTGGATTTTTAATGAATGTTATATACCATTGGCAATCTATAAATTTTGGTTTTATTCGATTGAAAACAACCAATTACACATTTAATGGTAAACTAGTTGGTGTGGTAATTGGTAAGTTATAACCTATTTTTTTTCTTTACCCCATAAACAAGAATCAATGAGTTCTCCCAATGGTCATTGATACTTTCATTTAATCTCTTTTATTTTTCTCCATTGGTGTTATTTCTGGTCTGATACAACAACACTTATAAATAAGGTTATAAGTTTTTTGAAGATATTGTAAAAAATCATAACAAAAAACACATTGGGGTTTCAATTACAAATCACTAACATTCAATATTACATCACCAACATAGGGATATATAGACTATTATATCCATGGTCATATTGTATGGATGGAGCCGAAAATTAGTCTCTATCATGGATGTGAGAGGAGATATGAAGGGGTGAAATTACAATAAAGAGAATTGAAAAATAATTTAAAACTAAAATTTCAATTTAAGGCTAGTTTGAATGGTAGAATATAAACACATTTCCCTAGATTTCCCACTCAACCACATCTATAAGGGTGGACATAGTGTGTGAAAGAGTTGTACATGGACTTTGACATATAGTTGGTACATTGTCATGTACTCATTCAGGTTGACTAATGTCTGTGTCTGGTTACATTACATGTGTTTAAAATGTATATCTTTTGTGGAATCCAATATTTTTTCAGACCTTTCTGGATTTGAGAATTTGGATAGAAAATACTTGAAAAGTACCATGAAAACCACAATAATGTATTTTACATACCAAACAACATGTATCTAGTTAAAGCATGTTTTAATACATAATAGAATGTATGAAAATATATACACAAATCAGTTGCATAAAATTCAAAAACACATAATCATTTTTATTTCCTCAATAAAAATCTCAACATAAAATCAAAAGAATATATACTCAAAAATGGAAGAATTTATCTAATTAAACATAGAAATACTAAATCAATAATATAGAATTTATTAGGGAAAAACTATATTTATATTTAAATGGGACTCAAATCATGCCTCTTATATAATTAAATTAATGATCTAAAATAATATTTTACTCAAATTGTTTAACATTTCATCAATACACATGAATCTTGATGATTAACCACAATAGAAATTACCACAGTCATCACTCAAAATTATTTAATAATATTTATGATGAATATAAAATATAATTTACACTTCTATAGGCTTGAATGTATTCTCATTATCCACAAAAGAAGTCAAATCACCAAATTGTGAGGACTTTCAATAAGGTTCAAATGTTTCTAAGCCTTTGGTTATGTAGTTAATTATGTGAAAAATAAAATCAGTTTATCAATAATGGAGGATGAATTATTAAATAATAATGCATGATATTTGATAAAAAATGAATCCACAATCAATATATCTCAAAGGGCATCATCACCATGATATTTTCCTTCCATCACGGGTCCATAAGTCAAAATATTATAAGGAATGAATATTGCCCAACTTTTTAATTTTTCTAATAAATTATATTAATCATGGTACCACTAAGAATAAAATGAATAGTGTTTTAGATCCCATTATTCCAAAAAAATAAAATGAAACTCTCCACAACAATTAACATCATTGTCTACCAACACAATATACAATTAATCACTAAATTTATCTATTTAAAGATCATTTGAATAATAATGAATAATTTTCAATTAATTAGATTGTAAGGAGAACATAGTCTTGTAATGTTGTATCCTAACAAATATGTTCATGGTTTATAAGGGTTTTATGATTGTTAGACATCGGGTTGGTCTCATGGTCAAATGAGTTTAAAATAACAAGAACATTCCTTAATAATTTATTCTTGATTTAGAATATTTACTTTTTGAAAAGAAAAAAAATAAAAGATCAATTTGTAATAAATATCCAAAGAGTCTCTCATGAAAGAGGGTATAAGAAATAAATAGTTCCAAAGGCCCAAAATACCTCTTAGAAATGATGGTAACAATGGGTCAATCAGGTCAGGACATGATTAAAATTTATTATTGTAAAACATTTAAATATCCATGAATTCAAATCAAGAATCAAAATATATCAATAGTAATTTTAAAATACATAAAAATTAAAATAATCATATATCTTTAAAATTACCTTTATTTATCAATCATTAAGAATTATAATTAATACAAAAATTTACACATTCTATAATATTTCATCTATTATTGATATCTCATATACTATTCTGTGGTTAAATACATGTGTGGTTAGAGACCCTCCCACACATTTAATATTTCATGTGGTCCCATAAATGAGACACTAATGAAGAGAAGGGGATGAAGGGAAACACCAGTGAGCCAGGATGAGGGGAACGGTGAAAGAAGTATTGTCAAAATAATAATGAAAATAAAATATTAAATAATACTCTCCTAATGTATTGAAAAAAATGATGGAATTTAGTCGAACATTTATTCCTATAATGATCCAGGGCACCTAAAATAATTGACGAATTGGAAAAAAAAATCATGCATGCACATACACTGTCACATCACCAGCAAAGCAGAGTATGTATATATATATGTGTTCTAAAACCAGACATTGTATGGCCTTATAAGAGGCATCATCTATAACAGGGGGATCTAAAATTATAGGATCAGCTGTAGTGGAAGCCGAAGGCACTAGTTCCTTACTCTGAGTAGTTGGTAGAGTGGGTACATCTATCATGGTTGGAGTGGTATCATATGGCCCCACAGTGGTAATGAGAACCAATATTGTAACCAGATCTATCAATATTACTGATGCTGCTGATGGATTAGGTTTCAGGGGAGGAGCATGTTCTATTTGAAGTTAAATTACTAAGTGATGGAGGATTAGGAACAATATTCCCTCCATCCATGTATGTTTCTATTCAATGGAATATGGGTGGTTCTCGAGGAGGTCAAGAGGGTGTCCCATCATGTCCAACATGATCGTGACAAGGATATAAACCAAGATTGTGAATGGAGGTGGGGATGTGGTTGGTATAGAAGAATATGGGATGGTGGAAGGAGAAGTATGGGATTGAGATGTTGGGTGGGGTAGACAAGGGACATCCACAACATGATGGGTTTAATGGGATCAAAAAAACCAGTGGGGGATGATGGGTCATATTTATCGCCTACAAGAGGTGGGGAATCTTGTATGAGAACAAAACCATCTACCCAATTACCGACCATCCCCATGCTGACAATAATAATGAAGTACATACGTTGGGTGGAGACTAATTGATAATGAGGGACAGAATGCTCAAACACCCCCAAGGTAGTGTGCTAACCTAGTATAATTGAATTTTCTATACATGATTCCTTGAAATCCATGAATCATGGAGTGGAGATAAGAAGTAGAGATAATAGGGATGTCACAAGAGTCAATATAGATAATACAGTTGAGAAGATCTCTATCTTGTACGGACATTACAACCATGTCCTTGTGTCTTGGAGAAAAGGATGGAACTAATGAATAGATGGATGATACAAAGGGGAGGAGAGAGAATAAATGTTCTCTTTTGATATGTGAGATTATACATATGATTATACCCATAATGCTTCAATGAAATGTCAATGATGTCAGATAACTCAGGGTGGGTGATGGTGGAGATAAGAGGTGCAGTCTTAGGATAGGGGTAAAATCATCCTCCTCAGCCAAACTCAGACATGGTCACTTAAAAGTGTCATCATCCAAGCCTGAATCAGACTGGAGTAGCTGTATCAGTGGGTGTCTAGTGATGTGTGGGCCCATCTAACTTGAAGGTATAAATGAATACCGAAAATAAATCGCATAATACATTAGTTCTAACCATGAGTTTTTCCTAAACACGATTGTGTCTAATGAGATTCTCAATCTCCCCGTAGATGTTAAGACACCATGGAACATTAACATCATGGAATAGACTAGTACACTACAACATGTGCAATGGAAATTCTTGTAACTTGTATAAAGTATGATGGAATTCAGTAATGATAAGGTAGTGATGCGGTTGGGGTCTGGTAGCTACCAGTGTTGGCTGAGGTGGATACACAATTGCTGAGGTAGAGGGTCAAGTTATGGTGATAGAGGGAGGTGATGCAGATTCTAGATATAGCTCTAATGTTGTTCCAATGGTGTATGGACTCTCAAATACAAATGGGACCACTAATGTCATGGAAATATCTGAAGGTGTCTTTCTAGAGGTGGGAGATGTTGTACAGGAGGCCTCGTTAGCTGTGAATACGATAATTATATTAGTGAGAGGATAAATGGTGGTTGTATATGGTACTAAAGTGTCATTTGGATTGGAATATGATGACATTGTGGGTTCCAGTAGGAGATGAGGTAGTGTTACTAAGGCTGAAAAATTACACACTGGATAGTCTGGCGCTGGTGGCATCACTCTTATGAGTTAGATCTGAAAGGGTCTCTCCCTATCAGTAGTGGGAATTGGCACACCCCAATCATCTGATCTCCATCAACCATAGAAGAAAATAGAAGAAATATAAAAGGTAAATGAAAATGTGGGAACAAATATAAAAATAATAATTACATGGCATTTAGATCCTGAGTACATGGGGTGTTGTTTGATTGGGTTCCAAACATTATTTCTGTGTATAAAAATGTCATGTCGGAATATTTTTAGGTAATATTCAGTACATGTGATGTTGTATGGTGTGCACGTCATATGTGAGAACATGGGGTGGTTGTTGTGTAAGTTCCCAAACACACACTGAACATTGATTGGTTTTACAAAAGTTTGTATGCCATGTGAAGTTACCAAACTGTGTGTGTATTAAGATTACATTTAAATAATGAATACATGTTTCAAAAACATACTCTTGATGAAGAGGGGACACAACGTGCACTGACAATACCAGTAGTGGGTGTGTACAACAATTTAACGATCTGTGGTCTCCATAAACAAGTTTCTCCAAAAGGTCAGACAACAACACTGTACATGGTGTGTACCAAATATACACGACATGTGTTTTTTAATTTATTAAATCAATGGGTGTCATCAGGTACATATAGTACAAGGACTATGTTATTTATTTAACCAGTGTACTGTGGGAGGCAGCTGAATAGTCGATTAATCCTAAAATTACCCTATTTGGGGAGAGTTCTTGACCATTATATCAAGAATCAGGGCGTGTATAGTACTTTACATTCTATGTGTTCTATTTTTTTTTTGGATTTTTCAAAATAATGTTAATATTTAAAGTATAATTATAAAACAATATAATAATAATTATTTATAATTAGAAAATAATAAAAATTAGAATATTTTTTGACAAATGAATAATAAAACTATACATGTAATTTATTAAAGGCATAAGGACAATTTGTTCTAAAATTCAATGAAGTGAAGTAATACCATTGGTATTGTACATAGGGATTGATTCACACCAATAAAATTCTGATCCAAATGGAAGCCCTCAATCATTCGAAAGAAGATAATAGTGCTACACATTTTTATTTACTTTTTATATTTAAGATATTGGTGCAACACTAAATGAGGAATAGATTAATGTAAGAATTGTATTTTTAAATTTTGTAATTTAGGTTGATGTGTGGAGATTATCCAATGTCGAGCCTGAGTATTTTGAACCATGGGCCATGGCACTTCCTATAATCTCACATCACATCTGGATGATTTTTTATTTCTTAAAATATTTAATGTAATTAATGAAATCATGGTGCACACGATGTCTACTGAAATATACATCATGTGGATTTATTAATGTGAAACATGATGGAACTAAAATGGTTGACATGACTTGATACTGAGCCTTTTGGATGTATGGGGTATAACCATACCAACCCATTCAACCCCATTATGAGGTTTTTTAATGATTTTATTTAGTTTTAAATGACTTCACACCTGCCATTCCCGGAAAAAATTTATTAAATAAGTATAAACCCTATAACAAAGGAAGGTGCAGCATGATTTGAAACAATGCTGTCTTGGATACATCCCAATGACCTTTCCTTTATCACATACATTATCCCTATTTTTAAATTAAATTAATATATATCTATACTAAAATTTATATTACAATATACACTAAAAATACAAGTATATAATATTTAATAAGTTATACATGGAGTGTAGTCTCATTTTTATCTTATTTCTACTATGGATGGGTAAAATGGAGGTACAAGGTGTGTTAAAGGATAACACTTGATAGGCGTCTATTAAAAATGGAAATGAAAGAAATAATGGAAACCATAGTGGATATGATTCCTCTTATAAATTTAAATTGTTTAATTTATTTAATAGACATGAGTTAGGGTAATTTACCCATTATATGAAGGGGGATGTATATTTTTCTCTTTGAACAACTACATCTGTTTGGCACCATCACCATATTTCCAAAATTTTTGACCTTTAGGTGGTCTAGGCGGTGACTTACAGAATCAATACTTCGTGCCCAGTAGATGTTGAAGATGGAACTGATTATTGACATGATCCATTACATTTTCCACCTTCTTCTATTCTGGATTTTAAATAACAAATAACTGAAAGTAATCCCATTCAACCTTCAGAATAGGTAAATAATCAACTAAGGGGTTAGAAATAAAGAATTAGTAAAATTTGTTATTAATGTTTTGTTATGTTTCACCATATTTAGTGTTTCAATTTAGAAAATAATGTTAAGGAAATTATAGTGAATGATAGGTTTGTTCTACATGATAACATGTTCCCTCAGCTTAAAAGGGGACAGAAAACCCATCCTTAAACAGTAATGGTGTATCAAAATTTGAAATTATCTGAGAGAGATAAGACACCATATTTCTTAGACTTCCCAACCATGGGATTTGGTCTAAATAGAATGTGGTAAAGGCCACTATCATCGGTAATAAACTTTTTCTATTACTCGAATATGGTTCTGGAGAAGAATAAGAGAAGGTTGTAGTGAATAATGTATGTGGGCGTTCATCGTATTTAAATCCATCACCCATGATTGGATAATATTTTCCTAGGTAATGATATAAAAACATCAGATAATACTGTTACATATCCTCTCAATGTGGATCGTACAATGTTTCGGTTGAATAAAATCCTAAAGGAAGTGGGTTGAGGGTCTTTTCTGGAAAATAAGAAATAAAAATGAAAAATTATAGGTAAACCAACCTATGAATCAAAATTACGTTTTTAGTTTCTATATTACTCAAAAATATGATCTAATTTCCACAGATCCCATCTCAATGTGCGGTCCAAATTTAGAATTTAAAATTCCCATCTAAACCAACTAAGTAAGTAGATAAACTAGTTAGGGGTGATCCCATAGGGAGAATAAATATGCAATAGAATACACATAACTTTTCAAAAATGCAGTTTTTATCTAGATATAAATACAATTAAGGGATCAATAAACTATGTGAAACGATTTCAGAAAATTGAAATTTAACAAATAAGTATAATAAATAGTGGAACTAGCTTCTCGGGGTTGTAATCATGATTATATATTAATTCATTCATCATTATTTATCATTAGATTTATTTATGATAGACATTTATCATAGGGATTCGATAAAATTGTTTCCTCATAGTCAAACAGACTATTATGAATTTAAATGCTAAATCCTTAGACTTTTAATTAACTACATTAAACATGTATATATTCATTACATCTTAAAAACACCAGCAATGGGTTCACCAAATAGAATGGATTCACTCATTGAAACTCCTTCAATTTTCACCAATGTATTCATTATAGGTCTGATATAAAATTAATTGTAAATATGGTTCTTAGTTCATTGGAGAGGTTTTAAACAAAAATCATAATAAAACATCTATCTGGGATTTCATTTACATACCACTCACAATCATTGTTATAACCCAAACACAGGGAAAAATAGACTCTTATGACCATGGTCCAAGTGTGGATATTTAGACGAAACTCAATCCCTACTATGTATTCAAGAGGATTTTGGAAGGGGATAAATTATAGTAAACATAATTGAAAAAATAATTTAAAAATAAAATTTGTATCGATGGGTGGTTTGAAAAGTATTGATGCATCACCACCACCTAGATATCCCACTCAAAACTCGTACAGTATCCCTCTTATTTATTTAATTACAAAATAAATGGAATATAAATTGATTAACATTATTTGGCCATGTCTTCACCACCGGTAGGTGATCCTTCATTTTACCCCTTGACATTGAAGTGCCGGTGGTTGGTAGCTTGTGATACATGACGTGAAACATCATGCCACATGCAAGGTAATTTCAACTTTATCCAAAAACCACTTCTAGAATGTAGGAAAAAGTGTGTGAATGATTAGTATATGACATGTTACATCTAGTTGAATACATGGGTTTGTACTCAGTCAGGATGAACCATGTGTCAAACCAGAAAAACAATGTGTGTTTATAATTTACACGTTGTGTATTATCCAATATTTGTTCGGCCCTTTCTAGATTTGTGACTTTGTCTAAAAAACTGCCTAATATGTACTGTGAACATTGAAATAAATAATCTATCTAAAAAACAATTTTTATTCCACTGAAATTATTTATTTATACATAATAGAATGTTTAAAAATGAATACAAAAATCTGGTGCTTGAAAATCCATGGTTTCAATAATCATGGAAAATGTGGATGGATGTTTTGAATAGTACATATATATGATATTTTGGATTGAGGGTATGTTGGTGTTCATGAACAATAAGGTGGTTATTTGTGAGGGGTATGAAACAAGTAGATTTGAGAGATAGTTCCTCTGTATGTAGAATAATTTTCTTGTTCTAATTAAATGAATACAAGTCTAAAGATATACATTGATTCATGATAGTTTTTAATAAGTCATACATGGGATGAAATAAGAAGAAAAATTAGTATCCCTACACTGAATTCCTATATTGTGTTATCTACTAAATTTTCGATAAGTTGGATTTGTCCATATACCAATAAGTAATTTGGTTGATCTAGTTCTTTAATTAAATGCTACACCAATGATTTACGGTGGGGAAGTTAACATAAAGTGGAAATATATGGTATATCAACACAATTGTCTATCACCATGAAATACTATAGTGTAAAAGATGCTAAATAATTGGGTAATGTTTGTGAACTGTACCCCCTCAATTGGCTGGGAATCTTTTATACCACACTATCTAGCATAAGATGTATTCCTAAAATAACACAGTGATTGAAATTACTATAGCTATCACATGATAAGAAAAGATATTTTAGACACACTCAGAGTATAGTATATTTTTATTTCTAGGTTCAAGCATTGGATTACCCATTCCAACATAACATATGAGGATCATGTCTAAGTGGAGGAAGATTATATTCTATATTATGAAGATACACACACTATCTCATATAGGTGATGTTTTCTATAAATCATGTTCTAAAACTGATGTATCACATTTGAGATGAGTATGATGATGGTTTTTTTGTGTTATATGATGATGAGTATCCTCTGGAGCCTAGGGATATGCCTAATTAAGAAAATGTTGGTGAAATATTTCTTTGAGAGTAGTTAGGGCACGCTCCCACTTTCCTATATCACTCTCTCATCAATTTCATCATAATTGTCTAATTTTTTCTTTTTAAAGTGTTTTCATGGACTCAATCACTCATCATATATTTAATTTACATAAAATGAGGAACATTCATCAGCAAGAAATGATACATGGGATACATGGTTGATGGGAAAAATTCGCATAACTAGATGACTAAAATCGTTGTGGTGGATATCGATCCTCTGGTTGTTTCCAATTTCTCATTACTATTAGCTAAACTCAAAAATATATCATTTACGGAAATCCTAATTAAAGAGAATGAACGGTTTTGGATGATACCTAATTAATTAATAAAAATAGGTTTCTTGGTATATTAATTGTCATTTCAGATGTTTCCATTATTATTCTATAATGATACACCAGCTTACTCAAATATCTAGTCAGGTTTGACAAATCTATGGATGAGCATTTTCGAAGATCCAATAACCCCTACAACCTTGGAAGGGATCCTTGTTGAGAAGGAAATGGGTGATTCCTAAGAGATTCTTGAGTTAGATACTACTATGAATGATTGAGTCACCATTGGACATCATTTCATCCAAAACTGTGACCATAGTGATTTTGGTAACATGAAATTATGTTCTGAATAAGATATCACTTCATTAGTATTACATTAAAAGAACATTAATTATCCCTCTTTATTCAATTTCCTTCATGATTACAGTGTTTAACCTTATCAATCATATATATCTATCCTAGTTATTCTCAGTAAGTTCTTATGAGTGGATTCCTTCTAACCATGTTGATCCACTGGAGGGTGTAGTGTAATTATAGGTATGTAAAACATCCCAAATTTTTAATTGAGAAGCACCACGAGAAGACCCTCTTATTTCACATTTCAATGGGTAATCAATGTGAAAACTTCATACACTCTAATAAATTAAGATGTGTTTTCAGAACTATAATTTTATGGCCTCTGATCATGTTTTCAAACTAGCATAATCTAGATGTTGATTTACATAGCCCGAATGAGTCCCCAAAAAAGT
This sequence comes from Viscum album, assembly GCA_963277665.1. Lineage (NCBI taxonomy): Eukaryota > Viridiplantae > Streptophyta > Magnoliopsida > Santalales > Viscaceae > Viscum > Viscum album. The sequence goes on from OY728128.1 coordinate 1,970,461,428, forward strand.
TGATCCAACGTCATTGTCTTAACCAATACATGTCATAGTGGTGGGCACTAGCTTGAAATTTTTTTACTCATATAATGTGGTTAATATACCCTCATAAATATATTTTTTCATAGATTACATATTGATCCCTATGATGGAATTTTTTGGGGACCCGGAGTATTCATTAATGGAATAGAGGATGTGATTCCATTCAATAAACAATTATGGTTTATCCAAACAATACAGCTTAGAACGGTCATAATAAAACTGTATCACCATGAAAAATTATTCATCGCACTATCCAATACCATGTTCTACTACCTAATAATACATTCTAGTGTGAATAAGTTGATCATTATTTGATTATGAGTAGGGTAACTCCAATTGATTATTTCAATCATAGAATTGAAGCCCCCATTTTTAATTTACAGGATAAACAGATTCATGAATCATCCATGTCTGAGGAAACAATAATGACTCAGAATCATAAATTATGGTGACAAAGGGTACACATATAACTAATTCTTCGAGATACTTCCATATAAAAGAATGATGTATTGTACTAAATGAGTTTTGAAGAACAACATAAAAAGGTATGGAAGGATGTTATAGCAATGTTGACGGTTTTTATATCTAATTTGGCAGTTTAATAATATCATTAGTGGAGTAATGTTGGGCCATTATTGAAATTGAGGTGTTCATAAACTAACTTCATTAGTCCATCATACCTTTATTGTAACAAATTTTGTTTCTTTATTTCACTTTGTTATTAATAAAAGAGTGAGACTAAATATTTTAGATTCTCTTTGAATTTTTTATCAATGAGTTATATGATTTATATACCCACTAATTTCCAATTGCATAAAAAATTAAATCATCCTATGATGATTTCTGAGACTATCAATGATTAAAATCAACATAACAAAATACCCTTCAAAATTATATGGTAATTAATCTTGTAATCCTTAATTTATTTATTATTGATTCAATGGTGATACATGAGTCAATTAATTCTCATTTTAAAATATACACTGTGATAGATATATATATGGAATGAATATGCAGGAACATGTAACATTAAAATAATTTTGTGTAGGTTAATGATATAATGGATCATTATATATGTATTATTGTTAAGTGTGCACAATTAGACTAATATTTTCTGGCCAAATATGGTGACAAATATTCTATCACTATAAAATTAAATAGTTCATTTATATAAGAGACATGATTTCTTTTTGGAGTATTAATTGTATATTGGTTTATTAAGGAACAATTTTATGGAATATGTTCCATCGTTATAATCCGATTTTAGTCCATCTAGTAATGAGAGAGACAAATGAATAAGTTTAATGAAACCTGAAAAGTAGTATTTTGGAATGTGGATTTCAATTTCAAAATGGATCACATACCCTGAAATTAAACCATCATGCATTTTGTAAAATCCGTTAATCAAATATACAATGAATATAAGGATGCTCTAACAATTTACAGGTTTAATGAAACAAGTGATCATAGATTGTGTTTTTGTGTATTGAATGGTGGATCCCACCAACATTTTTTATCTAACTATTTCATCTTAAATATATCAATTATATGAATATACAAATTCATAGTGGTTTGGAAGACATCATTTTTTAAGAACATCTCTTTGGGTTTTCATCATGATTTTTTTCCTTTCATTATTTAATCACATAGCATTTTTCTTGTCCTATTCATGGTACATTTTTAGTGATTGAAAAAAAAACTATTTCATTGAAGAAAATTTTCTTTTCTCACTATGGAGAGTGTTATATCTCAATCATCAGGAAATATATGTTCTTAAACGATAGGCTAGAGATGATGGATTTTTTTCGAGGAATTTGACCAAAAAATAATTAAAACACAAGTTCATGAATCCTTGAACATATGGTGTGATGATATATCCACCATTAGAATGGTAAACTGGAAAAACATTGATAGTCCAAATCTGGTTTTGAAAATCATGAGCATAGGTTCTCATAGATAAAGGTTATAGTTGTCGATCCGAATGAGAGAATTCACAGTTCCAACAAATGTTTCGAAAATTATATCACTATATAAATAACGATTGATTGAAATGAAAATAAAACACTGGGGTATGTGAACTAATACTTTTTGAGAGGATAATGAATTATGAAGAATTATGTTGATTAATTATCAAATAATGTGTTCTACTACTATGAGGTTAGTGGTATAAGGAGTTATAGGACATTCGCTATAAGAAAAAATATTCATCTGGTTAGTTTGTACATTATGGTGGAACGTATATCATTAACAACTAACAGTCACCTCATATATTGGATTCTCTCATTAAAAAAAGATGACAAAAATTTATTTCTACACAAAAAACTATAGGTATGAATTGTTGAATATGGAAAGAGGGTATTGAAAATAAATTGGTACACTTTAGTATCAAAAAATCCATGCATGTGTTGTCAATAGATGTTAAAGTATAATGGAAGTGGATGATGGTATATGGATGGAATTGAAAAATATGGTTTAGATCCCAATATGTACCTCATGAATGTAACTATAATAATAAACACATTCCTTATTAAATGTTCTCTTTTACAAAAAATAGTATAGTAAAGAATGATGAATTTGAATGATGGGACCGTACACCGAGAGGGGGTTAATGGTGGTTAAATTTTATATTGGTCCCATGATGAGTGGTATGGGTGTAACTATGTATCCTAAAATAATATGAATGAATCCTCATATAGGTTCCATATGTGGATTTTTTTTAAATTTTTTATAGGACCAATACCAAAAGAAGCATTGTGGTTGTGACCGGGAATTGGGATCCCGGACTCAGAAATTGTTCCCTCAAAGTATAGCCATGTTAGAAAATACAATTTGAACATAAGAAGATTGAGCACTAGGATATATTTCATAATAACGGAATTATATATTATCGAATAGGTTTATGAATAGAGATCATATATGATGGACCTCTATACTGATCTTGAAGTCTTGTAGGACTATTTGGTCTTAATGGACTTACTATTCAATGCAATTTTTGGTCTTAATCGGTATCTAATAGGTCATTAAATTTATAATTATGTAAAAAAATATAATAAGGTATTATAAAATTGGGACATTTCTAAAAGGGTCATTGAGAAGATTATGAAAATGTATAATGAATGTAATGGATTCGTATTATTTTTAAAATCATAAAAGAAAAAGTGATGATAATTTGTTGTGCCTTAGAATCCAAAGAAAATAACTTTTTTATGGGGATAAAAACTTTGTTTGAATCCAATATAGATAAAATGGAAATTGTTATTTAACCTTCATAAATGGAATTACATTATCTGTACTTCTTATATGGTGGCCATTATTATGATCTTGTATTGTATAGGAGAATGATGAGGAAATAATCTTCATAATGTAGCACCATTGTGAAACATAATATGAATATGAAATCCCACAAGTTAGTATGTATATATGTTTAATGATAATATTATTTTTATCCAACCCTAAGATAAGACATATTGGTATCACTATAAAACATAAAACGATATCAAGTTATCTAAATGTAATTCAAAAATGGTTCTCATTATATATCATTGTCTTAGGGGATGTGCCAAGGAAGTGGGTTAGTGTCCTGGTCTTAGGAAGAAAATTGAAATTTATGGACTCTCAATACAAGTAAAACATTGAGTGGTAAGATATAGATATATGATTACAGGGTGGCCTAAATTTAGCAAGTAAAGGACATATCTCAAAAGTCAAATCATGTATAGAAATCGAAGCTATAAATAGGCTGAGGATATGAGATCTAGTTATGACTATATATCTCTAGGAATAATTAATCAAGAAAAATGATTCCCTGGTAATGATATGTTATCCTAGTGTATAATATACTATACAAGGACCCATTAAGAATCATAATAGAATTAAAAAATAATGACTTTATGTTGAACGATTTTTTAAATAGGGCCCATACTAGTGAACATAGTGTCATTTTGTATCCCATGAAGCTATATTTTAAGCCCCACCTAGTTTCAATGAGGAATATTTTATGTCCCATGTTATGTGAAAAAATAAATTATTGTTGGCCTTTATTACGACAATAATTGTACACCTAATCAATTAATGACTCATGTATAGACTATTCTATTAATTAATTATGATTTTAGGATAAGGGTGTCAGGTCATACTAATAAAGTGATAATACAAAAGGGGTGAGTTTTTTTATTTTCAATAAACTTCACTGATTCTTGATTTTGACATATTTTTAAATTTATTATATATATAGTGTTTCAATCTGTATAAAATATGTGTAGTTAATAAACATAAAGAAATAACACAACAGTTTTTAGAGTTTTTCAGGACAAAAATATCCCATACTCTACTCAACCAATGAACTCTCTTTGAGCATGGTGATTTTACCATGAATGGACCTCTTATCACAAGAACTGAAATCCACAACTGAGTGTAGGCATATGAAACCATTACAAAAATGATAAAGACAAATCGTTTAGGTTATTTTAGATGGAATTAGTTATTAATATCTTATATTTTGAAACAGATACTCCACATCAAATCCATCAGAGAAGTTGATACTATAATAAATCATAAGAGTTTGATTTGAAGACGAGTCGGGTTGAAATTCACAATTACAATAGAATAAATTTATAGTGGATGGATCTTCTTCTTTAACAATTAATATCTTCAATGATGAAATGTTCTAATTATGTACTTGTTGCAAAATAAAATTCAATAATAATTGATACAAATTGTAGTAGTAATCTCACAGCAGTATGAGTTTGAAATATTTATATCTTTAAAGAGTATCCACATCTGAAAATAAAAGAGTTGATCATTTATTAAAGTGGATATAGAAAATATATTCACTAGTTTACAATCAAATTAATTGATTTTAAATATATAATTATATAAAAAAGTGATAAATTTAGAATATATTTCATAGACTGAATGATATTTTATTTCAGATCCATGAAAATTTGATTATAGATCACATATATTCAAATTAAAAATGAATCATGGGGGTTATAACATCCATTTCTAATAGATGTCATTTTTTTCATTGAAAATGATTGTGTAAATCGATTAGAATGAGCTTTGAATCGGTCATAAACAAGATTTGAATCAGCTTATAATTCTGTCAAAACCATGGTAGAAAAATAAGAACAATTAACATATTTAAATCATCAAAATTGAATACTCATACATAGGGTACCATCATAAATATAAAAAAAATCATTTTTAGGGTTCAAATACATAGGATTAAACAATTGAATGTTCATTTGACAATGTAAGGATGATCATATTTGTAAGGTTGAGGATCCATAGATTTGTCTCTCAAAAGTAGGGTTCCGTACTTATGTAGGGTTTGTCAACAATACTTTTTTCTCTAGAAGTAATTAAGGTTCAATCCATACGTAATGTTCTTTGAACATAGATTTATAATAATTTATGGTTTATAGACTATGTGTACTATTTTGAATATAGGGTTATTTTCATATACAATATTTCGAACTTAGTGTTTATTCCCTAAGTTATGATCTAAAAAAACAATGAACAGTGTTTCAAGATTATTATGTAACGAATTATGAACATAATAACTAATATTCCATGTGAATCAAAAGGCTGAAAAATATTACAAAATTAAAAATCTAATGAGTATTAATTAGCTGAAATACAATTAAATAATATCATTAATAAAACAAAAAATATGTATTTATGAGGAACAAAATCAATAAGATTTATAGAATATTGTTGATAAAATAAATTCCCAAAAATTTCTCTCTTTTTTATGATCACAAAACCCATAAAATATCTAAGAAAAAATATAGAATGTTGTCAAAACAATTATGAAAAATAATTTCCACTTTAGAGAATTATTTTATAAAATCAGTAATTGGATTTCATAGAACTATTTTAAATTAAAATATGTTTGAATTAAATGTTTGGTTTACCAAATATTCTCTAATTTTTTTTGATATCGAAAATAATTTATGGTAAAAAGGATTAAAACACGTTCAATTTTTTCATAGAACAATATATGAATTTTTGAAGTATACTATTTGGATAAATAATATAAGGGTTTTGGAAGTAGAGATAAACATATAATTTATAAATTAATCACATAATATAAAAACAACTATCAAAAAATTATTATCAAAACCGTAAAAATACAATAAATGTTTTGGTTGAAGGAAAAGCGTTATAAAATAGGTCTGGTTGAAGGTGAGAGTGGTTGGTCAAGGGTGGTTTCTGGTTCATTTGGAGCCTGAGCCACATGAATAACCGATTTAATTTATTCATTTTGAGAATGTATCTATAATTCAAGATATTTTCATAATATCCTTAACAAAATTCTTGAATATTTAGTGACTTTTAGAGTTTCAATCAAGCTGACTTTTGAAAATTATTTTTGATTCTCTTCTTTCTACAAAAAATGAACTAGCATACCAATAAACTTATAGAGTTTCATCCTGATACCTTGTTAACTGTATGTACTTTTCTAAAAATGATATTTCTAATTTTCATACAATACTAATAAGGGTTCACTATTGTATATAATATTTTGAAGCCTTTCATTAATATTTGTCATTACAGATGTGATAGATTGAATGATTTTGATCAGATCTGATGATATTGGATGTGCAGAGGCATAATCCGTTTATTGACTAATACATCCCTTGATAGCATAAAATTGACTCCCTAAGTAGAATTTCATATCTTATTAATCTATATTAAAAATAAATTCTAATTTGAGGATCCCCTGATGATCCAACATCTCCTTTTGAAAAAAATTGAAAATTCATTTTTGACACAAAAATAACTCTGACCTCTTGAAGATGAGTCTGTAAGGTATCTCATCCAACACATGGATTACGTGATGTTATAAACTCATCAGAATATTTTCATGAATCTTCTCGATACTGTCAAAGACAAGTGTTCTCCACTTGGTTCATTTTAATCCTAATTAAAATATCATAAATTTTATTTATCTGTGATGTTGATGATCCATCATCAAGATTCCTTGAGTGAACTACAAAAAGATAGATATGGGAATAGAAATTGAATTTTACTCATACATTTCTCTTGAAAAAGAGATGCTATCATGTCCCTATGTCCTTTCATTAGATATATATGTAGTTCCCTCTATTGAATGTACAATAGTGGGGATTCCATGATTTTCAATGAGACCAGTAATATCAATGATTGATTTATAAACTAGTTGTTCTTATTGGGATTCTTCTTCATAGTTATCTAGTTGAGTAATTTCCTTGAGCTCTTGAGACCAGATTCCAGCTTATTGATCCTCATCGTTATTGGGTTGTTCTAAATAGACTGAACGAGATGCATCATAATATCCTAACAACATATCCTTGAGCAATGGCTACACTATGTTCCTTGACATTATCAAAATTACATTACGAACATCTTCTTATGACCCTTATTCATCAATTTCATTATCATCATAACATGTCGCCTTTATATTATGTTGTGAATCAACTTCACTTCTGGATTCTCTAACATCTTCATTTCTTAATCGGCCTTTCCCCCATCTGCAAAATATTCATATTTCTATTGGTCATCTGCACCTATAGGCATCATCATACATTTTCTTATACTCCAATATAAAACATATTTTTATAGAGTCGCAACATTTATGATATTAATGTTATAAAATTAAACTCTATAATTAAAAAGAAGAATCAAATTTTTCATAAACTAATCAAGAGAAAAGATCATTCTATAAGGGTAGAATGTCATACTATCCTCTATATAGAAATAGAAACTAATATATATCATCATATATCTATAAAAATTCAAATTTATGTCACTAATAAAAAAAGATAATGTATATTTTTTTGGTAAGGAATCTTCTCCATCTTAGCAACCCTTGGAGAAATATGATTTTCAATGATCTTTAGAAAAAAAATTTGGTCTGCCTGATAATGCATTAAAAAACATTTCCATATGTTTGTTGAATCAAATATAGTTGAAATAATATTAGAGGATATCGAAAATTAATTCTCTTGTACTTAAAAATATTTTTAATCTTCAATTTCACCGAAACCAAAATAAACATTTCTATAAAAGATCATCAGTTCAACCTAAAAATAAAAATCTATATTTTTATAGTTCAATAGAAACTAAAAACCTTGAAACATTAGGTTCTTATAGAGTAGAAGGTTAATATAATATATCCATCAAAAATATATAACTTTTCATTGAGGAATATTTCCTGACGGAAAATGTTGATTCTTTAATTCGCATGGAACACCTTCATCAATACAAATGGACATTGTCATTTCTATGAAAATAAAGTTCACAGGTTTTCAAATTCTACGGTTCGGGAGAGAGACATGGGATCTTGTATGCGAAATGGTTTGAAAATGAAAATGTAAAGAATGTTGAAGGGTTTTTGGATAGTTGATGAAATAGTGTGATTTTTTTGATGATTATGTTGTGTAATCATTAAAATTTTCATATTGGAAACACATGGTTTTTTAAAATAAGAATATAAATAAAATATTATTTAATAAAAAATGGAATTTTAATTAGACATAAAATAACATAAAATGAATAAAAAATGTTTAACTGAAATAAATTGATCATCATTTGATTTAAATTAAATAAATCTAAATCCACCTTAATGAAATTCAAACCTTTAGTGGGAAGTGGTTCTGTAAAAATATCAGTTAATAGATATTCTGTATTAACAAATTCTAATGACATATAATTTTTGTGAAATTTTTCACATGGAAAATGATGTGTTATATGGATATACATTGTCTTAGAATGACTTATAGATTTATTTGGAAATATTTATAGCTCTATTATCATCACATAAAACAATTATATTATTAATATTTAATCTAAATTCTAGTAGAATTTTTTACAACCACAATACATGGACACAGAAACTAGATGGAGAAACATATTCTACCTCGGTTGTTAATATGGAAACTAAGTGTTGTTTTTTTCAGGACAATTATTCTATTTTTTCAAAAAATTGAATAGTTCCTGAGGTTAATTTTTTATATAGACTATAACCTGTAAAATTAGAATCTGAATATGAAATTATATTAAAATCAAATTATTTGGAATAAATAAGAGATAGAAAAATAATTCCTTATAAATATCTAAAAATTCTATTTACAACAATAATATGTTATTCTTTTTCATTTTATTGAAATCTTGCACACAAACATATAGAAAACAAATTTTCTAGTATACTATTAGTTAGATATAACAGACTGCCAATCATGCCTCTATCTAACTTTTTGTGAAATACATTTCTAGTTTCATCCAAATCATGTTTTATGTTTGTACACATGGTAGTTGTATAGGTCTTACAATTTTGAAGTCCAAACCTTTTCAATAAATGAATAATATATTTACTATGATTTAAAAAATTTACATAATATTTTTGATAAATTTTAAATCCTAAAATAAATTTATCTCCCCCATCATAAAATTTTCAATTTTTATTCAATTTTCAAAAATCATTGTAAGGATTATTATTTGGTTTACTACAAATAACATCATAAATATATTTTTCACTAGAAAAATATTGGAACAAACATAGTTCGTAAAAAAGTGTTGGATCTACCAATCCAACAGTAAATCCATTTTTCAATATAAATGAACTTAATCATTAAAACCAGGATCTAGGTATTTGTATAAGGCTATAAAGATCATTTTTATGATTAAAAACATAATTTGGTATATGAGGGATTTCAAAACCTGGAGGATGTTCAACATAAAATTTCCCTATTAAATAACCATTTAATAAGTAATTATTAACATCAATAATAAATAATTTTAATTTCATATGAGATGCATAAGAAAAAAAGGTTTCCTATAGATTCTAACAAATCTATATGAGAAAAGGATTCAACATAATCTATACCTTCTCAGTGAGTATATCCTTTTTCTACTAATCTAGATTTTCTTTTGGTTATGATCCCTTTATCACCCTATTTATTTTTAAAGATCTATGTAGATTCTATTACTTGATAACTGGATTGTCTTTATTCAAATTCAAAAACATCATTCCATCCTAATAGGATTTGTTCCTATTAAATTACAAACATTCATATCTCATCTTACAAATATTCTTCAATAGGATTTGGATATGACTGAGATAGGAAGGCATAGATGTTTTCTAGGTTTTGTACATTTGATCTACTTCTAATTCTAGTGTCTCGGTATCCTCTGAATATTTCTAAATGATGGTTATTTATGATTTTATAATGTATAGAAATGAAAAAATGTATTTCATTATTTTAATGTTCTTTTTAACTTTATTGAATTTTATTTAAAACTTTTTCTTAAAAAAATTATGTTTTTAAAGTATCATGTTGTCAAATGAGTCAGCAAGTTCAACTGTTTGATCTAGCTCTTCAATGAAAGGGTCTATTTCATCAAATTTAACTCTAACTGATTCTTCAAAACCCTTTATTTTTTATTAAAAAATCTAAAGGAATTAAAAATATTATAATATACTAAAAAAATTCATTCATCATATTTTCGATCAAACTTACCAAGGTTTTCCTTAGTATTCATGATATAAAATATCTATCCAAATACATTAATTTATGTTACATTATGTTTTCTATTATTCCAAAGTTCATAGGATATCCTTTTATGAAACTATTTATCAAAACAATGTTCATGATACAGTAGTCTATATATATAACATCTGCCCAAAAAATGCTAGGAAGACTATATTCAATTAGTATAGTCCTTTCCAATTCCTTAATAGTTCTAATTCATTTATCAACAATTACTTTTTTTGTGGTGTTCATGTTGTAGAGAATGTGATTTTAATGCATAGATTTGAGAAAAAAGAATTATATTTTTTACTCGAAAAATATCCACCACGATCACTTCTTAATGAAATTATATTAGAACATTTTCTATTTTGAACAATTTTTCATAAAATTTAAAAAACAGTGAAAACTCTTCTTTTGAGAATAAGAAGTATTCCCATGTAAATCGATAATAAAAAAACTAAAACCTAGTCAAAAAAACGTATTTACATGCTCTCTGCTCTAGATGGTCCAAAAAAATCTATATGTATATGTTATAATGGTTTTGATGAAGTGATTTTGTTAATAGATTTGAATTAGTATTTGTGTTGTTTTCCAATTTTGCATACATCACATAATCTATCATTGTCAAATTTAATTATTGGAAAATTAGAAACTACCAATTTACTAGATAACCTTTGTAATGCATATATATTACAATTACCAATTATCATATGCCAGTACCGTGACTCATTTGTATTAGTAGATATTAAATTGAATTTGTATTTACATAAGGAATTTATATCCAATGTATAATCATTTTAAGTTGATGGTGCTAAAAATTTAGGAAATTAATATATAATGATAGAGAAAGAATTGTCAGAAAAGTCAACATAAAACCCATCATTATAGAGTTCAGAGATACTTATTACATTTTTCATTATCACTTTAACATAGTGTACTTTCATGATTGAGATAGTCTTCAGATCTCCTACCATTCCTACTCTTATGAAATTTACCTTTTTATTTTCACCACAAATGATTATTACTCCATTAATTTGATTAAATTTATGTAAATTTGATGAGTATCCACTAATGTTTCTAGATAATCCCCTTTGCATATTCCATATTCCATTTTTTCCAAGAGTCTTTTTCCTATAAATTAAATTAATTTTTTTTTTGTTTTGGTACCCAAACATTCATGGGTTCAACAGTGTCAGTGTGAAATGATCTGATAATATATATCATCCTGATCATTCCATAATTTAAATTTCTTTACATAGTAATATTTTTTGAAATTAAAAAAAATATTTAATACCACTTGTATGTGGATCTCTCAAATAACAGTTTTTAAAAAAATATCTGTTTTCCCACAATAATCACATCTATTAATTTTTTAATTGGAAACAAAATAATTCTTTTTTAAGTTATATCATTCTCCTTTTTTTCCTAAACCAATACATTATATCATAAAAAATTTCATTCAAATAATCCCATTCAAACCTTTTTCTCCTTTATTAAATTTAATTTCAATAAATTTATATCATTCTACATTATCATAGTATTTAGTAATACCTTTTTTATGATCAAAATAGATTGATGTAGATAAATTCTTTTTTTCAACTAAATCTTGATGTTGTGTAAAAATAATATCTTTTTCTAATACAACATCATTGTGAATATTTTTCTATTATTTATTATTAATTAATAAAGAATAATATTTCTCACTAAAATATATCTGTAGGAAGAAAATGTTTATTTGGGAAAGTATACATATCTAAGTCTAAAGAGTAAAAAGTTTTTACATCTCTTCTACAGCTATACAACACATGTTTTCTTTTATAAATTTTGTCTCTTATTCTAAATTATATATCGAATAGTTGATGGAGTGTTTAGACAGAAATCGTGTAACTTTAAATTCTCTTTTTCTGTTATGTTCATAGTCATCATTTTGATATATTACATTTTTTCCTTATTATTTTATCTTCCAATTGATGGAAATATGTTCTAATGTGACCCAATTTATTCGGATTCAAACCATTTAAATTCTTCAACTTATATCTCATCTTTAATAATGGAATGATAAAACCTCATTTTTATTATATAATTTATTTAATTTTTTAGCCAACTAATCCAATTCATTTTTAGAATCTGAGTACCTTAATTTTTACTATTTTTTCTTCTTGTTTTATTCATATAATATGCTTCTGAGATGTTACATTTAGGATAGAATTATCAAATTCAATAAAAATATTATGATTCTCAACTTTATATTGCATTTATAATTCATACATCATCAATATTCCAATCAATTCCATGATAGTCAAATTTATGACATGTGAGGATTTATCAGTTGTAGTTAATATTCCATTCCATGTCGAAGGTAGTACTCTCTGTACTTTTAGAGCTTGATCAAATTGATTTATAGGACCTCCCATGGTAGTAATGTTGTTGGATATCTCATTTAACCTTACATTCATCTTAGTGATTCTTTCACCATCGAATGTCCTTAATGTGACAAGCATTAGTTTGGTTGTAACGTATCTCATTTTCCAAACATTTTCTTCTACTTCATAAGAAACGGTAATAGTTTTCCACATCTGATATATAGATTTATATTTTAATACACGAGTAAACTCATTTGGTCTAATTTTATTGTAAAGACCCATAAAATTCAAGGGAAATTTATTCAAAATTTTATTTAGAATTTTACAAAAGCGCGGTTTCTGACATCACCTGATTCCGAGGCCCGGTGTGCCCGGAATCAATTTCCAAAGTTTGGCTCGGGTACGTTCAGGGAACGAACGAGCAGGTTTTTCTAACTTTTGAACCGGTGCTCGGAATCGAATTCCTAGGGCACCGATGGAACCGCAGCGCTGGTAATTGCTTAGGAACTCCTGTTCCGGAGTTGTGTTTGCTCGAGTGTTGATAATAAAAATTGTGGAAGTTTATTTTATATTTACACTACAATTTTGTTTTTCTAAGTGTTAGCTCTTGATGGAAGTTGGGTAACCACCCAACCTCTCTTGGGAGGTTATGAGGGTGGTGGGGCCCACACGAACCCCACCGCACCATGGAAGGTTGTTTAAGAACGTGACGCCGTCGCACCGCGTCGAAGAAAACCAAAGAACAGTGGTAGGAGTCGGACCACGGCGAAGGGGTGCGGCGCCATCGGGTCGCGATGGAAAACTACAAGACAACGCTAATCGTTTTGACGTGCGGTTTGACGGGCGATGACGAAGCAGGTTGTTTTGGCGTTTGAATCCCTTCGCAGTAAAGGTGGGGTCCCGGAGGGACCATAGGCGAAGCCGGCCGAAGGAACGGACCACCGGAGCGCGTCCGGTGGTCCGCGGAAGGCGGCGGCGGCGCACCACACCAGCGCGGCGGCACGCCGCCGGAAGGGAGGCGGCCGGCGAACCGCCGACCTCAATTAGCGGCGAAGGGGGGGGGGGGGGGCGCGCACCCCCGCCGCTCCACGGGGACCGCCGGGCCGCGGCCGGCCGGCCGGTCGGGCCGGACCGGACCGAGCCGGGCCCAGCCGGGTCGGACCCGGGTCGGGTCGACCCGGTTTGGGCCGACCTAGGGGGGTCGGGCCGGGTCGCCCCAGGCCCAGACCCCCGTTTTCGGGCCACTTTCAGTCAAATGCCCGTAACATGAGCTACGAGCCTCCAATCGACTCGTCGTCAGCGGAAACGCGATCCTTGGATCGGGATGGTCGTTTCGGTATATCGCACTTAAGGTTTCGGATTACTTTGGGTTCGACCGGGTTGGTTCGGATACGAAACCAACTGGGTCCTCGGAGCGGAAACGCTTATATCTTGAGCTCCGGATGTCCGATTGACGTGCCGTCGACTTTGATGGATTCCTCTTAGTGGGACGGATCTTTTGGATTACTTCGCCCGAGTTTTGGATGTCGTCGGAGTGCGGTCGGGTTGGTTCGCTCACAAAACCAATCGGGCCCCTAGAACGAAAAAGCCAATAACTCACAGACCGGGCGTCCGATTGACGCGCCGTCTGTCTCGTTGAATTCCTCTTAATGAGACGGAACTTTTGGCATACTTTGCTCGAGTTTTGGATGCAGTTGGATAGTTGCTGGGTTGGATCGCACCCGAAATCCAACCGGGACCTTGGAACAGAAAAGCTGATATCTTTCAGACTGGACGCCCATTTGACGAACCGTCAGCGTCGTTGGTGATCACGTTGAGAAACAGTCCCTATGAGTATACCCTATGAGACTTCAGGGTACAGTTGAGATACGGCCGGATTTGGTTCACTCACGGAACCAACCGGGCCCCTAGGACCAAAAGGCTAGTAACTCACAGACCGGGCGTCCGATTGATGTGATGTCTGTTCCGTTGAGACCCCTATGACGAGGCGGTCCTTTGAGATACTTATTCGTGGGACTTTGAGATAATTGGAGTATCGACCTGTAGCACGTGGAGCGGACCCTCCTAGAGACGAGCGTGCGGAGTACGGAGACCGTGTAGCTGGCTGAGACCTGACGACTGCTTGACCGACTCAACTTGGACTGATTCGACTATTCCAGTGGACGGAGCACTGCTTTCTGAGGTGCAGACCCATGGCGGACGGAGCACTACCTGTGTGACAGTGCAGACCCACGGTACTCGTCCGGAGAGTACCTCGGCAGGCTACTAGGGGGTGTGCACTACTGTGTTTGGGTGACATACCTCGGCGGGAAGCACTACTATGTCTGGGTGGCTGACCCGCGGTACTTGACAGGAGGAGTACCTCAGCAGTCTTAGGTTAGTGAGAAGTACCTCAGACTCATGACAGGACCACTGTACACTCCAGAGACGGAGCTCTTCAGCTGTTACGGTTTCGATAATGAAAATCCTGGTTTGAGCTGAGACTTTTGACCTTTGTGTTTACCTCATGATTGAGATGGGTCACTTGATAACTTAGGTATATGTATGGGCATATACCTAGGTAGTGGTTATCCATTGATTTCATGATCCTTGTGTTTCCTCATGGTTGAGATGGATTACTTGATAACTTAGACATATGTATGGGCATATACCTAAGTAGATGTTATCTGTTGAGATCTTATTTGTGGTTATCCTTGTTGGTTTTAGAGAGACCTTGAGGGTCTCGGGGTACCTACTGAGTATTGTCATACTCACCCCTTCACGAGCTATGCCCGCACCTCGTTGTGTTGGTTGCAGATGACAGGCAGTGCTGACGGAGGCCGAGTGTTCGAGGACTGGACGGTACCCGGAGGTGGACTACACGACGAGATGACACACGTAGGAGGTTGACGGACGAGAGCATGGAGGAGGATATCTGTACCTACCCTTCAGGTAGGATCTGTGGTGGACGACCAGGAGCTGCGCCATCTGTACCTACCCATCAGGTAGGATCCGAGGAGGACGACCCAGGAGCCGCTTCCGTCCTTCCAGTTGTTATCTTTTCTGTTGTACATGTTCAGTTGTATTTGTACTTTCTTTTGGGTTTGTATTCTGGCCCATTTGCTTTTTAGCACTTCTCTTGTACTTAGTGTTTACGTTTTCCGCTTTCTTACTCTGTGGTGCTTGTTTTCTTTTATAAAGGCAATGCCTTCCTAGTTATCGGGTTTTACGCCTTTGGTGCTAGTCGCCAGCCCCTGGCCTATGGAAGGCGGGCTTGGGGTAGTCACGGCATGGGCCCCGAGGATGGGTCGTGACAAATTGGTATCAAAGGAGTTCGGTTCTACTACGAAATCTGATCTTTTCTATGTGAAGCAATAATTTTTAGTGTATTGAGTGTAGTTATCAGTCCAGGGAGTCCAGTGTTGGTGCGGCGGCCGACATATCCGTACACCAAGACCCTGACAACTGATTTCCAACTTTGTGCATGAAAACACTGATTGCGTGTGTGTTTCCAGAAGTTTTATTTAAATATTAGCTCAAACCAATTCAGCTCACCAGGTATAATCATTTGACCGTGTCATGTTGTTTCTTTTAGGTTGCCTTTTCTCGGACGAATATCTAGACCCCTGAGGGATGTGCGTACTGACATCCTGTCGAGCGACGAGGATTCGGTACAGGGCCCTCTTGAAGTTTAGGCACCAACGGAGGCACCAGCGGTACTACCATACATTGGGCCACTGATGCCACCAGCTCCAGTAGTAGAGGGTGCATGTCGCTTGAGCGCACTACACGAGTTCCAGCGCCAGAGGCCACCCAGGTTCCAGGGAGGGACGGACCCGCAGGTGGCTGAGGATTGGCTAGAGGCTGTGGTGAGAGTCTTCAAGCTAGTGGGGACCACGACAGACTTCATGGTGATTTTTGCTGCCAACCTCCTTCAGGCAGCAGCAGGCAGGTGGTGGAGCCACTTGTTTCAGTTTTGCGACGGGATGGCCTTCTCATGGGAAGACTTCGAGACCTTCTTCAGGGTGGAGTTTGTGCCATTAGCTCTACACCCCAAGCATGTACATGAGCTTTTGCCTTTGTCGCGTGTTTTTCGATCAGTAGCCGAGTCATCTGTGGGAAGTAGACAGATGATGCAGAGGTCCAGGAGGACCAGACTAGCAGTTGGACGATCTCGGGTTTTAGGACCGGTGGTGCGGGGCACCCGAGGTGGGGTCAGAGCCAGGCGTGCAAGAAACAGACAGTGTTACTCATGCGGCGGGAAGTGTCACCTGGCACGTGACTGTCTGATTCCTCGTACAGTTGATCCACAGGCGTTGGAGGAGCCACCAAGGCAGTAGAGCTCTGGGAACAGGTGGACAGGAGCGGAACTAGTGGATACGTCCCTTGTACTTCTAGTTCCATGTTGTTGTTGTATTTGTGTCTTTGTACTATGAGCTGTAATATTAAAAAGACACTTATCTTTGTTTGATTTCCTGTCCTTTTGTTTGGATGATACTGAGTGGTCCCGGTTAAAACTGGTGACTTGAACCTCACTTTCGAGATTTCTACTGGAGGAGACCCAGTGACCTCACACTAATTCCGACAGTGTGACTCGACCCTTAGAGGCGAGAGTGACAGTTGGATCTCTTAGTAGTTACGTCGAGGACATATGACGTCATCCATGGAATGAATGAGTCATCCATGTCACGATTGACTGTATTAGGCAATGGGCATGGTTCATCCAGGGTATGAGACCGAGTTTCTCTTTTCGGAAAAGGAGAAATTTTGGCAGCTCATCAGATCGTAGGCAAGGAAGGTGCAGATCATCAAGGAGCGGATGAAGACTGCATAGTGCAGTAAGAAATAGGAAACCCACTCCAGTATTAGAGACTCGAGCGTGTTAATTGTTTAAGGAAGAGGAAGTTTTAAGGAGAGATGAGTCTGTGAAGAAGCAGACATGGAGGCAGAGCTAGGAGAGAAATATGAGGTGGTTTACATCTTAACATACTACAACCACCCGCCTTAGTTATCCCCACAAGGTTTAGGGAACTGGAGGGCGGAGGAAGAGTGCAGCTGCATGCGGTCAAGGAGAGTGACCCGATGGCTCTTTGAATTATTCAAGGGATATTCTGTGTCCACTACTAGCTGCTGTAGTAACGGACGTCGATATGAATCATTCCTTGCGTTCACAAATCTTGTTCTAGACATAGAGTTTTCGGTAAGCCGTGGACTTGACCCTCACATCTGGAGATACCTTGGGAGGATACTTGATAATCACACTTACGCTGATGGTGTGGTAAGACCCTAGAGGTGAGAGTTCCGGTTTGAAATCTCTTAGTGGCAGCGTCGAGGCCTTACGACGTTAGTTTGAGTATGGAATGGGTGATAACTGTTCATACTCAAATTGACGGTTTTAGGCAAACATCGGGATGGGTTTTCCTTGGTTGGAGAAAAGGAAACCCTGGGCAGCACATGTTAAACTCATGCACGGGAGGGTGAGACCGATCACTCTTGAGTCGGCCAACCTTACCCTCGTGGCGGCAGTCATTTCGAGTTCCCGTTCTAACAGGAATTGGAGACCTCTAGAGTTCGAGGATGACGATCACGTCCTTATACGTGTCTCACCTTGACGAAGTTTAAGGAGTTGTGGCCAAGGCGGCAAGTAAACTCTAAGGTTCAACGGACCTTTCAAGGTCCCCAGCAGGGTAGGCGAGGTGGTTTACCACTTCACCATCCACCTCAGTTGCACCAGGTGCACGACGACTTCCATGTATCTCAACTGAAGAGATACGTGCTCGACCCTTCACATATCATTAACCATGAGAAGCTGGACGATGGTGATGATGTGTTTTCCACGGAGGTTCTAGTGGGGATCAACGATCGACAGGAGCAGATCCTACGAGGATGATCGATTCCTCAGATGCACTTTCTCTTGCAGTACAGAAACCTCCGGGTGAGCACATGGGAGCGGAAGGCTCAGATGCATGCTCGGTACCGCTTTTGTAACCTTAGTTTGTGTTAAAGATTTACGAGTACGTAAAGCCCTGAGGTGGGAGTAATGTAAAGACCTGTAAAATTCAAGGAAATGTTTTTCTAAATTTTCTTTAAATATTTACAAAAGTGTGGTTTCTGACGACACCAGATTCCGAGGCCCGGTGTGCCCGGAATCAATTTCTGAAGTTTGGCTTGGGTACGTTCAGTGAACGAATGAGCGGGTTTTTCTAACTTTTGAGCCGGTGCCTGGAATCGAATTCCGAGGGCACCGATGTAACCGCAACACCGGTAATTGCTTTGGAACTCCTGTTCCGGAGTTGCGTTTGCTCGAGTGTTGATAATAAAAATTGTAAAAGTTTATTTTATATTTACACTACATTTTTTTTTTTAAGTGTTAGCTCTTGATGGAAGTTCGGTAACCACCGAACCTCCCTTGGGAGGTTATGAGGGTGGTGGGGCCCACACAAACCGCACCTCTTCATATCTTCTAAAACCCCCTCAACTCCCACTTAAATTATGTTAACTTATGTTATAACCTATGACTTAAATGTAAGAAGTTTAATGAGGTGAGTTGTGTGTGATTTTGAATTTCAAACTCTTGAAATTCAAATGTGTTGTTGTGTTAACAAAATAAAGAAAGAGTCTTATTTTATTTTTGTTAGAGTTTTGTCTCCTTGAGAGAGTTGGGAAAAGTTCTTCTTCTTCTTCATCTTCTTCAACCTCGACGAAGAACGCGAAGAACACCGTTCTTCAATGAAGAACTTCTCCGCTGAAGAACACGGTCCTTCCGCGACGCCGTATCCGCGACGCGACGTTCTTCTTCCGTGTAGTCTCTTCCGCGATGGTTTTCCATGATGAAATCGCTGTCAACGACTTTGAATCCTTAATTCATGACGTTGACGTTCCTTCCCCGCGACGCCCGACCTTTGCGACCCTCGTCTTCCGCGGGTCGTTGACGAACACCGTTCCTGAACAGAGGTAGGGGTTTTATTTATTTATATTTGTTCGTGAATTTCCGACTTGATGATCTTCGTGGTTTAAAACCATTAGATATCGAATTTGATCTTCGTGGTTTAAAACCAAATGATATCGAATAACGTGAGGGGGCCGGACCGCACGAATACGGCCGACCCTCCTCCTTACTTTTCGTGTTGGTTCTTTGTGGTTTGGTTCAGGAAGGCGTGGTGCCGTCGCACCACGCGGTTTCATGCGGAAGGAAATGCGCGGCGCCATCGCACTGCGCCGTGGAAGGATGTTTAAGAACGCGACACCATCGCGCCGCGTCAAAGAAAACCAAAGAACCGCGGTTGGAGTCGGACCGCGGCGAAGGGGTGCGGCGCCATTGGGTCGCGCTGGAAAACTACAAGACAACGCTAATCGTTTTGACGTGCGGTTTGACGGGAAACGACGAAGCATGTCGTTTTGGCGTTTGAATCCTTTTGCAGTGAAGGTGGGGTCCCGGGGGGACCATAGGCGAAGACAGCAGAAGGAACGGACCACCGGAGTGCGTCCCGTGGTCCGTGGAAGGCGGGGTCGGCGCGCCGCCGGAAGGGAGGTGGCCGGCGAACCGCCGGCCTAAATTAGCGGCGATGGGGGGGCGGATGCGCGCACCCCTGCCGCTCAGCGGCGACCGCCTGGCCGTGGCCGGCCGGCCGGTCGGACCCGGGTCGGGTCGACCCGATTCCGGTCGCCCGGTTCGGGCCGACCCAGGGGGGTCGGGCCGGGTCACCCAAGGCCTAGACCCCCGTTTTCGGGCCACTTTCGGTCAATTGCCCGTAACATGAGCTACGGGCCTCCAAACAAATCACCGTCAGTGGAAACGCGATCCTTGGATCGAGATGGTTGTTTCGGTATATCGCACTGAAGGTTTCAGATTACTTTGGGTTCGGCCGGGTTGGTTTGGATACGAAACCAACCGGGCCCTCGGAGCAGAAACGCTTATATCTTGAGCTCCAGACGTCTGATTGACGTGCCGTCGACTTTGATGGATTCCTCTAAGTGGGATGGATCTTTTGGCTTACTTCGCCCGACTTTTGGTTGTCGTCGGAGTGCGGTCGGGTTGGTTTGCTCATGAAACCAATCGGGCCCCTGGAACGAAAAAGCCAATAACTCACAGATCGGGCGTCCGATTGACGCACCGTCTATCTCGTTGTATTCCTCTTGATGAGACGGAACTTTTGGAATACATCGCCCGAGTTTTGGATGTAGTTGGATAGTGGCCGGGTTGGATCGCACCCGAAATCCAACCGGGACCTTGGAACGAAAAATCTGATATCTTTCAGACTGGACGCCCGTTTGACGAACCGTCAGCGGCGTTGGTGATCACGTTGAGAAACAGTCCATATGAGTATACCCTATGAGAGTTCAGGGTACAGTTGAGATACGGCCGGATTTGGATCGCTCACGGAACCAACCGGGCCCCTGGGACGAAAAGGCTAGTAACTCACAGACCGGGCGTCCGATTGACGCACCGTCTGTTGCGTTGAGACCCCTATGACGAGGCGGTCCTTTGAGATACTTATTCGTGGGACTTTGAGATACTTGGAGTATCGAACTGTAGCTCGTGGAGCGGACCCTCCCAGAGAGGAGCGTGCGGAGTACGAAGACCGTGTAGCTGGCTGAGACCTGACGACTGCTTGACCGACTCGACTTGGAGTGAGTCGACTAGCCCAGTGGACAGAGCACTACTTTCTGAGGTGCAGACCCATGGCGGATGGAGCACTACCTGTGTGACAGTACAGACCCGCGGTACTCGTCCGGAGAGTACCTCAGCAGGATACTAGGGGGTGTGCACTACTATGTTTGGGTGACATACCTCGGCGGGAAGCACTACTGTGTCTGGGTGGCTGACCCGCGGTACTCGACAGGAGGAGTACCTCAGCAGTCTTAGGTTAGAGAGCAGTATCTCGGAGTCATGACAGGACCACTGTACACTCCAGAGACGGAGGTCATCAGCAGTTACAGTTTCGATAATGAAAATCCTGCTTTGAGATGAGACTTTTTACCTTTGTGTTTACCTCATGATTGAGATGGGTCACTTGATAACTTAGGTATATGTATGGGAATATACCTGGGTAGTGGTTATCTGTTGATTTCATGATCCTTGTGTTTCCTCATGGTTGAGATGGATTACATGATAACTTAGGCATATGTATGGGCATATACCTAAGTAGAGTTTATCTGTTGAGATCTTCTTTGTGGTTATCCTTGTTGGTTTTAGAAAGACCTTGAGGGTCTCGGGGTCCCTACTGAGTATCGTCATACTCACCCCTGCACGGGCTATGCTCGCACCTCGTTGTGTTGGTTTCAGACGACAGGTAGTGCTGACGGAGGCCGAGTGTTCGAGGACTGGACGGTACCCGGAGGTGGACTACATGACGAGACGAAACACGGAGTAGGTTGACGGATGAGAGTGTGGAGGAGGCTATCTGTACCTACCCTTCAGGTAGGATCCGTGGTGGACGACCAGGAGCTGTGCCATCTATACCTACCCTTCTGATAGGATCCGAGGAGGACGACCCATGAGCTGCTTCTATCCTTATAGCTGTTATCTTTTCTGTTGTACTTGTTCAGTTGTAGTTGTACTTTCTTTTGGGTTTGTATTCTGGCCCATTTTCTTTTCAGCACTTCTCTTGTACTTAGTGTTTACGTTTTCCGCTTGCTTACTCTGTGGTGCTAGTTTTCTTTTATAAAGGCAATGCCTTCCCAGTTATCGGGTTTTACGCCTTTGGTGCTAGTCTCCAGCCCCTGGCCTATGGAAGGCGGGCTTGGGGTAGTCGTGGCACGGGCCCCGAGGACGGGTCGTGACATCTATAGATTAATTAAGTCATATAATTTTAATTATTATAATATTCAGCATCTATTTCAGCTGTCCAAGTCTCTAGTTTTTCATTAATAAAACAATAAAGTATGATCTTAGAATAAACCTTAAATCCTATGATTTTTAGATAAATAGTCATTTGTGATGTCTATCATCCATAGTTTCCTTAATTAAAATATGGACCACGAACCATCGACAGACATTATTTTAGATCATCCATTTTCATATTATTTGTATATTTCGGGTAGTCTTCATTTTATTATATCTGTATCTAGAAAATATAACCTATGATACCAATTGTTAGGTTGGAATAAAACATAGATATCAGAACAGGGGTGAATTACATCTTTTCGACAAACATCACTAATTTCTGATTTTCCCCTCTTTTGAAATTTATTTAGATATTAATTGTTTTATTATAAATAAAATACCAGAAACAAATAAAAATATATAATTGAGATGATAGTTTTTATTGTGGTTTGTTGAACAAATATATCGTAGTCTACTCCACCAATGATCTAATGTGAGATTCAAGAATTTTGTTGGAATGCTCCACTTATCAAAAGAATGCAAATCCCCAACTATGTAAATGTATTTGAAATCATTACAAATAAAGATAATATCAGATCCTTTGGTTTCTTTTACAATGAACCATTTAACCAAAGCATAAATTGAGAAAATGATACTCCAGGGCATCTTTGTAAGAGAAGTTGATACTCTAATAAATCACCAGAGTTTGATATGAATATGATTCTGGTAGAACAACAAAATTACTACACTAACCACTTGTATTAGATGGATTTTCTCCTTTATAAATTAATATCTCCATGTATTAATAGTTCTTAAGTGATCCCATTTGAAAAATAATCTTCAAAATTGACATTAAAAATATTTGAAGAAGCATTACAATAGTTTACAGGTTGAAAAATATATATCTATAATATGTGGCCTCTTCTACAAATAACATAGTCGATAATTTTATTCAAAAGATCTGTAAATGTTATTAAAAGGTATAATTTCTTATGAATGAATGTTTTTTATATTTTAAAATTTAAAAGGTACATTGGTTTACAATATTGTAGAGTATTCTTGATAGAGTATTTTATATCCATGATAATCACCATAGATATCATAGATATTAAAATTCCAAATGGTCCTGGGGAGTTGTAGTTTCCCCAAAGAATGTTATTGATTTTCTCCATTGAATATGGTTCTTTGAATAGATCAAAATTAGAAATTTATTGGTCCTAAATGATCTCTGAATCAACCTATAATTATATCAAAACTGTTATAGAAAACTAATGTAAAATCGTGAATTTGAATAACTAATGTTGAATACTGAAATATAGGGTTACATTATAAAAAAAATAACGAATGTAGGGTTGAACTATATAGAGTTAAATCTCTAATCATATGGTTAATCATAAATGTATGATTTTTGATCCATACTTTCTTCCCTCAAATGCAGGGTTCCTTACTTGCATAGGGTTCCTTAACAATACATTTGCCACTTGAAAATTGTAATGTTCAATCCAAACATAAGGATCTTTAACCATAATTTTCTAATAACTAATGATCGATTAACAAAACATACTATTTTGAACATTGGGTTTATTCGATTCTCAATGTTTTATATGTAGGATTTATTTGATATGTAGCATTATTAATATACGTTATGAACAATGTTTATATAATACACTATAACCCATTCCAAACACATTAAAAATTAATATGTGTGAATACAAATAATGAATAAAATTCCAAAATAAATATTAAAATGTGTATAAAAATACAATAATACATGTAAATTGCTAACATTTTTAAAAGATACAAGGGTATTTTTGAGCATAAAAAGAAATCATATTTATAAATTATGGTTGATAAAATGCATGCCCCGCAAAGTTGTTGTATGGAAGAAACCTCTATAATAAGATTAATTTAAAATGAAATATAATATTCCAAATAATTTTAATTCTTATGTTATTATGTATATGTCATCCAGTTTGTCATTATGATAAAATTATCAATATATGATGTTGTTTATAGACTTAAATTTAGTACTTTTTTATGATTTTTTACTGCATTCTGAATGGATATATATTTGTAACTCTAGATAGACAAATAAATAATAGAACAGATTCATCCTTGTACTAAAGAGGTAACTCAAAATTAATGGGGCCTTAGTACCTAGATATTGTGAGGTGGATCCATCCATATTTAGTTCCATAAAAATATATGATATGGATGATAGGTCCCAAACACTAGGACACAATTTATGAAAATTGAAGATATTATACGTTATTATATTTAAATAGATAAAGTAGCATGTGATGGAGAAAAATAAAAAAATATTGATTTTATATATGGATGTTAGGTTATATGTAATAACATATATTTTCCCATTGGAATATTTCATGATATACCACACACCTTTTATTTTAACAACATGTGACCCTAATTAACTCATAGTTCACTTTACTGTCATGAAAAAAAGGATTTGTTGTTTTGTTTTATATTTTGGGAGAAGAATGTGTTGTATCTGTCAACAAATTTAGAAATATATTTATTTGGGAAACCTATATAAGTAGAAATAATTAGTGACACACAATCCATAGTATTTAATTAGTAGGTCTTGTTAGAGTATACATTATGTATAATGTTCAATCCTTCTCATTTATGATCTCACATGAGAGGATTCTTCCTATATATCATAAACGTTCATATATCCAATATTTGTTCTCATTGGGAAGATGACAATAAATCTACACTATTTTTTAATTATCATGTAACATTATTCTAGTAAACCTATAGGTTATGAATCTTGAAAAAACATTTCTCAACAAGATAATGAAGCACATCCATTTATATCCAAGACCGTTCCCAGTGAAACAGTTGATTCCAAATGAGAATGAAATGTGAAGGAAATTATACCATAGTAGGTAGAAATACCATTGTGATGTACACAAGAGAATATGGGGTCACAAGGTTTGTTTAATAGATTTTTTTGTGATAACCCCACAAATAATATATGATATTCTCTAGACATGGTTTCATTTATATGTAATTCATAATAAACATGATATTATATATATTCTTGATGAAGACATATATCAATCCATTTTATGGTGTATGATGGAGGGATGTGTTATTATAACACAAACTACTCATAGATAAATATGATATAATAAAATAAAAATATTATCTACATAACATAACATCTGTGAAAAAATAATATAGGTTTACTGGATTTTTTAAATTGGATCCATAAAAAATGGTTCATGGGTGAGCAAAATAGTCTCCCACTATGTTCCTCATAAATAGAACCCTTCATAGACATATCATACATATTACCATTCATTATAACTTATGGAAATGAAACAATATAAATGGTGATCTAACATGCTTAGTAAGGGTAAACAATGAAGAAATCAATATAATGTGATAATAAGGATATAAGAAAAAGAGAATTACATTTGATAACTAAACATTGTATATCATATAATAATAAACATTAGTTGTGGAATAAAAAAATTTAATTAATAATACATGAATAATAATGAAATAAATAGACAAGATATATGAAAGAAAAATATTGTCATATGACAGATATTTGTCACATGCACATATACATAGAAAATAATTTCATTAGTAGTTTAGGTTTGTTTCCAAAACTATTAAAGGGGAATGGGTTCACTCCCCAACCTAATAAAATAGTAATGCATCACTCTCATGATTATCATAGTTGATAAATTGTCGTAATAATATAGTTTAAATACCCATTCAGTTTATCATGATCTAAATATATATATATATATTTACCTAATGAATTGGAGGGATATATATGTCCCACCTATCCTTTGTTATAATGTAACCACCTTCAGTGGTTATAACATCACTTATAATATTGTTTAAAACATAACAACCATCATTATATATAACATATCCACCATAAAAAAATAAAATGACACATGAGTGTGCCACAATAACATAAAAA
The DNA here is from genome assembly GCA_963277665.1 of Viscum album. Lineage (NCBI taxonomy): Eukaryota > Viridiplantae > Streptophyta > Magnoliopsida > Santalales > Viscaceae > Viscum > Viscum album. Next base: position 1,970,488,104 of record OY728128.1, read on the forward strand.
AATTATTATATATGAACCCTTGTAAGGAAATGAGTTTCATAAACATATCATCGTTGCATAACCCATCGGAAATGAACAGGTTTTAGAAAAGTCATTTCATTACTAATATAAACCATTATATGATATAATATGGATGGTATCATTGGATCATATTCCATGTCAAGCATTAATAATAATAAATAATTTTATCATAGATGAAAAATGATTTCGAATGATCTCTAAAAACATATCAGGATGAAAACAACCTTTTCACAATAAAATAATTTTTTAAAATATAAATACAACTAAAATTTTTAAGTAAATAATTTATTTTAAAATAACCTTGGAAACATGAAATTAAGGAATTATAACATTGATCCTTAATAATGTTAGTAGATTATATTTATGTTGTACATATTAAAATGTATATTCCATTAAAATTTACGGTAAAATGTTAAAAGAGTATTATTATGAATATTTAAAAATTATTCATTTTAATCCATTTAATGAAAATTAAAAAATGTATATAAATTTTCGTAAAAAATAATTGGATAATATTTAAAAAAATAAATTATTTTTAAAAAATATATACATGGAAGAAAATGATTTTTCGACTAAATAGTTAAATAACATTGATATTCATATAAATTTTATTTTAGAATATTGATTAAATAAATCGTGGAAGATTAAATGATGAATTATATTTTAATGAAATTACTGGTGGGGATTAAATTTCATGAGTTTTTGTTGATATTGATCATAATATTTCGTAAACATAATCTTAATCAATCCCGATAAACATATTTTTTGTCACATAAAACCAATATCACATTAGTATATTTTGACTCATAATACCCAATGAATAAATGAAAGTATATTTATATATATATATATCCCATAATTATAAGAGAATAATAAAAATATATATTCATAAGTATTATATACATCCCAAAAAATGAAACATGTGGGGAATGTAGAATGTGTCCCATGGATATAAATGTGATAAAAAATCCATTACCTTATGTTTATAAATCCATCATAGATATTAAATCCTCCATAATAAAAATATTTTTTATTATAAACACATTATAGAAAAATTATAATATATATCATACCATATATGATTTAATGAAAACCTTTTATTATCCTTTAGATAAAAATTCTATATTAAAATCACATTTCAGTAAATAATTGACTTAGTTTTCATGTATTTTTTTCTTTGGTTGATTCATCACAAATTCATTGACTATGGTTAAAAATATATATTATTTTAACCAGGATATACATATTATATAAATTAACTATATAATTATTTATAGTAATCAATTAATATTAGATATAGAAATGGAATTATACCGTTCTTAGAGATAGTATGTCGAATGTATAAAAAAATTGTTTTATTTAACCGATGGATTGAATGAGAGGAAAAAAAGTAGTATATAAAAATTTCTGACTAATTATTTTGTCATATATTTCACTTATAATCAATAAATTTATGATTATCACCTTCTACGTGAAGCATATGTGAATGTAGAACAACATCGCTATGTAATGTGGTATTCGAGCTTACATATAAGAGACACTATCTTATTCCCAAAAATTCTAATATTATGATGTATAAGTGATATTATAATATATTGATAATAATAATATAATAAATATCTTATAAATATATTAAATCCATCATTATATATGTTTGTGTAAGGTGGTGGGAGAAAATGATATGCATCGGTTTGTGAGGGGGTATTTCGCAGCACATACGATTGACTGTTTCATTTCCCATTTGATATAAGAGGAGATGAATATATGAAATTAAGTTAACAAAATAAAATATTAGTTTAGGGGAGATATTTTTTATATTATGTTTTTATATTTAAATAATTTCACATGGAGGTTGAATAAATAATTAACCAAAAATATAAGTGTATAAATTTTACATTAACTTCAGAGAACCTCTTTAGGATTATTCCTAAATATTTTTTTCGATGATTTAATTATAAAAATAATCCCTATATTATTTGGGGAGGTAAATAAAGAGAAAATTTGGTATGAGAATGTTTTTAACGAAATGTTATTGTATTTGTGAAGAGGGGATGATTTGGGGTTTCCTTTTATAAATGGTGTAGAGGACTCACGTAGTATTATTGAAAATAAAAAGGATAATGCACATTAAAAAAATCCAATTGTATCTAAAAATTTTCATTAACGAAACCTATATGATATAACGTAGAAATATGGTGAAAAAATATTCAATTTAAAATTATTTTTTTCATTTTTATAATTATCATTTTCATTTCACCCTCATGTAGACTTTTTTTATCCATAAACTCTAATTAATATTTCCTCATTTTACTCTTACTTAATACAATAATAAATGATGAACATAATATTTAATATTCATTATAATTATAAAAAACATGGAATAAATTTTATCAAATTAAATTCACATAATTTAGCAAATTTTAAATTAAAATCAAACCCACATATACAAGAAAATGAGTTCTTTAAAGAGAATCTTTTTATAAGTATCGAATGTTTTTATTTTTGAAAAAAAAATTAATTGGATTAAACTGGCCTAACATGTTTTAATAATAATTAATTTAGTAATTTTACATAATTTTTTTTAAAAAAATAATCTTTTTAAATGTTGTATATATAATTTACTTCTCAAAAATAGTAAATATATTAATCTATTTACAAAAAAATTAATCTTTTTTTAAAATCATCAAAATATCACCATTATATAATTTATGATTTGTTATTAAAAAAATGAAATGACTATTTTCAAATAAATTATATAATATTTTGAATTACTATTTTCTTTCAAAAAATAAAATAAAAATTATTTTTTGAGAAAAAATTATTTTTCCTGAATGTAAAGTCTTTACTAATATTAAAGTAATTATTTATAAATTTTTTCATCACTAATTAATTTTTAATTAATTTTTAAAATGATTTTATTCCTATTCATAATGAAAAATTTAATGGATATGTTATACAAGTCATATTTAAATAATAATATTAATAGTGTATTGCAGTTCGTTAAAACACATCAATTCATATAACATAATCTATCTAAGAAATTGAAAATATTTCAAAAAAAATATTAAATAAAATCTCAGGTGTTATATATTAAACCACTTTATGTAAATTTTTTCCTTGATATTTTTTCACCTTCGAACAAACATATGGAGATTCTTCTACATCATTACATTTTAAAGTCCCTGCATAACTTCCTCAAGATGGCGGTTTCACAAGAAGACATTGAAAAAATGATTCATCTTGTTTAATTCAACATTATCTATAAAATATTGAATCCCCAATAGTTTTTACTTATAATAATGATATTTTTTCACTGTTATGACTTATATGTTCAGTTAATTTGGTTCACTATACCTTTTCCTAATAAATTTTTTCCTTATCATAATCCTAAAATGTAGGGTGTTTATACTTCTTTCTATTGAAAGATTTATAATCAGACATCTGATGGCTCGAGTGAAAAATATTTTTGTAATAAATCTAACATAATGTAATGTGTTGATCCCAACAATCGTTGAAAACCATATAAAAGGATATCACAATATCCATCAGGACTCGTTCTATTCTCCTAGAAAGAACATATTAATGAGGATTATACATAGTGGTGAAACTCAACTCTATATCATGATCCCTCTAAATAATTTTTCCAAAACATATAGGTTAACCTCTGATAAAAATTAGAAACAATAGAATATGGTATAACATGAAACATTACCTATTATTTATTGTATATTGTAGAATGTTTATCTAGATTAGAATATACTAAATCATCTATAAAGAATAGTGAATTTATAATGTGATCAACAGAAACCTATATTGAATTGTTCCCTTTAGATTTTATTGGGGATTCTGAGGATAAACCCTATGGTGATGGTTTCCCATCATCATTATTGAATGGGTGATAGTTGTAGAATCCTCGTTGACCTTTTCCACTCACAATTAACTTTCTAACATAAAAATATCTAAGATACGTACTCAAAAGTATCTCATTATGTTTCATACCACATGAAATACTCATAAATTTAGTCTTTTGTAAGGTTTTATACATTTGACACAATTTTGTTGTAAGTTTAAACCCAACGACATTGTTGAATGCAACAGGTTGTCTCATTGAATATATGTCATCATTTTTTAAAACTCTATTACTATAATTCTAATAAAATCCCCTCAAATATATTATAAAACCAAAATGATTATAATCTATTTAATATTATATGTACAAAAAATTAAAGCATTTCTCCTTAAATAAATTTTTTAATAAAACATATAAAAATAAAAGTGTTGTATTTCCATATTTGTTTCCCAAAATATCCTTAATCATTGAAGACACTCATATTATTAAACCTAAAAAGGGATTTCAATTATTTTTAATATATGATCAATCTTAAAACTAAATCTCCATTATTGTATCCATAACTCTTAAATTATTAATACATAGAGACACATATTATTCCTAATGAAAATTCACCCTTTATTTCATAAATAAGATCTTTTACATTCACTAATATAAAATCAAATGTGAATTAATTATTTTAAATCCTTGTGAAGGGATATAATCTATCCATAGATTCATGTAAAATTTCTCTAGAGTTTTAACCATAATATTTAACTGGGTATCATTCATTAAAACCCTAACACGAAATTTTTAACTATATAGAGGAAGATAAGTGTTCTATAATTATCATAATTTACCTAAATTTTTGTGAATCTATAATGATTAACTTTTTTACATTTAATTTAGATGTTATTGTTTATTATTATATATATAATCCATTATATTAGGGAATTTATTCACAAAATGCCTAAACTCCATGCATTAAAAGAAATGAATTGTGGGATATTCATTAATTATAGATATTTTCATATCCATATCATCAATAAGCTCCATAACAACATTTAATAAATTATCCACCTCATTACCTCCCTTTACAAACATAAAACATTTAATAGTTCCATTAAGACTATCTCCTCCATGTTTCATTAGACACTTCAAGAAAAATGAAATCTAATATTCAATTCACCATTGTTTTTTTGAGTTTCTCATGACTTCCATATTTTATTTCTTATAAAAACCAAGATATTGTTTCGTGACTAAAATATTTATTTTTATATTTAAATCACATAAAACTAATTTTTCAGGGATTTTTATGTCATATATTTGTTACTACCTTCATAGAATTTATTTGAAGACACTAAACAATCTACCAACATTATGATCAAGATTGATGATGATAATAAAAGTGTACATCACAAATCATTATATATTTGTTTCATGGGTACCAACAAATTATTTATCATTTTATTTTTTATTAATGATTTATTTCTCAATTTTTCTGAAAATAAGACGAGGAAAATAATTATTTTAAAAATATAACATAAACCCATCCACTCCCTGGATTTAATTTATTCACATTAACATGTATTCTTGATATTATTCCATCATTATACTACTTCTCATTCTTGATTAGAAACATGAAAACTGATTTTTTCTTGTTAGAAACTTTGTAGAAAAGAAAATATCTATTCAGTGGTACCAATACAGTCCTAAAAAACACATAGATTAGAGGAACCCTGAAAATGAGTTAGATGTTTCTTCATTAGGAACTCAATATAATATTTTGACTAATTTTCATATTTAGATGTAAAAAATGATTCACATCTTTATAAAGTCTTTAGAACATTGAAATTTTATTTTTCATTCCACCTCCCCCATATTTTACTATCTTAGTAGGATGGAAATTGAATTTTCGGTCACAATTATCTATAAAACAATTCTTTTTGGTTTTTTCCACAAATTGAAACCAATAATCATAATGAAAGAATCAATGAGCATACTATGGATCCAAAAAATCATGAAAAATTAATTCTACAATATCTAAATAATTACACCTTTTTATTAATATATGACTCCTTGGGTTTATCCCCAGTCATTTGTAGTCATTATCCAAATCTATCGTTCTAGTTTGAAATGTGTTTGAGAATTTTCAAAACATATCTCTTTTGGGTATCAAACCAATTTTAAAATAAGGATTGTTGTCATTATCTAGGTGAGGATAAAATACATATGAATTAACCATTTTTATAGTTAATACCTCTACATACAACTATTCTTAGGACACATCCACTAGAAATATCTAGAAAGGGATATAATTTATATTAAATCACTATCTCTATCTATCACAAAAATTCTAGGATATTTTCATATACATAGAATTCTAACTATGTTTCTCACTAATGTGTTCTCATTAATGTTTACAAAGGAATGACTAAAACATCATATGAAACTAAATATAATCACCCAAATTTCAAAGTAATTAATATTAATTAATAGAAAAAATCGTCATTACATAACATAATGATTCATATTAGAATTTTATATCTATAATGCTGTTGGAAACAATGATACATAAACAATAGGTTCATATGAGAACAAAACCATATTCCAGTAAGATCATCACAACTATAAATCATCACAAATATATGATTTATATTTATATTCCTGATGAAATATGGATAATAAATATTATAAAATGTGTACTTAGAGGATCTGTATGATTAAAATGGAAATTTATGAACAAAATATAAGTATAAGGTTATGAGAATAAGAAAATAAGAATTTGGAACCATTCCTTGAGTATCATATAATTATTGTAATGAGTCATGGACTAATTTTTTATATTTCATAAGATGGGAATAATAATGGAAAAAATGAAAATTAACTATGAGAGAATAAAATTTTCAAAAGGCATATATTTTTGGTATTCACATAATAATAGAAAATAATTTCTTTAATAGTCAAGGATCATTTCCCAAAGTAAAATAGTGAAATTGGTTCACTCCCCTATCTATAATAGTAGTTCTATTTCACTCCCATGAATTTGACTGTGAAAGAAAACTCTAAATAAACATGTTTGACCCCAAATTTCAATTCAATTTATCCCTTTAGATATATATCCATGAGTAATTAATTGGAGGGAGATATATGTCCCACCCATCTATGGTTATAACGTAACCACCATCCTGAAATATAATGTACCCACCATCCATGGTAACAACATAACAAATTTTCAAGAATGAAAAACATACATAGGTGTTCAAAAATATCATATAAAATTCATCATATATGAAACTATGAAAATAAATGGGTTTGATAAATATATCATAATATAATAATCCATGTTAAAGAAACATGTTTCATAAATTTATTGTCACCATAAAAAATGTAGAAATAATTAGGATGGTATCATTTGATAATTTACCAATTAAATAATAAGTAACCTAAAAAGATGTCATCTTAGATGGAAAATGATTTTGAAAGATCATTCAAAACATTCCCAGATGAAAATAACAATTTTAACTTGAAATAATTTATTTGATATATGAAAACTTCAAACAATTTAAAGAAAAAATTTTCATTGAAATTAATAATGGAAACATGTAAATAAATATTACAATCATTTCTCCGTTATGAAACTAGACAACACCATTCATTTATTATTCTTTAAAACAAATATCTCATTCAAAATTTTGGTAAGAAGACAAGAGATCCTTGTTCAGAATATGAAGAAAAATTAATTTAATTTTTTTTCTAAAAAACATTTCTAAATTTTCATTATAAAATAATTTTATAATAATTAAAATATGGATTAAAATATTCTTGGAAAACATGGACGTTGAAGAAAATATATTTTCAACCAAAGTGATAAATAATGTGAATTTGTCTAAAAATATTTGTTTTAACTATTGATTATATAAATAAATGAACAGATAGATATATATTTACTTTGATAATATAACCAAATTACAATAAAATTCATGATATTATTGAGAAATAGATCTGAAGATATCATCATCATAAACATTGCCATAAATAATCCCGATGAGCAATGGTATTGTGAAATAAAACCATTACCACTTTAGTATCATTTGAATTTTAAGACCCATGAAATAAATACAATTATATGTATATTTATATCACTTAATTATATTAAAATAATCATAAAATAAATTAATTTGAATTATATAAATGACTCAAAAGAAACTAGTGGTGTATGAGGATGTGTCCCATGGAAAGAAATGTGAAAATAAAATCGCTTACCATATGTCTCTAATTTAATATTATACATTAAAAACTACTATATAATATATATATGATTATTTTAAATATATTAAAGTAAAATTATCATATTATTCATACTATATATCTTTACCAATAACATTTTATTATTTATTTATTAAGAATACATGTTGAAGTCACGTTTTGGTTAAAAATTGCTCGGTTTTTAATGTATGTTTTTGTTTGGATGTTTCTTTAAATTTACATTGGCCATAGTTCCATGATATCCATAACATTATCCATTTTTTATATATCATTTATATTCAATACTTAATTATTTAGAGTAATAAATTATATATAGAGATAGAAAATCAATTACAATGTTAATGGATATAGTTGCCTATATGTACGCAAGAATGTTTTTTCTACATTCATGAAGTATGTAATGAAAGGAAAGTAAATAACAAATCACATTTACTAAATAATTATGTTGTATTTTATATCAAATTTATTCATTAAATTTAAATTAATTACCATCCATGTAAATCATATTTGAAAAATGAATCACATTGCTTCGTGAGGCGATAGTCTACCACACACAAGAGTGACCAAATCGTATACCCATGAAATGGATGGAAAGAAGGAATATTTGATATTATAATTCAATGAATACAATAATTTAATAAATATCATATATATATATATATAATTATGTGTGTGTGTCTTTTTGTTAATTCATTCATTTTTTCAAGCGATGCATGGTGGGGATGAATATAAATTTCATGATTTCGCGAGGCACTAGTCTACCATACACCTGATTGCTGGATTCATTTTTAATTTGGTAGAAGAGGAGATGGAAATAAGTTTTCAAATTAATATAATATAATATTATCTCATGTAATATACTATTGTTTATATTTCATACTTGTTTATGAATATTTGGAAGAGGTGGAAGAAGAAATAAAAGAAAAACACAAGTTTAAGAATTTTATATTTTCTTTGGATAACCTCTTTACATTTATAACTAAATCCATATAAGATGGGTTTACTAATAAAACCATGGTACTTATGATGTATTAAGGGATTTATATAATATATTTTTTCCTTTATTCTCCAATATATATGGTATTGGATGATTGAATATGGGAGGAGAGGGGGTTTTCTCTTATAAGTGGGGGAGAGGAATCACATGTTATTGTTTAAATGAAAAAGTTGTACCCATGACTAGATCATGAAAAAACAGTCAATATGGTTCATTATATAAACATATATGAGATAATGTCTAATAATGTCAATCAAATTTGAACTAGACATGTTTTTATGACATGTGTTATTGGAATGAGTATTATTTCCCTATAGAATGAATTTAACCTGAAATAGAAGATATTGGTGACATTGTACATCAATATTATGATAGATAAAAAATCAAATTATGAAATTAATCATCATGATGTCAATTTGAGACTTTATGTGAACATACATGAGGGATATTTCCTTATAAAGCATGGAGAATAAATAAGTGGTAGTAAGGATGTAATTGAACCACCTTCATGTAGCTGGTGGATATAACCCCATGAAATTTATTATCTAGATAAAAAATGACCTGTAGTAATTATATATATCAAATAATTCTATGGTTGGTGAATAAAGTTTTTTTTTGTTTTATTATAATGAATCAATGTTATAAAATCCACTTATTTTTTCAACATTAATGGATAAAAGTATCGATGTACCTTGACTTCATGGAAGATCATGTCTCATGATTGGTGAGCACTGAAGACACCAATATAGGATTTTTATATAATACTTAGGGTCTCTATTCTCTCTATAATCCTAAGGAGGACTCCATAAAATCCTCATATTTACAGGACCTTATGAATGTTTTGATATTTTTATAGTATTAAATTTACTCCCGAATAATTGATCTATTTCGTATTTACCTAACTAGTATCGATAATTTCATTTGGGAAGGAATATTTTGTGGGATATATGTAGTAATTAGGCCATTATGATAGCATATTACACTACCTTAACATGATAGTCAGGTCTTAGCATTCCAAGTACAACCAGTTGCCTCACATACACATGTTCCGCTACATTGGGACCACCCATATGCTTGAATGGGTCATCTGACTAATGCAATTTCCCACATACCAACATAGTTTCCTTTTACTATGCCTTTTAATCACTAGAAAAAATCCTAGGAACCTTTCCTAAAGGATACCCATCCTTATCACTACTCCACGACAAGCACACATAACTGTGGAGTTTTAATCTGGTAGGAAACCAATGATAAATGTCCACCATGTTGGCATGAGTGATATCATTACTCTTTTTAATATTTTAACATTATGGTGTGTTACATTAACCCCATTAGAGAACATTTAATTCATTATGGACCCTATATTTCAAACCAGTTATATTTAGCACACATATGATTGGGTTCCACCTTTAATAAAAATGTTACAACACTACCCGCAGACATCATAGACACCCCAACATAACATGGGTATTGGGTCATGTCCCACTAGGTACCATCAATTTACATTTAGACACTTGGTCCCCTTCTATGGCCCCACCCACATTCTTGAATAGGTTATCTGAAAAATGAATATCCCCACAGGCCAACAAATTTTGTTTCTAGTGGGCTTTTTCCTCACCCACACACATTTTGGGAATGTTTCAAGATGGTCACCCATGCTAATCAATACTCCCAGAAAAAAACATTCTTATCTATTGAGTTATTATTAGGTAGGATCTTTAGTGCCATTTGTTTCCATGAGCCATGCCATTTAGTCTTCTTAACCCTTTAACATTCTGTGGGTGTTAGAATATATCCTTGAAATTACAATATAAATCTATGAGGGTATAGGTTTTGCTTTATCTGGAGTGGTGTAAACATCTTTTATTTGTTCCATATCAATATGGATAAATAGTGAGATCGTCATTTTTTTAGGAATGGCCATATCACCCTTATCTAGGTCAATCAGTTTCAGAGATACATTTTCTATCACTTCTTCTATGGCATTTTCAAACATGAGAGTATAAATAGTTGTGTTTCCATGGGGAATTCAACCATAAACCCTTATATATATATATTAAAGAAATGTAATAAACATTTATTTATTGATGGAAAAATAATTATTTATTTTGATGAATATCAACTCTCAAACTCCCATGAAATTCAATATGACCATTAATATATATTTTTTATTCTCCATGCCTACAATGGGGGTATTATTTTCCATCTCATTATTATTGAATAATTCTGAGAAAATAAATATAAATGCACGATTTATTTTCATGGATTTAATAATACAATCCCCAAAATGAAGCTATAGTTTTTATAGATTTCCATCCATTAATTTTATGGAATCCTAGGATAACTATAGATATAGATCTACCATGTTTTTGAGATGTTGAATATGGATAATATCATTTCATCAAAGAGTATTTTTATTAATCATTTATTTCTATAATATATTTTTTACCACAATGATGCCTCCAAATGAATTCCCCTTAATCACCTTCTGAAAAAGATATCAATAATTATGTACTACATATTTACATCCTACCATGATAGATGATTAGTTATAATTGTATTACTATGGATATACATAAGAGTCTCGACATGATATATCAGATGAATCTAATAGTCAATAAATAATGTCTCACTTTTGGAACAGTGAGGACTAATTTGAAGCCATTCTTATCCATAATAGAGTATCAAGTATTAACATTTGAAATTTTCATTCGGATATGGTTGAGAAAATTCTAATTTCTTGAATTATTCTATGAACATATTGGGTAAATTTTTATTACTCTAATATTTCTACAAAGATGATGGTTGAGTTCTCTTACACCTTTGACATCATAACATGTGCATACAGAAGATATTTCTTGAGGTCATCAATGGATCTTATAAAATATTATTCACATAAAAAATTAATCACTATCATAATTATATTTATACAGAAAAATCATTTTCCATTTATATTTGTTATGAATATCATGTTATTGAAAGGAATCCATGAATGCAACTCAACTACTCAATGTTTAGAAGTGCTTAATATCAAGTATCATCTTCTTCGTCTCATGGTAAAATTCAATATGGTAATTGGATAGAAATTAAAAAACTAATTTCTTATCTATTAATTTGAAATTTAATATTATAGGATTCATCATCAATCTAGGTTTCTTCAGTTTATTGAAAATAATTTCAAGTTAATGAAGATGACCAATTGATTTTTAAATTTTCCTCCATATCTAATATATGAAACTGTAATCCTTCACCATAATTTTTTCCCTTATAATGTAATAACTACCTTGAGTACTGAACTAAATGTTCCTAAACACCATACTATTATTTTTATGTTCTTCAAATCCAATATATTAATGAGAATTTAATTGCTTTACTGGATATTTGTCATAAATGAATATTGTTAAGATGTGTGGGGGCTAGATTGACATATAAGGACTATATAGAAATATTTTCATTTCATGGTGGTGTCTATTCAATGGAATCATGTTCTTATCTATCATATCATATTAAAGTCATTAGATGATGGGATATATTTTCTAATACATATCATTTTACCCGAGGAAATTCCAAATCGATACGTTTCACCTCCATTCAGTTGATTGGAAACAGATAGATATCACCATGATTTCTCCATTGATTTTTTGTAGAGATTAACATACCGTCATGAGAAGAAATATAAATGATGTTACATTCCAAAAGATTATTCCCCTTCCTTTTTATAACCCTTCAAATATCTATAAATGTTATTAAAACCAGAAGGGGGGATGTATCTCCATATAGTTTCACATATTTTCCTTTAACTATATACATTATTCATCAATGTAATGACTAGGGAAATGCTTCATGAATTTGGTTCCATGAATATTGTAACATGATGTGGAATTTAGAGTCTTGATAGACCACAATGAAGTCAATGTTAAAATAGGTTTCTAATTTTGGTTCTCACGTTGATCTTTTTGGTGGAATTTATAGGATCTTTTCATAACCTAGATTTTTAATTCTTAATAGTGACAATTATGGTTTATAATAGCCTATGTGTATGAGGGTTTGGTTTAAAAAATATTGTTCAAGTGTAATGGCTCGGACCTATCCAGTCCATTCCTTTGATGAATTATGGTTTTAGAGGTGTCCTGGGTGGTTAGGATGTCTTCTTCCCAACACTTTTCCATTTTTTCAGGTATGTGAACAATGTTTATAGTTTTATGATTTGTTCTATCTGTAGGTGTACAGTAAAGGTAGGTGTACAGTAAAGGTAGGTGTATAGTAACGATAGGTGTACAGTGTTTCACAGATCAGTTTCACAGATCGATTTCACAAATCTATTGGTGTACAGTAATGGTAGGTGTACAGTAACCGTAGGTGTACAGTAATGGTGGATGTACAGTGTTTCACAGATCGGTTTCACAGATCGGCTTTACAGAATGTTAGGTGTATAGTAATGGTGGGTGTATAGTGTTTCATAGATCGGTTTCACAGATCAGTTTAACAGATCGATACGTTTAATGTAATGGTAGGTGTACAATAATGGTAGGTGTACAATAATGGTAGGTGTACAATAATGGTAGGTGAACAGTGCTTCCAGCTTCCTATAGTTTTCCCCTTTTGATGTTTCCATTGATGGAAAATACATTAAAATCCTTATTTTAAGGACACATAAGGCCAATTCAAATTCCATAACTCCTAAGTTAATTATTCCTATTGCTCGGGATGTTTTATTTACTTGGTCAAACCATGTGGTTTAATGCGATCTACTTTTAATGGGGAATTAAGTGTATCTTAAACCATCGCCGCATTAAATCTTCAAAAAGGGACAAGATATCATTTTCCCTTGTTCTTCATATTTTTTATCATCTATAAGAAGCTAGAACCTTTCAATCCATCCCGTAGTAGTTTCACAATCAAACATTACTCCTAGGATTGGTTCTTCTCTATTTTGATGCAACCAAGCTATATCGGTCAATCTTAGATATAAGGTATGTTTTATTGTCATTCCTCTTGGAACATCTCCTTCTGTTTCTCCTCTTCATGTTATAGCATGTACCCTCCATGATTTTAATGGTGTTTTTCTTGGGGTTTGGTTGGTTCTGTCATACCGTGGCATCCTCAGGTGGATACAGTTGTCACGAGATGAGGATCATGAATCGTGGTGTGGATAAAGTACGTGAGGAACTGTTTGAGGTAGAGGATTTGTTGCTTCACTTTTCTTTTATGTGGGATTATATCATTAGCATGCTTCATCCCAATGGATGACAATATAATTGACATAATAAATATTTGTACTGGATAAATAAATTTATATCTATCGTATGTTATTGCCTCTTGTTTTGTGAGATAGTGTGATATCTATGCTTGATTGTTTAGCTATTTGTTCTTATTGGAAATTGGTAAAGAACATAAACTGGGATTAATTGATAAGTGATGGATAAAGAAATAGAGGCATGTAAAAGAATATGATTCTTGTTATCATTTTATGTTAATAAAATTAGTCTAGTAAGCATGGTTATTTATTTTTGATAGCTTACTGATTAGGTTTCCTGAATTTTGGAACCTACATTTAGTAAATCTGTTAATTCAAGATGGATTAAAGAACTGCTTGTTTGATAATTTTAAAAACAGTTATGAGTTACCATCTTTATTGTTAAAGGGCCAAGAGCTCATTGATGTGATGTTTTTTTCCTAAGGCATGTGCTATAATGTGAGCCTGGATGGCTTTTGTGATATGTGGAGGCATGGAGACTTTTGGTTATGGTAGTAGATGATGCCTAGAGTGGAGAGATACATCAGGTTATGCATGTGGGTGTCAGGGAGGACACTAGGGATGATTAAATAGAATAGATGTGATTATTGGATGCTTAGTGATATTAATTGGTTTCTTATCTCCTTTACTTTTCCCCACTGCTCAAGGAAGCCAGCCTTGATTACCCTCATTCCGAAAGTGGCGAAGACGCGCGGGGTATGCCACATGATTTTCATGTTTAGTTTCTCGAGGGAGGATGAGTCTACACTCTTTCTATAGGCGGCAAAGATTCTACGTGTAGTAAAACTACACATCATGTTGATCACCTTATGTTAGTAGCATAGGATGCTTTTCTAGAATGCCTGGGAATATGGGAAAGTAATTTTGTAATGAAGGATTGAATAAATGGTGTTAACCCATGGGGATAGGGTTGCTAGATCATAATCATGAGGTTGTAATTTTGAAAGAACTGCTGACTTTAGGTGTGATGATAATGGAACTTAATGTGGAACTGTTCATGGTTAATGTTTAGTGAATTAATTAACGTACACTGGAACTGATAAAAAGGGAATGATGTAATCTAATAAATCTCTTTAAATGGTTGTGTGCTTATAGGATACCGAGTCTTAGAAGTAGTATCCTAGAGTTAGAGAGACATTTGCTATATTTGTGTCTAATAAAATGTAATTACCATAGTGTGGTTGTGAGATATAATATATCTTGTACTTTTTGTGTTTTTATACTCTACTCCACCCTGTCAGTAAGGGTAACTGACACCCTGGGGATTCTAAGCCCTGGGGGGATGTTTTCCCCAATATTCTGGTGGGAGGATGAATGGATAACTTTCCCCATTGGCCCCACTAACTCCTATTGGTAGATACTTGTGCCAGTAGGCACAATAGTTAGTTTTCCCCATATATGTGTGTAGAGGGCTGTAATGTCATGTGGTTATTCACACACATATATTCTGGATATAGTATCCTATGGTATACTATTGGTGTAACGTGTATAGGTTGTGATGGATTGAGGATCCTTACTCAGTGTATGGTCTATAATGTCATGAGGTATAATAACCTATGTATGATACAAATTATGGGGGATGTGGTGGCTCTCGGAACATACATTGTTACATTTGGTTGGGAGGATGGTGTGGTGCTTCACTTAGGTGTCTACAGGTAATCCTTTATGGTGCACGGGGTATGGATTGTGGTGCTTCACCCAGGTGTCTGCGGGCCAGCCTTTTTGGAGAGAGATGCTTAGGACGTGCGATGTTGGGGAAAAGTGGCAAACCGGTGGAGAAGTAGTAGCAGGGTACCCTTGATATTCTTTATTATATGCTATATTCTTGTATGCGTTACTTGGTGAGAGTATCCCTGGTGAGGTTGGGAACTTAGTATACCTGTTTAGGTGAAGAGTTAGTTTCACTTATTGTTCACTGTGCTTTAGCATGATTTCATTACTTCTTCACAAGAGGCTTTGGGGATGATCTTACTGAGTATATTGTTATCATCACCCTAGGTATATATAAATTGTTTTTCAGGTCACTTGGAGCAGGTTGGAGATCAAGATGGTTTCTACTCGCTTTGGGTTACATGAGTTATTGGGGATTGTGGTTGCTACTATTTTATTTTCTTTTGGGTACTTTTAGTTTTTCCCTTCCAGTTATAGTACTTTTGGATGACATTTCATATATGAACTTGGGTTTCTTTTACATTCCAGTTCTGAGTTGGAGTTGATTGGTGTATTTCTTATCCCTCTCTTCTGCATATGTTCTCTTAGAGGGTAATGCCTTCCATTTGTGTGTTTACTATACCCTAGGTGCTAGTCGCCAACTCGGGGTCTACTGGAGGCGGGACTAGGGGGGTCAATATCTCACTTCACACATTGCCGTCCGAGAAGGGGTACACATTGTGTGGAGGGGGTCGTGACAGAGTGGTATCAGAGCTCTGGTTGAAGGATAGGATGGAGTTTGTATTTAGGCACAGGTGAGGTTTCATGGGTTGGTTGGAAAACAGTGTCATTAATGTTTAGAAATTGAGGTAAACACTAGATACAGGCTAAGAACTAGGTGTTTAGGGCCCCCTATAATCTGATTTAAGGACCATTAAGTTTACAATGGTTACTAAACAAGGTGATACTAGTTGCAGGGTAGAGACCTAGAAAAGGATCATGCATCATTTTTCATTGTGCCTGTGTTTGAATGGGTAGACCTTGGGATATGTTAACCTAAAATGAACAAAAGAAAACAATTAATTAATTAATGTTGAGTCTTCCCTATTCCAGGTTTAGGAGCTCTAAGTGTTTTTTATTTTACAGGTATGGCTCTAGGTCGACGTCCTCGTCAGGCTTGCATAGAAGATGCCCAGCGGGCTATGCCAGCAGATCACCGCTGGGTAGAGGTTGACGATGATAACACTTGGAGGATGACACTCTGAGAGTTTTAGCACCAGAGTCGGAAGAAGTATGAGGGCTTCGTTTCAGATGTAGTCACAGAAGACTGGTTAGATGAGGTCGAGATAGGCTTCTGTTAGATCCATTATTTGAAGGAGCAGTCAGTGTCCTTGGTTGTGATGATGCTTCTTAGAGCTATGAGGTAGTGGTGGTTATTGTTCCTCAGGGATCATGAGGAGTCAGTGATATCATGGGAGGAGTTCTGGGACAAGTTTATAGTCGAGTTTCATTCATCGATAGCGAAGGCATCCAGTCACCTGGAGGTTCTTACCCTTCGACAGGGGAGCTCTAGTTTTTTAGAGTTTGGAATCTGTTTTAGGAACCTTTTACGATATGCTTCGGACCTGTTACCAGATGAAGAGGCCATGGAGAGGCACTTTGAGGAGGCTTTGCATCCAGAGATCTAGCGCTTGGTCACCCCATTTATGCTGAAAATATATCTTGAGGTACTGGCGAGGGAAGAGGTTGTCGAGATGAGTTTGTCCATGACCGATCATCAAGAGAGGGGAATCAGCCTGATTCTTCATGAAGCATAGTTGTGGTTTGGGGTTCCCGGTTATCAGGGAAGAAGAGTTACCGTTCTGCCGAGGGTAGGTCCCAGCCCTTCACGTCTCGTTTCTCTAGAGGTAGTAACTCTCAGTCCTATGCCAAGGGATCAGGCACCTGTATTTCATGTGGTGTTCATGGTCATCAGTAGCAGGAGTGCCCGACCTTTCAGGGTGGCCATCGTGTGCTAGGCACTACACTCCAGGTAACTCCGTTGGGGAAGTTCCAGCCGAGGCAGCAGCATCCAGTTGCACCAGCTTTATATCAGAAAAGGGTAGATTGGGAAGGAAGAGGACATCGCGATGACGCTCCCCATCCTCATAGAGAAGAGTGTGGCTGTGAAGGTGGTCATCATCATGGTCCGAGAGGCCATGGAGGAGGTCGTAGTCAGCTTCATACTATAATGTTGCCAACTCCAGGAGAGCCAGACATCATTCAAGGTACCCTTTGCTTGTTATCCACATTGATGTATGCCTTGTTTGATTCAGGGGAGACACAATCCTTCATATCACCTACCATTGTCCATACATTGGCTCTTGAGGTAAAGTGGCTTCCAGTGCCCTTGGCGTTGACTACGCCAGTTGGATGCTGAGATGACTTGTTTGAAGTATGTAGAAATTGTGAGCTAGTGTTGGGGCACCATCGCTCTTGGGCATATTTCCTATGATTACATATACAACCATATGATGTCATCATCGGCATGGATTAGTTGTATTCGGTGTAGGTAATTGTGGATTGATTCAGGAAGAAGTGTAACACCCCAAGATTTTATAGTGTGTTATTTCTTCAAAATAATTCAATAACTTCCACTACACGCAACACCAAGTTCAATTGCACCATGACTTACCAAAAAAAAGATCCATTAAAAGAGGTCATGAATAGCATTAACTACATTTTTAACTTTATATAATCCTTATAATTTTAGAATCCATATTATGAGTTTCTTAGTCATAATGCAAGAACAGATTCATTTTCAGTATTGCACTTTTATCAAATTTTGATAGTGAAACATTTTTAGATACTATATTTTAAACTTGTTGACTAAATGGGGACATCAAAAATTTAAAATGAAACATCCCAAGCTTCCACGGTACGCTAGCGTGTGTTGTACGCAACACCGAGTTCTAACATACCGTAACCAATCAAACTAGCTGTTATGAATAGTAATACCTACTTTTTGAAGTTATATATATTTTATATTTTAAAATGGACTTCATTTTTGGATTCGTAATATCAAATTTAGCCTAAGGCGAAATTTTGGTACTTTTCGGATAACTTTCATATTTTGATGAATAGTGAAAATTACTAAATTTTATTTAAAAACAACTTTTTTAATCAAAATAATTAATAGTGATAAATTATGAATTTGAGTGGTTTTAAAGTATATTTAGAATATATTTTTACTATTTAATATAATTTTGGTCATTGGACATAATTTTACAATTAAACCGAACATAAACAAGTGTCAATCTTTTGATAGTTATTATCTCTTTAAAACACTCTTTTTGTTTTGACAGTGGGAATTAATTTTAAATTAATTTCTGCCACTTATGTGTTTTGAATTTAAGAAAATGGATTCCATATTTGGAATCAGGATGTTCAAATTGTGTAAATAGGTAACTTTTATTTTTAGACATTTTGAATAATTACTGCGGTAAATATTTTATTTACCATAGTTAAGGGTAAATCCTGTAAATAAGGGTTAAAAAATAATATTATAATAATACTAAATTACCCTAAAACGTGTCTTAACCCTATTGGTTGATACATGGTCGACCATGGGAATCTTTGGGTCGATTTTGGGACCCCATGGATCCACTTGTAAGTGATAATGACACTTTATTTTAATTAAGTCAAAATGAATACAAAAATGACACAAGCATATATCTTTTAGCAAAACAATTGTTACATAGGGTTATATAAATTGGATTTTAGATTATAAATATTCATTAGAAAGATAAAAAGATTTCCTACATAATGATATTTTATTTATAATTTTTAAACATTAAATAATTTATTTTATTTATGACACAAAGATGATGCAGTAATTACTATAATAGTGAAAAATTAAAATAATTGATATTATAAATAACCAAAAAAATATAATATGAACCTTTTAATGAATTAAACTAATTTTCTAGAATAATATTATATATTAGGATTGATTTAATTGACTTTTTTCGAAGTAATCAATCTGTTATGAGTTTCACAAAAATCAACTATTGAATAGTGTCAAAATTGACATAAAAGAGTTTTTAAAACAAATATTATATTATTAATTGATATTAAATTCCTAAAAATCTAAGGTTCGGCCAAGAGACTTATATAAGGATAGGTTCATCATTAATGGACCACTTGGGGGTCTCTTGGATGTATATATTAAGTTTATTAACCATATTATATAAAAATACAAAGAGACATTGTAAAAGTGAAACTAATTAACTTAGAGTTAATACTTAAAGATAAGGTTAATATAAGTACCCAAACCTATCTAAATTCTATTGGTTGAGTGGTTTTCGACCTATACCCACCTTAACCTTTGAATAATAAACTTTGGAGCCTTTAGAAACCGAATATGAATTTATTATAAATTAATATTTCTAACTTTTCCAAAGGTGCCCCTCACCCCTCTTATAAAAGGGCACTCCTCCTTCTCATTTCTTCACACCTTCAAAGCCTTTTTGCTCGGCCAAACTCTGCCCAAATACTCTCCAAACATCCCTCACTACAACCTAGAGGCCTTAGTTTGATCAGAAAGCCAACCTAAGGAGCCCTTTTGATCAAATCAAAAGGAAGAACCCGAAGAAGAGGTAATGATTTCACCACCCTTTTCTAAGTTCATTTCTTCTTCCACTTCTTCTTCCTTTGTTATTACCATTCTAAAATAATAACTCCAGTATCTCACATATACTGTGATGTTATTATAAGTATGGTACAACCATATTCAGTATTCTATCCACCCTTTGAATAACATGTCACCATACGTGCGTACGTACGGCTTACAGTCTCCACGTCGTGGTGTAATTGTTATTCAATATAATATTATTTGTATGGGTATAATAATGATGTGTAACTCATTTAAATAATAAATATAACATGTTAATGATTCTGTATATATGATATAACATTCATTTATATATTATTTTAATATCAAAAGAATGATATTGTCGCTCGTGCGTACGTACGGACTACCGTCTCCACGAACGCGATGAGATTCATTCTCCATCGTAACCATTCAAGTATAATTAACATTTGATGATTTAAAAATGATTTTTAAGGACTAGATATCATTCTGCATAAGAATAAGATACAAAAACCATGTATTATGTAACAAAACATATAAATAAAATGAGTGAGTTAACACCCGAAACGACGATAATTCTAAGATATTATTAACAAATCAATGTTAAAAAATCATATATGATATCATATTAATATATATGATTCTTGTATAATTTAATAACAATTATTTCGCCATTATACAGGAGGTTAACCTACCCCAACAAAGGAAAAGTACAAGGTAAGGTTTATTTCACAATCTCTTCATTATCCGAGGTTGTTTATACGTAAAAATCTACTGGGATATCTTTATCATCCACATCCATGTTTCTTAAAAATGTATTTCAAAACATTTTTACTATTTACAAGAATATGGGTTAAAGTCGTTTATACCCTTGTTTGACTTTTTATAAGAGGTTTATAAAGGAATATTTTCGTCATTTTCAAAACAAGGTCCTTTTTAACCTTTTCGACAGAATTGAGGTAAGAATGTTTTTTTTAACTTATACGGCGGGTGTGGTTATTTTACGCCGTTATAAAATCTTCAAAGCTTTCCTTACAAGATTATAAGAATATTTTCAAATAAAATGTTTTATTTTATATGGATCTTAAATGATTTCAAAATAAAAGGAGATATTTCTTTAAAAAGAATTTTGATTTCATCTACGTCAACATCCTTTGATGGATTTTAAGATTATTTGAAGTTGATTTATTATGATACAAAACTTCTATATTGTATTGAAGGTTTTGTGATATGTTTGACTATGGATGTGCTATTTTTATACCATTCATAGTTTATGGTGAAATTATTGACATTTCGTATGCTAGATTTAATACGAATGTTAATGTTATGTTTAAACCTTTTCATATGGGAATGCATTGGACTTAATAAGTGACGGGTGGAGCCCGCCATAGCTCCTCGATGCATCGGTAGGTCTCATGAGACAAACTAGTGTCTTGGCACAAGGCCTTGACAAAATCTTATTTGTAGTCTTGGCACGAGGCCTTGGCTATGTGGTTATGATAGTCTGGCATTATGCATTTCAACATTATGAAAGTGGTTATTGATTTTTGCATGTGATTATTCGATTAGTAGAATATCCATGTGAATAAGTAAATGGAATTATTTCATTTTATTTATGCCATACCATGTTGAAAGTTCATGTTTGAAAGGTTTTTGTTTTAGTTATACATTTCCTTAAACGTTTATTCTTATTGATGAAAGTTTCCGCTATATTGTTATCCTTACTGGGCATTTGAGCTCACCCCTTTTCTATGTTTTATTTTTCCCAGGAAGTGAAGAAGTAAGTTATGAATGACCTGCAGGGATATTATGTGGGGATATGAGTGTGGATTATGGAGACAATATGTTGTTGTACTAGTTTTTCATTTTATGATGTAATGTAAAACCTATGAATATATCTAGTGTTTACAAGGCTACTAAAACAATCGTTCTTTCGAGATTTGATCTTTCTTGTGATCATGCCAATGTTATGTAATAATGTACCGACTCTGGGTAGCTGGGGTCGGGGCGTTACAGTTGGTATCAGAGGAAGTTTAGTACAAACCTTGGAATCAAGATTTAGATAAACTCTGATTAGAGCACGTAGACCTAAGATTAACTTTGAGAATTAGTATAGAAGAACTTCCTAGAATTTTGGTATTGTAGAGATTTTGTGAGTTTTCCGAGCAATACATCCCTGTCTGGATACGAGCAGGTAGAGGCGGCTCTGGCACAGATGTACCTAGGGGTAAAACCCGAAAACACCGCTTTGAGCTAGACTCGAATGGGAACTAGTGCACGACAACGGGCCTTGCTGCACTCTTGGTTACGACACTCCCGGGGGATATGCTTAGGATAACTCTCATTTTCTTTACAAATCATTTTGAAGGGATTATGAGTATATACTTCCTCAAAGAAAACATTCTTATGATTATGGATTATATCCATAAATAGTTCAATTTATGTTAAGTGTTTTATAAGTATGGGATTATGTATTTTGATTCATAAACTGATCTAGTGTATGCCATTGTTTAGAAATGGCACCCAGTAGAAGGAATGAGAACTCCAGAAATGCACATGATCCAAAGAGAAGGAAGGATCATATCTTTCATGGTCTTAAGCTAGAATTTATAAGAGAAATAGTCTCCCATGTATTATCATCATATGAAGAAATAATATCATGTGTTGATAAGATATGTAAAGAGTTTACTGAGTCCTATGGCTTTGAAGGGAAGCAAGAGAAGAAAAGGATAGAAGAGAGAAAGATGGATAAAGGGAAGAGGGAAAAGAAGAATTTTTCCATATGAGGTAACTGTGGAAAGAAACACCCTGGAACTTGCCTGAAATGAATGGGAGTTTGTTATAAGTGTGGAGGAAAAGGGCACAAATTACGTTACTACAAGGGTAAGAAAATGGTTTTAAATGTACAATGCTTCATTTGCAAGGAGTTTGGACACTACGCGAACCTATGTCCCAGTCATCAGACTATGCCGCAAATGATGCTATTGGATAATAATCAAGTTATGATACTACCACAGATGAAGAGGAATGATTAGAGTTCTTATGTTGATTATGTCAATTGAGTGTTGTATCAACAATGTACTTGTTATAATAATTATGGAGTATATAAGGATTGTACTGCAGTACTATTTCATTAAGGACTTGAGATTATGTGGAACAAAGAAAAGTGACTCAATAGTAGGATAAATTTTTGGAAAATATATGGTTGAGAGAATGATAAATCATAATATAGTTTTGATACTGAGGTAGTGGTTTTAGAATAATACATGATTGATTTGGATAAATTATATTGAATATTATTGACTACCTTGAAGCTAATTAATGATTTGTATATTCCATCATTGTTGGGGTTTAAAACATTTTTGGATTAATGAAGTATATCCAGCATTCTATATGGAATAGGGGAGCATGAATGTAATCAATAAGGAATATGGTAATTCAAGATGTTTCAGTTTATTAAAAGAATACAAGATGAAGGTATTCATATGCTATTGCGGGGTAAAAAAGATCTATATTATGTTTACCTTCCTTATAAATGTTGGACTGTAAGTTTGGACAGAATTATTTTGGATAGTTCTAGTTTGGATAGAATTATTTTGGATAGTTCTAGTTTGGGTTATTTTGGATTACCATAAAAGGAAAACCCGGAGGTTGGGCGGCAACCCGTCGCGTCCGGCAAGGCTGCGAGACTTGAACCCGCAACTGAAGGGCGACAAGGGTGTATCACCTACCACTGGCCCATGAGATGTCCTGGATTAAATAATGTTCTTTTTTTAAGATCTGGTAGATGAATTTTAAATTCATTTATTTTGGAACCCTGTACGAATAGTATAAATAAATAAAAAATTACATTCTATTATCTTTTAGAGTGAAAGATGAGTTTGTGGTAGAAACTTATTAATGGATAAAACTCTGATTATAAAGTAAGTATATCTCCTTATGATCTTAGCCAATCTCATAAATAAATTCCTCAACATTAATAAAAGGAACTTAGAACAAAAATGTTTCCCTAGATGGTACCTTAAATCATCACTAATTTATGGCTTTGGGATTGTTGGCCTTTTCATAGCCATGTTCTCTACCACTCTCCATCAGATAATTGATGGTTAGATTTCTCCTCCATATCCATATTTTCCTACATGGAACCCTAGTATGTGTTATTTTCGGTAATCTTCATACTTTCCACTCTTTATTTTAAATAGAGGCCTCATTAATTCATTTTTCGATGTGGGATTTCAACTAAGATATTTTGAAACATCAAAAATGTGTTATCCCAATACCCTATATTTTGTTGAACCGATGGTACTTCAAATCATCATAGATTGATGAGTTTAAGGACCTCAATTTTATACTTTTTTGTGATTGATGACCTCAATCACTACCTATAAATATTTACGTTTTTCCTCCAATTATATGTCTCTAATTGCCACCAATGTTCTCCTAATCAAGATCATAATTTGGTGGTGACCCTTTCATTTCTATTTTCCTCATATTAAGACTAAATTTTAGTAACCCAATTTCAGATGTGGGTTTTCCCACAAATATATTTTCTATTTTCAACCTTTTATTTTTGAAGAACAATTTCAAATTGCGAGGACGCAATTTATTGAAGGAGGGGAGAATGTAACACCCCAAGATTTTATAGTGTGTTATTTATTCAAAATAATTCAATAACTTTCACTACACGCAACACCAAGTTCAATTCCACCATGACTTACCAAAAAAAAAGAGCCATTAAAAGAGGTCATGAATAGCATTAACTACATTTTTAACTTTATATAATCCTTATAATTTTAGAATCCATATTATGAGTTTCTTAGTCATAATGCAAGAACAGATTCATTTTCAGTATTGCACTTTTATCAAATTTTGATAGTGAAACCTTTTTAGATACTATATTTTAAACTTTTTGACTAAATGGGGACATCAAAAATTTAAAATGAAACATCCCAAGCTTCCACGGTACGCTAGCGTGTGTTGTACGCAACACCGAGTTCTAACATACCGTAACCAATCAAACTAGCTGTTATGAATAGTAATACCTACTTTTTGAAGTTATATATATTTTATATTTTAAAATGGACTTCATTTTTGGATTCGGAATATCAAATTTAGCCTAAGGTGAAATTTTGGTACTTTTTAGATAACTTTCATATTTTGATGAATAGTGAAAATTACTAAATTTTAATTAAAAACAACTTTTTTAATCAAAATAATTAATAGTGATAAATTATGAATTTGAGTGGTTTTAAAGTATATTTAGAATATATTTTTACTATTTAATATAATGTTGGTCATTGGACATAATTTTACAATTAAACCGAACATAAACAAGTGTCAATCTTTTGATAGTTATTATCTCTTTAAAACACGCTTTTTGTTTTGACAGCGGAAATTAATTTTAAATTAATTTCTGCCACTTATGTGTTTTGAATTTTGGAAAATGGATTCCATATTTGGAATCAGGATTTTCAAATTGTGTAAATAGGAAACTTTTATTTTTAGACATTTTGAATTATTACTGCGGTAAATATTTTATTTACCATGGTTAAGGGTAAATCCGGTAAATAAGGGTTACAAAATAATATTATAATAATACTAAATTACCCTAAAACGTGTCTTAACCCTATTGGTTGATACATGGTCGACCATGGGCATCTTTGGGTCGATTTTGGGACCCCATGGATCCACTTGTAAGTGATAATGACACTTTATTTTAATTAAGTCAAAATGAATACAAAAATGACACAAGCATATATCTTTTAGAAAAACAATTGTTACATAGGGTTATATAAGTTGTATTTTAGATTATAAATATTCATTAGAAAGATAAAAAGA
This sequence comes from Viscum album, assembly GCA_963277665.1. Taxonomy (NCBI): domain Eukaryota; kingdom Viridiplantae; phylum Streptophyta; class Magnoliopsida; order Santalales; family Viscaceae; genus Viscum; species Viscum album. Next base: position 1,970,514,595 of record OY728128.1, read on the forward strand.
TTTCCTACATAATGATATTTTATTTATAATTTTTATACATTAAATAATTTATTTTATTTATGACACAAAGATGATGCAATAATTACTATAATAGTGAAAAATTAAAATAATTGATATTATAAATACCCAAAAAAATATAATATGAAACTTTTAATGAATTAAAATAATTTTATAGGATAATATGATATATTAGGATTGATTTAATTGACTTTGTTCGAAGTAATCAATCTGTTATGAGTTTCACAAAAATCAACTATTGAATAGTGTCAAAATTGACATAAAAGAGTTTTTAAAACAAATATTATATTATTAATTGATATTAAATTCATAAAAATCTACGGTTCGGCCAAGAGACTTATATAAGGATAGGTTCATCATTAGTGGACCACTTGGGAGTCTATTGGATGTATATAGTAAGTTTATTAACCATATTATATAAAAATACAAAGAGACATTGTAAAAGTGAAACTAATTAACTTAGAGTTAATACTTAAAGATAAGGTTAATATAAGTACCCAAACCTGTCTAAATTCTATTGGTTGAGTGGTTTTCGACCTATCCCCACCTTAAACTTTGAATAATCAACTTTGGAGCCTTTAGAAACCGAATATGAATTTATTATAAATTAATATTTCTAACTTTTCCAAAGGTGCCCCTCACCCCTCTTATAAAAGGGCACTCCTCCTTCTCATTTCTTCACACCTTCAAAGCCTTTTGGCTCGGCCAAACTCTGCCCAAATACTCTACCAACATCCCTCACTACAACCTAGAGGACTTAGTTTGATCAGAAAGCCAACCTAAGGATCCCTTTTGATCAAATCAAAAGGAAGAACCCGAAGAAGAGGTAATGATTTCACCACCCTTTTCTAAGTTCATTTCTTCTTCCACTTCTTCTTCCTTTGTTATTACCATTCTAAAATAATAACTCCAGATTCTCACATATACTGTGATGTTATTATAAGTATGGTACAACCATATTCAGTATTCTGTCCACCCTTTGAATAACATGTCACCATACGTGCGTACGTACGGCTTACCGTCTCCACGTCGTGGTGTAATTGTTATTCAATATAATATTATTTGGATGGGTATAATAATGATGTGTAACTCATGTAAATAATAAAAATAACATGTTAATGATTCTGTATATATGATATACCATTCATTTATATATTATTTTAATATCAAAAGAATGATATTGTTGCTCATGCGTACGTACGGACTACCGTCTCCACGAACGCGATGAGATTCATTCTCCATCGTAACCATTCAAGTATAATTATCATTTGATGATTTAAAAATGATTTTTAAGGACTAGATATCATTCTGGATAAGAATAAGATACAAAAAACATGGCTTATGTAACAAAACATATAAATAAAATGAGTGAGTTAACACCCGAAACGACGATAATTCTAAGATATTATTAACAAATCAATGTTAAAAGATCATATATGATATAATATTAATATATATGATTCTTTTATAATTTAATAACAATTATTTCACCATTATACAGGAGGTTAACCTACCCCAACAAAGGAAAAGTACACGGTAAGGGTTATTTCACAATCTCTTCATTATCCGAGGTTGTTTATACGTAAAAATCTACTGGGATATCTTTATCATCCACATCCATGTTTCTTAAAAATGTATTTCAAAACATTTTTACTATTTACAGGAATATGGTTTAAAGTCATTTATACCCTTGTTTGACTTTTTATAAGAGGTTTATAAAGGAATCTTTTCGTCGTTTTCAAAACAAGGTCCTTTTTAACCTTTTCGACAGAATTGAGGTAAGAATGTTTTTTTAACTTATACGGCGGGTGCGGTTATTTTACGCCGTTATAAAATCTTCAAAGCTTTCCTTACAAGCTTATAAGAATATTTTCAAAGAAAATGTTTTATTTTATATGGATCTTAAATGATTTCAAAATAAAAGGAGATATTTCTTTAAAAAGAATTTTGATTTCATCTACGTCAACATCCTTTGATGGATTTTAAGATTATTTGAAGTTGATTTATTATGATACAAAACTTATATATTGTATTGAAGGTTTTGTGATATGTTTGACTATGGATGTGCTATTTTTATACCATTCATAGTTTATGGTGAAATTATTTACATTTCGTATGCTAGATTTAATACGAAAGTTTATGTTATGTTTAAACCTTTTCATATGGGAATGCATTGGACTTAATAAGTGACGGGTGGAGCCCGCTATAGCTCCTCGATGCATCGGTAGGTCTCATGAGACAAACTAGTGTCTTGGCACAAGGCCTTGACAAAATCTTATTTGTAGTCTTGGCACAAGGCCTTGGCTATGTGGTTATGATAGTCTGGCATTATGCATTCCAACATTATGAAAGTGGTTATTGATTTTTGCATGTGATTATTCGATTAGTAGAATATCCATGTGAATAAGTAAATGGAATTATTTCATTTTATTTATTCCATACCATGTTGAAAGTTCATGTTTGAAAGGTTTTTGTTTTAGTTATACATTTCCTTAAAAGTTTATTCTTATTGATGAAAGTTTCCGCTATATTGTTATCCTTACTGGGCATTTGAGCTCCCCCCTTTTCTATGTTTTATTTTTCCCAGGAAGTGAAGAAGTAAGTTATGAATGACCTGTAGGGATATTATGTGGGGATATGAGTGTGGATTATGGAGACAATATGTTGTTGTAGTAGTTTTTCATTTTATGATGTAATGTAAAACCTATGAATATATCTAGTGTTTCCAAGGCTACTAAACCAATCGGTCTTTCGAGATTTGATCTTTCTTGTGATCATGCCAATGTTATGTAATAATGCACCGACTCTGGGTAGCTGGGGTCGGGGCTTTACAAGAAGGTTGTCTTCATTAGTGTGGATAGATAGAAAGTGGTGTTTATTGGTGAGTGATCTCCTCGGATGGGGCATAGGCGCGTTCCATACTCATCATCCATTATGGCTAAGATGATGCTGAGTTATTCAGAGGTTCATTAGTTGGTATTTCCTAGGTTCATAGAGGAGTACCCTAATGTCTTTCTATAAGAGGTTGTAGCATTACCCCCTCGACGAGAGATCGATTTTGGGATCGAGCTACAGCCAGGACCGTCTCCTATCTCCATGTCTGTATATAGGAAGACCACTTCTGAGTTTGGAGAGGTATATATACAGCTTGATGGTCTGTTAGAGTGTGTTTTTTTGGCCAAGTGTGTCACTATGGGGTGCACCCGTTTTGTTCGTGAAGAAGGCTGCCAATAGTTTTCGGTTTTTTGTCGATTAGCATCGCATAAATAACGTGGCAATAATGAATCACCATCCTCTTCTGTGAATTGATGACTTATTCGATCAACTAATCGGTGCAAGTTGGTTCTCAAAGATCGACTTGGGGTCAAGATATCATCAAATGCATGTGAAGGATGAGGATATCCCAAAGACAGCTTTCTGTTGTCATCATGGGCATTATGAGTTCATTGTAATGTCATTCGGCATGATGAATTATCCAGTTTTGTTCATGGGATTGATGAATGTTGTTTTCTGGGAGTTCCTGGACACATTTTTGGTGGTTTTCATTGAAGACATCCTTGTGTACTCCACATCCGAATAGAAGCATGTAGAGCATCTACATGCTATTTTGGGAGTTCTTCGTAAACATCAGTTGTTTGGGAAGTTGTTAAAGTGTGAGTTTTGGGCTCGATAAGTCCTTTTCTTGGTCTATGATGTGTCCCAACAGGGATGGTTGTGGATCTATTGAAGATAGAAGTAGTCGTGTCTTGGGAAGCCCGCAAGATAGTGTCAGAGGTACGAAGTTTCCTTGGTCCCGCAGGCTACTACAGGAGGTTCATAGCCATGTTCTCCTGATTTGTGACTCCTCTGACAGCTTTGACCAGAATGGATCAAGAATTCATATGGATTGATCAGTGTCAGGCAGCTGTCGAGTATCTAAAGGAGATGTTAGTAAGAGCTCCAGTTCGTTGTCTTCTAGCTGAGGGAGTTCTGTTTGATGTTTTATGCGACGCTTCGCATCTGGGGTTAGGATGTGACCTCATGTAGCAGAGGATAGTTGATTCTTATGGGTCTCAGCAGTTATGTCCCCATGAATGTAAATATACCACTCACGATCTTGATTTGGCATCCGTGGTGTTGTCGTTGATGTTGTGGAGACATTACCTCATAGGTGAGAGCATTGTGGTTTTCACCAATCATAAGAGATTGAGGTATGTTTTCTCCATGTGTGACTGGAACTTATGACAGCATCGGTGAATGGAGTTCTTACAGGAATACGACATCGAAATGATATATACACCTGGAAAAGGGAATGTTGTAGTTGATGTAGTGAGCTGAAAGTCACGTGGTGATGCAATGCTTGAATTTGGTGATTCCTGGAGAGAAATGGAAGAACTGTCAGCATTTCATCTTGATATGGGAGAATTTGGGGGTATAGGTTGTCTTTTTCAAATGACGGTATAGTCATCATTGATGAAAAAGGCAGATGAGTCCTAGTTGGGGGATCTAGAGGTGGAGGTTTAGAGAGACTGAGTTGTTTTTGGTGAGGCCCCTGATGGTTGGATGGAGGACGAAAAACACTGAGAGTTGTATCATGGAAGGATTTTTGTTCCCTTGGCAATACATGAGACGGTCCTCATAGAGTTCCACTGTTCACCTTTAGAAGTACATCCTGGCATAACAAAGATATACCGATCCTTGAGGAGTCAGGTTTGGTGTCCTAGTCTAAAGTATATGGTTGCAAAGTTTGTGTCTTGAAGTTTACTCTTCATGCAGGTGAAGGCAGAACACCATGTCCTTGGTGGTCTACTGCATCCATTAGAGATTCCTCAGTGGAAGTGGGAGGACATCTCAATGGACTTTGTAACTTGTTTACCTTGTTCTCTGAGAGGAAATGATGATATTTGGGTGGTAGTGGATCGCTTAACAAAATCTTCCCACTTCATAGCGATCATGGAGTCGAGCACAGTGGAAGACTTTTCAAGGCAGTATCTAGAGGAGTCATGCTCAGTGAAGTACATGATGCTATTTGGGTGGTGTGGAGAGGTCTCCAACATGCTTTTGGTTCTCAACTATGCCTTAGAGCTGCTTTTCATCCTCAAACGGATGGTCAAACAGAGCGAACCATCCAGACACTTGAACACATGTTACACACTTGTGTTCTGGATTTTAGAGGTTCATTGATGAGGCACTTACAATTGGTGGAGTTCGCTTACAATAATAGTTTTCACTCTACCATTGGCATGGATCCATTTGAAGCCTTGTATGGTTGGCCTTGTCGTTCTCCATTGTGCTGGATTGGGTTCGGAGGGTCAGCAATTCTCGGACCGAAACTAGTGCAGAATAAAATAGAGATGGGCCACATAATTCGTGAGAGGATGAATACATCACAAGATCATCAAAAATCATATGTAGATCAAAGGAGGAGACCCTTGATGATTAATTTTGGGGATCATGTGTTTCTAAAGGTGACTCCCTGTCGTGGGCATTGAAGGTTTGATCATGGAAGTAAGCTTTCACCCTATATTTTTGGGCCTTTTGAGGTTTTATCTCATGTTGGAGTTGTGGCGTATCGTCTAGAACTTCCCCCACAGATGGGTCGAATACATGATATTCTCTATATATAACTGCTCCGTCGTTATCTTCATGATTACTCTCACATCATCGATTGGGGAGAAATCGATGTTGATGATGATGCTACCTTTGAGGAGTGACCTGTGAAGATCCAAGACCGCAAAAAGAAGTTTTTGAGTGGGAGTTCTATCCCCTTAGTTTGTGTCTTGTGGTGACACGGTGGCCTGGAGGAGAGTACATGGGAACGTGAGTTATTGATGTGTGTCCAGTACCCAGAGCTATTTTAAGTTGTTATGATGAGTATTATTTGATCCTTTCTTTTATGTACCATTGAAGTGATGTTATGCTTGATTTTTTTTGGATATAGAATGTTTGTTCCCTTTCTATCAGATGTCGTGGTTTTGTTCCTGCTTTCGAACAACTCATAGTGGTTTTCCCCTGAGAGGTATCTTACGGTGTGGTTGTTCGGACCCCTCTTTTCTTCTGGGTTGGTTTTTAATTATATAGGATGAGAATGTTTTTAGTGGTATCTAATGTAATGGCTCAAAACTCTCCGGTCCATTCTATTTTAGAATTATGGTTTTGGAGGTGTTCTAGTAGGTTAGGGTGTCTTCTTCCCAATACTTTTCCATTTTTCTAGTTCTGTGAACATTGTTTTAAGTTTAATGATTTCTTCTATCAGTAGGTGTAATATAACGGTAGGTGTAACGTAACGGTAAGTGTATAGTGCTTCACAGATTAGTTTCAGAGATCGATTTCACAAACCAGTTTCAAATATTTGTTTCACAGATTTGTTTCACATATTGGTAGGTGTACTGTAACTGTAGGTGTATAGTAACAGTAGGTGTACAATGTTTCAAAGATCGGTTTCAGATATTGGTAGGTGTACAGTAACGGTATGTGTACAGTAACGGTAGGTGTACTGTGTTTCACAGATCCGTTTCACAGATCAGTTTCATAGAACAGTAGGTGTAACGTAATGGTAGTTTTATATTGTTTCTCAGATCGGTTTCACATATCGGTTTTACAGATCGGTAGGTGTACAGTAATGGTAGGTGTACATTAATGGTAGGTGTATAGTAACGGTAAGTGAACATTGTTTCCTACTTCCTATAGTTTTTCCCCTTTTGACATTTCCTTTGATGTAAAATACATTTAATGCCTTATTTAAAGGACACCTAAGACCAATTCAAAGGCCATAACTCCTAAGTTAATTATTCCTATCGACCATGATGTTTTTTTACTTGGTTAAAGCACGTGGATTAATGCGATCCACTTTTAATGGGTAAGTAAGTATATCTTAAACCGCCGCCCCATTAAATCTTCAAAAAGGGACGAGATGTCATTCCCCCTTATTCTTCCTCTTTGTTATGGGCTATGAGACGCTAGAACCATTTAATCCTTCCCGTAGGAGTTTCACAATGAAACTTTACTCCAAGGATTGGTTATGCTCTGTTTTGATGAAACCAAGCTGTATTGGTCAATCTTCGATATAAGGTATGTTTAATCGTCATTCCTTTGGGATAAACTCCTTCTATTTATCCTCTCCATTTTATATAATGTAACCTCCATGCTTATAATTGAGATTTTTCTTGTGGTTTGGTTGGTGCTGTCATACCGTGGCATCCTTGGGTGGATGCAATTGTCGCGAGAGGAGGATCATGACTCATGGTGTGGATTAAAAATGTGAGGAACTATTTGAGGTAGGGGATTAGTTGCTTCTCTTTTATTTTATGTGCGACTGTATCGTTAGCATGCTTCATCCTAGTGGATCACAATGGAATTTACATAATAAATATTTGAACTGGATAAAAAAATTGACATCTATCATATGTTATTGCCTATTGTTTTTCTATATAGTGTGATATCTATGCTTGCTTGTTTAGCTATTTTTTCTTGATGGAAATCGATAATGAACGTAAACCAAGATTAATTGATAAGTGTTGGCTAATGATAAAGAGTCATTGAAACAAATCTGGTTCTTGTTTTAATTTTATGTTAATCGAATAAGTGCAGTAAGAATGTTTATTTATTTTTGATATCTTACTAATTAGGTTTCCTAATTTTTGGAAGCTGCGTTTAATAAATCCGTTAAGTCAAGATGGATTGATGATCTGATTGTCTGATAATTTCTAAAATGTTTTTGAGTTACCCTCTTGATTGTTAAAGGGCCAAGATCCCATTGATGTGATTTTTTTGCTGATTCTTATGCTGTAATGTGAGCCTGGATGGATATTGTGATATGTGGAGGCATGGAGACTTTTTTTTTGTGGCAGCAGATGATGCCTAGAGTGGCAAGATGCATCGGTTTATGCATGTGAGTTTTGGAGAGGACACCAGGGATGATTGAATTGAATTGATGTGATTGTTGGATACCTGGTGATTTTAATTGTTTGCTTATCTCCTTTAATTTTCCCCACTGCTCAAGGAAACTGGTCTTTCTTACCCTCTTTCCAAAAGAGGCTAAGACGTGCGGGATATGCCCCGTTCTTTCTGTGTTTTACCTCCCAAGGTAGGATGGGTCTACGCTCTTTCTATAGGCGGAAAGGATTTGACGGGTAGTACATCTAGTCACCGTGTTGAGCCCCTTCGGTTAATATCATAGGATGCATTTCTAGAATTCCAGGGAAAATGGGAATGTAATTCTGTAATGAAGGTTTGAATAAATGGTGTTACCCCATAAGGATGTGGCTGCTGGAACACAATGACGAGGTCATAATTTTGAAAGAATATCAGACTTTAGGTGTGATGCTAATGGAACTTATTGTGGAACTGTTCGGGTTTAATGTTTAAAGAGTTAATTAATGTACATTGGAAATGATAATAATGGAATGAAAAAATCTAATAAAGATCTTTAAATGGTTGTGTGTTTATAGGATACATATTATTAGAAGTAGCAGCCCAGTGTTAGAGGGATGTTAGATGCAGTTATGTCTAAGACTAAGTAATGCCCATAGTGTGGTTGTGAGATATAATATATCATGTAATTTTTTTTTGTTTCTATATACTACTCTAGCCTATCAGTAAGGGAAAATGACACCCTAGGGATTCTGAGGCCTGGGGGGTATTTTCCCCAACATTTCGGTGGGAGGATTAATGGATGACTACCCCCTTTGTCCCCGCTCTCTTCTCTTGGTAGATACTAGTGCCAGTAGGCACAGCGTTTAGTTTTCCCCATATATGTGTATAGAGGTGTGTAATGGCTTATGGTTATTCACACATAGATATTCAAGATATAGTATATTATGGACTACTATAGATATAACGTGTATAAGATGTGATGGCTTGAGGAACCATACTTGGTGTATGGGCTGTAATGGCTTGAGGTATAATATCTGACATATGATACATGTTATGCGGCCAGTGGTGGCTGCCAGAACTTACCTTGTTACTTTTTTTGGGGAGGATGGAGTGGTGCTTCACCCAGGTGTCAGCAGGAAAGCCTTTGTGGTGCACGAGGTGTATATTGTGGTGCTTCGACCTGGTGTCTATGGGAAAGCCTTTTTGGAAAGATATGATTAGGATGTGCGATGTTGGGGAAATATGAAAACCAGTGGTGAAGTAGTATTGAGGTACCCTTGATATTCTTTATTATATTCTATATTCTTGTATGTGTTACTTGGTGAGAGTAGTCATGGTGAGGTTGGGAACTTATTATACCTGTTTAGGTGACAAGTTAGTTTTACTTGTTGTTCATTATGCTTTAGCATGATTTCTTTACATTTTCATGAGAGGCTTCAGGGAGGATCCTACTAGGTATACTGTTATACTCACCCTATGTATATATAAACTGTTTTTCAGGTCACTTGGAGCAGATTGGAGATCAAGCTAGTTTCTACTAGCTTGGGGTTGCAGGAGCTGTTCAGGCTTGTGGTTTTTGTTGTTTTTATTTTCATTTGGGTACTTGTAGTTTTTCCCTTCTATTTATTGTACTTTTTCATGAAATTTCATATATGCACATGGGTTTCTTTTATATTCCAGTTCTGATTTGGAATTGATTGGTGTCTCTCTTATCTCTCTCTTCCGTATATGTTCTCTTAGAGGGTAATTCCTTCCATTTGTGTGTTTATTATACCCTCAGTGCTAGTCACCAACCTGGGGCCTACTGGAGCCGGGACTCGGGGGTCACTGTCTCGCTTCTCACATTGTCGGCCCATGAGGTGTACATTTTGTGGGGAGGGAGTCGTGAAATTAGGGAACTTTTATCGTCAATTTTTTCATGAATGTGTATATTTCATGTAACGCCAAATTTTTGAGGGTATGATGTGACCCACATTGGTATCTTCATATACATTCTATATGAAGGATCAAAATATATGAAATTTTTGGGAACTACTGGATTCACAACATAAATAATTTTAAATGACATCATCCAAGAACTTAAAGGGATTAATAGTTCCATAATAAGATATTTTCTTAGTTATGTGGTGGGATTAATGGAATCAAAGATTTAATAATTATATAGAATGATAAAAAATATGATTCAAGATGTTAGACCACTATAATTGGGGGATATTATTCTAATCATGAGTATTCTCTAAAAACTATTTTTGGGAAATAGATGATTTCAATGGTGACTCAATTCCATATTTCTATTTTTGTTAGATGATTTTATTCTAATTTAGTAATCCCCAATAATAATTATTCATGAATGATCCCTTGATGATCTAGGATCATATAAACATTAATATTGAGGTTGTTTTAGTATTTCTTTAGGAATCAAATACATACTTATAATCAAAAAATATATTATCTACATTTTAACGTGCATCAAAATTTCATCATCCATGAAATCATCAACTCTTGTGAACTCTTCTACAAATTTTGGAATGGTAATTTACATTTATAATAGTCATATCCTTCAAAGAAATGGGGTATATTATGCTGATGTAATTGATATATAAATATTTTGTTTCCTCAAATGTTGATAATGAAATTTAGGGTTGTTTTTTCCATTATACCTGTAATGGGACATAAATGTATAAAGAGTTTAGACAATCTTTATAATGGGAAACAACAATAACTATGTCACCTTATTTCAGTTCTTGTAGTCCTAAATATAGATAAATGATATCATCTTTGGAATTGTAGAAATATCTTAGGTTACAATTTGATTATTTAGTTCTTCCAAGGGTATAAATATCACAAGGATGAACCATTTTTTAGTCATCCAGTTATTAATTTTTTATTTCCTTCTATTTTGGACTTCCTACAACTTTAAATATTATTTTTTTATAATAGTACCAACATAGGTCACATGTTTCGGTGATTTACACAACATGACATATTTGTTTTCAACTATCATGTTGATTATTTCATTATAGATGAATATATCCTATATATTTACAATTAATATATAAAAAATTTAAATTGTATCGTTGATCATTAATCATGACATAATTGGTTATTTAGACCATAAGAAACATTACCATGTTTTGTTTTGTGGTAGTGATGATGCAACCCAAAAACCATTTATTTCATAATGGATATTTTTATTGTTTTAATCATAAAATATTGAGTGATGGTGGTAATTATATTCATATTTGTTATATGTTTATTAATTTTTAAGTATTCAAAGATAATAAACCACATGATATTTTGAGGGTTTAGGGTTGGATCCGACACATGTGATTGTTTATGTGTGACATTAATGGTCCATATTCTACAATATGTTATTCATTTTTTATGATGGAATTTAATGATACATATATTTAGAGTAATGTATAACATCTTCATGTCACTACAAAACATTCAAAAACTCCATGAGGTTATTGGGTTGTGATGGATAATCACAATGAATTCAAAATTTATTCATTTCCCAAGCACCAAGCATGGTTATGATTGATTTTCACCTAATCTCCATAAATGACTCTTATTCAAGAATACATCCTGATAATTTGATGGATGATCCCTAACCATAAGAAAATTATGGAAATAAACCTAGAATTTTTTGCATAAATAAACAATACAATTTTCACTAAATAGATAATTCATTGGATGATTGGTTTCTAATTGTGTTAATAATGAATTATATTTCAACAACACTATTGATTTCCACATCATAACCACAAATCACCTCCCACATAAAAAATTCACATACCACCCACTACAATTAAATCCATTTAATTTATTGATTATATCTCACCACATGATATCTCACTGAAATCTGTGTTGTGATATAAAAAACAATATAGCTATTATTAATTTAATAGAATAAATATAATATTATATATATTATTTCAAAAATAATATTTATATAGATTTTAGAATGAAAATTAAATTACCACATTAACTCAATTATCAACATAATAAAAAAATATTACAAACAATTAATTCAAATATATAAATCTGTGTCGGTGGTGATCACTAATCTAGGGAAAAATGTTAGACAAGTATTACATGAAACATATCATGATGTACTCATGACATTGTTATACATAAATTTAATATATTATTTATAAAATAATAATAATTAAATATTATCAACATTCATCTTGACATCATATAATTATTTTAAATCCCAAAATAATTTATGAATGATTCATTTCATTATTTAAACTCATTATAAGTAAAATACATACTAAATAAAAAACCCAAAAATTATATTATTAATTTAATAAAAAATAAATATAAAACATCCATAAAATTAAGATTACTAAAAAAATTAGTAACTGTATGATATTTTTTTCAGTCTTTAATATTGAGAATGTTATAACATATATCAATCATAGATATTTAACCAATAACAGTCAATTCATATATAACATCTTATTTTTATAATTACATATATTTAATATAAATGTTTAAATATGGTTTTTTGTGTCATTGTGATGATTAATATTATCATTGAATTTTTTTCTGAGTTATGTGGGTCATAAAGGTTCCATTTCATGGTATTTTTAATAAATATCGGAAGGGTTTTAATAGAATAAATTTATTTTTTTTTGTGTTTTTTAATTTTGTTTCTAATAAAAAATAAAATTCAATATCATATTAATAATGTGTGTTATGTGACGATATGGTTGTTTTGAAATTTTATGGCTATAAAAGGAGGTTTGAAATATTATTCATGAAATATTGGGATTTTTTGGGATGAGTTTTTTTTATCGATAAACTTTTCTATGTCTAAAATGTGTACACATCTTTGGGCTCATGCATATATGTAACCCTAACCATACATCAGAAAATTTGAAATTAAAAAATTTCCCCAGGTGTGTGTAACAGAAAATTTACTCTCAACATAATGGCCATCATAAGAATCAAAATATCAAATTTAGAAAATTTATATGATATTTAAAGAACATAAATTAGAGGAAGTCTATGAAGATAATGTTCATGTCGTAATTCAATTCTTGATGGATACATAATGTTCACGAATTATACTATCACATAGGGATTAAATCGGTGAATGATGCATAAATTCTTGGAATTGGAGTCATAAGTAATGATAAATTTTTTCACAATGATGCAATGCATGATTGAATGAAATTATACACACAATAGTATATTTTTAGATAGCCACACCATTTTTATAAGGTTTACATCATTACTGGGAATGAGGTGTGGTACACATGATGAAATCATTCAATTATGTGAATCCCCAATTCATAAGAAGTGTTCTATTTCAAGGTGATTTCATATATAATTCCATAATATTTGGTTTCATTAATTTGAATGCATCCCTAAAAATAAGGAAAATAATTGTCACCCTACGAGAATGATTTTACTGAAGTAATAAAATGATGTAGTTGATGGAATAGTAAGTTGAACTGATATTCAATGACATCTTTAATGACGTCACACTACGGTATACTAATCTATAAATATTGATATATAATTTAAATTAAAATTTATAGAATCAATATGATAATTTAAAACGTGACTACATTTAATATGATTCAAATTTGTAATTCTAATTTTATGAGGGTAAATTATTTTAATTTTTTTGAAGACTCTAAATTTTTTTTAAAATGGATTATTTATCATTACTTTTTGTGAGAGAACATCAAAAAAGAGAGAGAACTTTTTTGTACAAAGATTTCAAGTAAAAAACCTCACTAGATGTAATCCAAAATCAATATAATAATAGATCAAATGGACTTTATTTATTCCAAAACAATCCAATGATTAACAACTCATTTTGGGCAGTGAACATTATCAAAATACACTCTTAATTCTGTGTGACTTCATTAGTGTGGGAGATTCTTATTATGTACCTAAATTTAATAGTTGATATCCAAATTATATATAAATATTTATAATAATTGAATTTACTAATTTATTGTTCTTTAATTGAATTATCAAAAATCAGTTGTTTTCATCCCACATTACTCAATATATTAAATAATGGAAACTTATTTTTTGAAGGTTATACATAAGAATGTAAATAAACATTTCAATAGTGAATAAATTATTGGTAATAAAGATTTATAATGAAATATTCATATTAAATAAAATAAATCCATCGATATAATTGGAATTTATCCATCATACATTCTTAGCTTCATGAAATGCTTATCACCTAGCACAATAGTTCAATAAAATTCCAAAACGAAATATGAAAAAATAAATCAAAATCATCTAACTTATTAATAAAGGAAAAACATTAAGGGATAAACTAAGTAATAATAATTCAAGAAATTTATTATAATACGACACTCATAAGCATTATTTACTAATTTATTGACATCAGGGAAGCATTCCAATACACTATTCACATTAAATTATAAAACAATATTTTATTTCCAACATTCTATTTTGGAATATAGTTCTATTAATTATCATTAATAAAAAATAAATCATAAAAATAAATATATAATATTATGTAAAGGAAAGATATGCATCATATCACATAACATAGTATAATTAAAAATAGCAAAAAATTTAAAATCTAGACCACTAACTTAAATAAGACCTAAAATTATAATGACTTTATGTTTTCTATATTTTTACCCAAAAATCACTGAATTGTCATATAAACTTGTCTTGTGGACTATAATGTCTTAAAATTAGATCATATGTGGGTGTAAAGACATGTATCCTAACTGTTATCCTTTTCATCAATCATATTGTTTGTCTTAATGAAATTGTTTCCCTACAAATCAAATTTAACATAACCTGTATATATCATAAAAAAATATCATATTCCAAAACTAAAATCCCCCAAACCATAATTTTTGACCCACACCAACTAAAACCCCTCCTAGTACTTCACTAAAAACAAGTATTACCATAAAATCCCGCCTCCTCTTGGACTCAATTTAATGATTATATATGAGGGTATCCAACACATGTAAGAAAGAAATAGCCCATAAAAATTCGAGTAAAGAGATCAAAAACCCTAAAAAATCATTATATTTCATAAATATGAAATATTCTCCTGATAAAAAATTAACTATATGTTAATGTCAACAATACAACCATTGTTGGCTAAATAAAAACCCTGTAATACTGTAATGAATTCACCCAAACAAAAATATCCAAAAATTGATTGAAAAATAATTCATAAAACAAAAAAATATTTATTGAGGTAAGATTGTTAGAGTAAATAGTATCATAATTTTCCTTAAAAATAATTTATCCATGAGATATAAATATGAAACATAAACATGTATTAAATGAACTGATTAGATATATATTTGGAATAAAAAATAAATTTTCAGACTACATTTAATTGATTGAAAAATATGATATATCATAACTTCATAACATAAATCATTATTTCAATCACCTATAACCATATAATTTTATAAATATTCGATTTAAATTATTTTTTAATTGAAATTTATCAAATATCTAACCTCATATATAAATAAGAAGGAATACCGGACAATAAATTTACTATTACTCTAACAAATCAGCTCAATGGTCCTTACAACTAACAAATATATAATGATCCTTGTAAAAATAACTCATAACAAACTGATTAATATTTATATAATTTAATTATAACCACCCGACTAAAACTACCTCTTAATAACTTCACAAACCAACCATCACACTCCAAAGACACAATACTGAAATATTCCAATTCAACAACCCTTGGTGTATGTGATCATGAATGAATTATACCTTGTTAGCTAATTAACTCATATATAATCACAATATAATAACCTTGATCTATTATAGACAAAATATACATCACTATAAAATCAGATTATCACATTCATAACAGAAATAATTGAAATAATAATAACCATAACAAACAGTTTTTAATATGCAAAAAACAACAATATAATGTTATTAAAACAAAAATCACCATCTCATCCTTCATTACGAAGTTATTATGTTTTTACCAAATCCTTCATTTAAATTATAATTCTTAATATAAAACATTTTGATGTTAATTTAGACACATATAGAGAAACAATTCTCACATTAATTTATTTATTTCATTTATTAAATTATTCCATTATAATTAATATTCTACTATTACAAAATTATTTTTGTTATTTTACCAACCCATATCATCAAAAATCAAAGTAATTTACCATATATCCTCCTTTACTGCATACCTATTGAAAATATAACTTGATTTAATATAAGTTCAATTTTTTCATAACCATGTAAACTATTAGACTCCAAGGATAACCCAGTAAAATCATACATCTAAACCATCCCACACTCTTAACACATAAGATATTGAAACTCTTCTAAAGATATACCTTGATATCTTCCATCAATTTTTTATAGCTTTATAACCAATATAATTTAAGAACAACTCATGAAGTCAACCTATAAAATACCAAAAGTCTTCATCCCTTTCATTCAAAAAATATCTCTAACAACATCTCATATTCCAAACTAACACCAAAATACCTATGAATATCTAGGGATAAATTAATCCAGTATATATTGACAACACAAAAATTAAAACGACTGATTGACAATTAATTTAAACTCCCTTTTTGAAAGAATGTTTATAACAAAACCATAATAAAAATAGAATAAATCCAATAATGAATAACCCCCAAACTAAAGGTACAACAAATACAAACTTATCCTCAAACTAGATTATTGGAAATAACCCTATAAAACTATAGTGGTATCAAAAAAACTCAAACCCTCATGTCATATTAGATTATCCATTATTAATGTTTATCAATATTAATTATAGTTTCTAATTACCCCTTCTTAGTGTAAAATTTAATTAACATCCCAATTATATATTAAATTCATCATTGAATTAAAGAAATATTCAAAAAAACGATTAATAAATATTTAATTAATCATTTAAAATATTTATAATGAATTTACAAATCGGATTCATAAAGTTTCCATATTGATTTCGAAACCATGTGTTCGGATTCATTGAATTTTAATTAATATCAAAGAGAAATTTGTACAAGATAGTTCTATGGTTTATAAAAAATTAATAAAAAATAATGTATAGAAATGATGATAAACTATTTAACTATAAATAAAATATTAATGAATGTGTAAATAAATGGATAAATTATAACTACATCCCCTTTCCATGAACCATACCTTCATCATAAAGCCAATATAATGGAAACCAAATATTTAATAAAAAAGAAGCATGCAAAATCACATTCCACAGAAAAAACTACAATCACCACACCGAATGTAAGTGGGTCATTTTTAAGTAAAAAATATATATTCCCCATTAATCGAAAAAATAAGTCATTAGTCTCATGGTAATGGTGAAATATCCACTCTGGTAAGGTGTTATCTACTATGTTCGGAAAATATAATGTTACCAAATGCTATAAAAGAATAATAGTGGGATATTTTTTATTGGAATGAAATGGAATAAGTTTATTGTAATAAGATATAAGGTAAGTAATTGAAATGATTTATGTAACCATAATATAAGTACATCATCTAAAATGATTATATTAATTAAAATACTAAGTATTGATTTCAGATCATTCATGGTAACTTTATATATAATTCTATAATGCATGATATAATATCAATATAGGCGATTAATAAAGGGATAGAAATTTAACACTTTAATGAAGCTTTATTGACACATTGTTAGGTTAGAATATACAAATATATACATATGGGGGGGTGAATTGTGTCTTTTGATATTTTTCAAAATCATTCAAAATTCATCAGTTTGATGTCTACTGATGATTTTAATGGTAAGAAGTGTTTTCTTGGTATAAAATTCTGAACAGTGGATACAACCAAAATAAATAACCTGGATATTTATTGTTTTTAGAGGTATAAAGATTCCCTAGTCCAGTCCACCATGTTCTCTAGTTGTGAGGTTGGTGAATTTCAACAATTAGGTCTTCATATCACAAGACCAATTCACAATTGAGTGTTGTTATTTGACACCTTTATAAATAAGTCCAAAGATAGATCCTTGAGGTTCTCTAATAGAGACCCAAAAATCTACAGCTTATATCAAAAAGGTTATAATCAACTACAACTGAATACGAGTAGTTAAAATTCTCAATAAAATGATATTTATTAAAAAGGTTCTGATTGAACATAATAGATTATACAACAACTACCGATAGATGGATATTCTTATTTAGAAAATAGTTTAATCGAGAAAGAGAAGTTCTGAACTGATTCAGTTGATATAGATATTTGAAATAAAAAAGGAAACAAATAGTAGTAGCATGCTTATAGAAAATACTAATTTCAAAACAAGTTTAACTCCACTGAAGCCTCTTCTTTAGAAAATATATTCTTGTTAATTGTTGTGGTATATATATAATGGATCATCAGATGAATGATGATTCATTCATGAATTTGTGTTGAAATATATGGCTCAATATATATCTGGATACATATATTCAAATTTGAATCATTCACACATATATAAAATAATACAAAAATAGAATAAATAATAAAGAGAGCCAATTTTTTAACTCCAGATCCAAGAAAATATCCTGATAAATTGTGAGTATTCAAATTACAAAGATATATATGAGTTTCCGCAACATCCCTTAATAATAAGTGATTATTTCACAACATTATATAATTCATTGAATCAATCATAATGAGATTTTAATTAATGGAATTCGAGATTTAAATCATCCTTGTATTCTGTAAAAACAATTGCATGAAACTTTGATAAAATTGTATATTCAAATCTTTAGTGAAAAAAAGTCAAATGTATGGTCACTTCATAAAATTACAAAAAATACCAAATATAGGGTTAACATACATAGAGTTCATTCTTCAAATTTAAGGATGACATTGTAAGGATTATCACAAAAGTAAGTGTGAGGATCTATACGTTTGCTTTATAAATGTAAGGATCCATACATACATAGGGTTCTTTAACCATACATTCTCTCTTTGTCAAACCTAAGGTTTCAACCAAACATAGGGTTCTTTATCCATACATTTCTCTCAACATATATTTTATTAACCATACACACTGATCTTTAAACACAAGGGACAATAAAAACATTGGGTTTATTCCTTATGTTACATTCTTCAATGTACAGTATGCACATTGTCTCTGAAATAGACATAATGGAATTTCAAACACTACGAACAATATTTCACACGAATAATAAGCATGAATATAATTCCAAAATAAGGAATATAAAGAATATTAATTTCCTGAAATACACATAATGTAATATCATTTGTAAAACAAACAAGGGTATTTATTAGCATAAAAATCTATTACATTTGTATAGTATTATTAAGACAACACGTCCCTAACAATTAACCCCTATTTGATGATCACAAAACCCTTAAAAAATAATAACATAATTTAAAACACTGTATATAATTACAAATAAAATCATTCAAATTTCAATTTTACAGAATTAATGAAATGTTTTGTTTATCTAAATTTCTCCCCCTTTTGTGATATCACAAAGAAAGTGATGAAAATGAATAAAAACATGTAATTTTTCATAGATCTATAAGTGAATGTTTTAATAGTTAGTTTAAATAAATAAGAGTAGATTTTTACCTTGATATATAAACATCATATATAAATAAATAAATCTCAAAAAATAAAAAATAATTAAATTTTATTGATAGAAAATTTTATAAATACAATAATTAATGTGACTAGGAAACAAGTTTTATCAATAGAAATGGATAGGGTACCAAGGAATGTGTGGGAGTTAGATCAGTTAAGGTTCTAATGATTTTGAGCATCATCAAACATATATTTTAACTTTTAGATTTTTAACTGCAACATCTTCATTATACTGTCTCCCAATTTCATAATCAAAATACTAGAATCATGAATCATATGAAAATTATCAACACGATTGACATTAAAAAATTAATGTAAAATCATATCTTATTTCATAATATAGTCCAACTATTCTGTGAATTTGTATAGTAGATATCTGAAACTTGGTTTATTCTGTGTTAGTTAGTCAGCTAGAAATTTATGGTTGTCCAATAGGACTGACATAAGAGCACTATTGCATTGGATCTTTTGAAGACTATCAATCTTATCTACCATAATAGAGGTGATTTCTTAAAATATTCGAATTAGATCTAGATTGGTAGTAGGTAAAAAGATAGATGTACTGGTCTAAGCAATAGTACTCTTTATTGAATCCAATTGACTACCGAAATACCACTTTAGATCTGAAAATTATAACTTAGAAGCAACTTAAAACATATTTTCCATATTCATTTAGCATCTCTCTATTGAAATCATTAAATTCATTCTTGGAAATAGAATATTCATTAAGATCCTGTAACTAATTCCCTGTATCATCAGAATAAAAATTAATATTATCATTCTATTCATGAGACATATTAAAAATAACATAAATGTCCTCAACATTATTAGTCCTGGAATCATATTTTCCTTCATCATGATGTTTTGACTTACTAACTGTAATAATTTCTAAATATCATGAAGTAGATTTTTTAATAGACATATCCACTATGTTTTCAATTTATTTTCTCACTTGGACATGAAAAACAATCAAGAAATTCAATACTCTCATCACTTTCAGATTTATGTCTTTCATCCACATGATCAGAAATACAGAAAATTGGATTCTCAACAATTTCAGTACCCATATTTTCAGATCTAACCAACTATTACTATTCTGGAATACCACATTCTTCCTCTTGGACAAAAATTAATTCAATATTCTATAGATCCTTCATCTGACATTAAATCTACTAATCTTCTTCAAGAAATTTGTCTTCCAAATATTATGACTTGATTGCCTCAATGAAACCCCACACGAGTTCTCCATTATGTGGATATAATCTTCTCTATGGTTTTACAACTAATTATATTTTCATATCCTTTTCTTTCTCTTCTATTTATTATTATTCAATAAATATCAATTATCTTTGGCTTGGTTTGGAAGGTCCATCCCCAAGGTTTTCACCAATTCTTTCATTCCCAATTGTACTTTTATCCCCCTTTAGCAAATGATTCTGATCTTTATTGTTCATCTACACCAACTATCAATAGTATTGATTTTACTATACTTTAGTGAAAAACTAACTTCCTCAATGTTCCCACATTGAGTAAATTGTTGTGATGACATTTTATTCAATAATCTATTATTAAATCCATGCATTCATAGTAAAAATTAGAGAGATTATCCTTCCATAAATATAGAACGTCATCCTAGAATTTGGATGATAGTAGTAGTGAAAATATATGAACATATTCCTTTTAATATTCTTCTTTATTTCACATAAAAATAGAAACATGTTATACATGTCTCGATATATATTCTTCTCAATCTCATCCATTGTTGGGGAAAATCTTTTTTGAGTAAGCATAATGAATATTTTATGGTATGCCTAAATGTACATAAAATCATATTTCAAATTTTTATTGAACCATAAAGAAAAGAAATATTTTCATCATAATTATGATTCTTAGCTCTGATATTCCATATTTGAAATGAAGGTCCACCTCATAAGCATAGTTCAAAATTTAAAATATTTCATTGGAAGAAATGGAAATTTCGTTATCTTATATTTCAAAAAACAATTATATCATCGGAATCTCTAAAACTAAACTGAACACTGTTATAGAAAAATTTCAGTTCTACCTCAATAAGAGACTATATGTTCACCTCATTGAACACATATTCCAATACATTAAAAGGTATAACTTCTTCAGACGATGAATTTTCTGATAGATCCATTCAAAATCAACTCATTGTACTTGAATAATATTTCATCTAGACACAATCTGATGCTTTCGGTCACTTTATTCACATTATTCTAATATTTTATATTTAATCATTTCTTGGAAGTAAATGTTTTGAGGTTGTAATATTCTACGATTTTGAATGAAAATATATGTAAAAAATTTTGGTATTCAAAAAGGGTTTGAGAGATTAAATGGTTAGGTATTCAAAACGTTCTTGACAGTGCCTTGTTTCCCATGTCATTACATAAGATAATTATGAAAACATTGAAAACATGATTAATGAATATATTTAAGATAAAATAAATTAACTAAAATATATAGAACGATGAAAAAAATATTAAATCAAATCAAATATCATTTAATTAGAAAATAAAATTAATACAAATAAATATGAATAATTAAATAATAAAATATAAAATAAAGTAAAATTAACCATTCAAATTAAAAAGACTAAAAAGATTAACATTTTTTTGAGAATTAAATAATCCTAACTCTCCCTTAATAAAATCAAAACATACAGTGGAATCTCCTTTAGTAAAAATATCAGTTAGTTGATATTCAATATTTATAATTTTAAATATAAATCCATTTCAAGAACATGATCTCTTAGAAAATGATGTGTAAAATCAATATTCATAGTTATTGAATGAATTATTGTATTTTTGATTTATTTATTTCCCAATTATTATCACATAAAATAGATGAAATATTAAAATTTAATCTAAATTCCATAAGTTTTTTTTCATCAATAACACTTGTGAACAAAAACAACAACAGATACATATTCTTCTTCAAATGGTGATAGATAAACTGACTATTGTTTCTTACTTGACCATGATACTAATGATTTTCTTAAAATGTTAGAGGTTTAAACGGTAAATTTTCTCTCTAATGTACAATATACAAAATAAAAATCTATATATAATATTAAATTAAAATCAGAGATTTTTTTATAATGAAGAGATTTAATAATACCTCCCTTGTATATCTAGAAATCCTTTTGACAATAATAAGATGAAATTCATAAGATTTTTTTTCAAATCTAGAACATAAACATCCAAAAACCATAATATCATGTCTGGTGGAAGTACGATATAATAAAATACCAATCATTTATATATATAACATGTTGTTAACTGGTTTTACAAGTTTATCAAAATCATAATTTATATTGGTACACATCGGAGTTATAAATGCCTTGTTGTACTCTAGACCAAGAATATTCAATAAATTGGTAATATATTTAAATTGGTTTAAAATATTTGCAAAATCATTTTGATAAACTTTAATTCATAAAAATATATTCAATTATCCCATCATACTAACTTCAAATAGTGTTTTATAAGTTCGGAAAAATAATTACACTATTTTCTATTGGTTGAAATAAAAATTGCATCTTTAACAGATATTAGAAATAAAAATATTTAAAATGAATTATTTTTATTAAAATATAAATGGATCTTCTAATCCAATAAAAAATAAATTTTTTAAAATATACGATATTACCCTTTCAATCCAAGCTCTACCTATTTGTTTAAGTCCATATAGAGCTTTAGTTTGATTAAAAATATAATCTAGTTTTTATGATTTTCAAAACTAATAGGTAGTTCGACAAAAACATCCTCAATTAAATATCCATTTATAAATTTAGTTTTAACACCCATCTGATAACATTTAAATTTCATATGAGTTGAATAAGATAAAATACTTCATATTTCATCTAATTTAGCTTCACGGGAAAAGTATTCATCAAAATCTATTCATTATTCCTAATTATATAATTTATCTATTAAACTAGATTTTTTTCTTATTATAATCACTTGATCATCTATTGTATATCTAAAGACCCACATAGTTCCTATTACTAGATTATTTGATGGTCTTTCAACTAATTCTCAAACATCCTTCCTTTTGAATTTGTTTACCTCATCTTGAATTTCTAACATCTAACTCTCTTCGTCAATGGTTTATTCAAAAATATTTAGGGTCTATTAGATATATAAAAGTAAAGAATTCAATTTGTTTTCTTGTATTTCTTATAGTTTTTATTTTTATTATTGGGTACTCTATTATAGTTTCTAAAGGATGATTCAGAAGAGTTCTAGATTTTATAGGTAAAACACTTTTAAGTTATGTATCACGTTCTGATGAACTAGACTGATTTTTATTAATGATATTTTCAAAACCATTTTTCAGGTTTTCAATTATCATCTTATTATAAGAGACATTAATTTTTTTAGTTTTATATTTCTCTTTATTAAAATGGACAGTTTCATCAAACGACACATGAGTAGATTATTAAAAAATCCTTTATTTTTTTGTAAAACCTCTATAGGATTTAGATGTAGGAGAATATCTTAAAAATAACCCATTGTCATCTTTTGGATCAATGTCACGACCCGTCCTCGGGGCCCGTGCTGTGAATAATCCAAGACCGCCATCCATATGCCAGGGGCTGGTAAACTAGCACCAAAGGCGTAAATCCCGATAAAAAGGGAAGACATTCCCTTTATAATGTAATCAAACACCATAGAGTACAAGCGCATGCAAACACTAAGTACAAAAGAATGTGCTGAAAAGTAAAAGGGCCAGAATAAAAGCCAAACAGTAATGTACAAGGAAAAGACAAAATAGTAGAAAGGTGTCAAGATGCTCCTGGATCGTCCTCCAGAGTTCCTACCTGAAGGGTAGGTACATATGGCCACCTCAACTCTCCATGTCTGTCTTTCACCTCTGGGTACCGTCTCATCATAAAGTCCACCTCCAGCTACTGTATTGTTGTGAAGTCCACCTCTGGGTACTGTCCAGCTCTACAAGCCTCAACCACGATCAGTGATGTCCGTCGTCTGCATCCAACACAATGAGGTGCAGGCATAACCCATGTATAGGTGAGTATATCGATACTCAGTAGGGACACCGACACCCTCAAGGTCTAACTAAATCCAATAAGGATAAACCACAAGAAATATCTCAACAGATAACCCTTACTTAGGTATATGCCCATACATATACCTAACTTATCAAGTAACCCATTTCAATCATGAGGTAAACACAAAGGTCATTGACTCAGCTCCAACCAGGATTTTCAATAATTATATCGAAACCACAACTGCTGAAGAGCTCCTCCTATGGCGAGTACAGTGATCATGTCACGACTCCGAGGTGCTGCTCAATAACCATAGATTGTTGAGGTACTCATCCTATTGAGTACCGTGGGTCTTCCACCCCAACACAGTAGTGCTCCTAACCATGGGTCTACCACCCCAACACAGTAGTGCTCCCCCTACTAGCCTACATAGGTACTCCTACTGTCGAGTATCGTGGGTCTGTCACCCAAACATAGAGGTACTCACCGTCGTGGGTCTACCACCCAAACATAGTAGTTCACCCCACTGGGCTAGAAAAGTTACTCTAGCTCGAATCGGACAAGCATTCATCATATCTCAGCCATATACAATGTCTTCGTACTCCGTACGCTCATCACCGGGAGGATCTGCTCCATGAGCTACTAGTTGATACTCCAATTATCACATTTTCCAATGAATAAGTATCTCAAAGGACCTCTTTGTCAAAGGGGTCTCAATGAAACAGACGGCGTGTCTATCAGACGACCAATCTAGGAATTATTAGCCTTTTAGTCACGGGGACCCGGTTGGTTTCATGTACGAACCAACCCGGCCGAATCTCAACTGTACCCTGAACTCTCGTGGGGTATATCCAAAGCAACTGTTTCTCAACGAAATTACTGACGCCACTGATGATTCGTCAATCAAACATCTGTTCAGAGAGTTATTGGCTTTTCCGTTCCAGGGGCCCGGTTGGTTTGTAAGCTAAACCAACCCGACCATACATCAACAACATCCAAACCACAGATAGAGTATGCCAATAGAACAGTCTCATCAAGAGGAATCCAACGTAGTCTATGTCACGTAAATCGGGCGTCCGATCCTCATGTTATAAGCGTTTCTGTTCCAATGTCCCGGTTGGTTTTGAATTCGAACCAATCTGGCCGTATCAAAACTTCGTCGAAACCTTGAGTGTAATATACCGAAACTACCGCCTCGACCAAAGGAATCCTATGCAACTGAAGGTGTGTCGATCGGAGGTCCAGAACTCATGTTATGAGTATTTAATTGAATATGGTCCGAAAATGGGGGGTTTGGGCCCGGTCCGACCCGACCCAACACCCCCTGGGTCGGCCCGAACCTACTGGACCCGACCCGGGTCCAGGTCCGGCCCGGCTGGGCATGGCCCGGCCCGGATGGCATGGCCCGACCCAGCTGGAGCGGCTCGGACCGGCTGGCATGGTCCGACACAACCAGAGTGGCCCGGCCTGCGTGGCCAGCTACAGGCCGGTCAGCTTGGCCCAGCAAGTCACGCGAACTGGGGGGGCACAACCCCTGCTGCTAAATGATACTGGCGGCTCCAGTTGGTGCCGCCCCACCATCCCAGGATCCCGCATGGCCGCGGGAACAGTCGCACCACCGTCGCGACTGTTGCCGGGGCGGAATTTTTCTGGCAGTGCGCTGGGGCGCCGCCGCCTCCAGGCAGCCTGACAGCTCCTACCGCCACCTCCTGTCGTCGGCGCCGCCGCAACGACACGGCGCACCGGCAGTGCCTTCCGCGGAGCACCGAACGAGTTCCAGTGGTCCAATTTTCAAACTGTTTACGCCTGTATCTCTCCCGGGACCCGTTCTTCACTGTGACAGCTTCCAAAAGCCGTTGCGGGCCTGTTTCATCGTTTCCCTTCAATCCGCGCATCAAAAAACAATCTACAGAGGGTCATCAGCCCATGTTTGTTCAGACCGCACCTTCCGCGTTAGGTGTTATCAATTGTCCAAGGTTAAACATGGTTTTACGAAGATCTAATAACAAATTTATTTCAATAAAATTGAAGCAAACCATCCCACAATCTTCCCGAAAATAACTACACCCAACCCACAACGAAAAAATTCACGGATCAACTTGATAATGAGTTGATCTGCGTTCTTTTTTTTAGAAGAGAAGAATCATTTAAATATAAGCATACTCAAAATGAAACCCCTACCTCAAGGTTCGTCTTTCGTTGATGATAACACGAATGGGTGGACGTTAGCTTATTGACGTAAATGAAAGAGAGGAGATGAAGGTGACGATGATCGTTGGTGTTTGTCACTCCCGAAAAGTCCTTTGATCCCATCTCGACAATCATACGTTGATGATCCGGTGTATGGAAGGAGTCGAGGGTGGCGTCGGCATTCTTCATTCTTCATTGGAGGAAGAGGAAAAATATCCAAATGTTGGGCGCCATGCTTCGCTGCTAGCTTTCCTCCGCTTGAAGAAGCCATCCAGAACTCCTTCCCTTAGCCTCCTTTATATAGGAGTGGTAGGCTTCGTCATTCGCATGCAAATCATTAATGGGGGATTTATGACAGAGGGCTCCACCCAATTAATCTGATGTGGTGGAGCATTAAAATGGTGAGGAAGTCAAAAAGGGTGTTAATGCATTGGTGGTCCCCTCATTAAAAAGTGAGGTTTCATCCTCCTCAATTAAGAGGGGGATTTAAACCATAGAGGCTCTTCCTCATAAATGAGGGGGAGTCAATGAGTTATGATTCCCCTCCCATTAATGGGAGGCATCATGTGGTTTCGCCCACAATCAACCTCACATGGGATGATGGATCTCAGTGGGACCCACCAACATAACCTCTCATGGGGGTTAAGGTGTGGCGATCCCACCACCAACTCCCAAGTGGAGCTTCTAACCACTTTATCCGCATGACACGTGTTTAACAAAATAAAATAAATTGTTCACTTATTTTATTTCATTAACCCACATATAACCCCAAAAACTAATTTTCATACCTGATCATCTACCATCGTGGTGAAAGTCTTCTTATGAAAAAACCCACGCTACGAGTTCAATGGTGCCCTCATATTTCAATTCCGAGAACCGGCTCAAAAGATAGAAAAACTTGTTCATTCGTATATGGAATGTACCCGAGATAAACTTCAGAAATTGATTCCGGGCACACCGAGCCTCACAATCAAATGTCATCAGAAGCCACAGACTTGTAAAATTCCAAATAAAATAAGAAAAAAAAATCCTTGAAATTTCCGGGTCTTTACAACCAAACATACCAAGGCTATCCTTGGTGTTCAAGATATACTCCATACAACCAAAATCTAATGTAATTTAGTTTAGGATTTCTTTTAATCCAAAGTTCATAAGGATTCTTTACGAAAATAGGCCGAATTAATGATCAATTCTTGATATAGCATGTTGTGCTTATAGATTGTACCTATAATAGGTAGGTATAATATATTCATTTATAATAGTCTTAGAAAATTTGTGAATTTTTTTGTTTCCACTTTCAACAATTCCATTTTGTTGAGGAGTTCTTGGTGAAAGGTGTGATTAATACACATATTTGAATAAAGGGAAATGAATTCCAGATTCTCAAATTATCCACCATGATCACTTCGTAATGAAATTATCTATAACATTTTTATTTTTTAATATATTTTTAGAAACATTTAAAAGTAGTAATAGATTCACATTTTAGATTTTGTAAAAAAATCCCTGTTAAAATAGAATAATCATAAACAAAAACATATATATATATATAACCATTCTTGATACCCTTATTGGTCCAAATATATCCATGTGGATATGTTCTAGAAGTTTTGATTTAAAAATTTTGTTAATAGTTTTGAAGGATTATTTGTGTTTCTTTCTAAATTTTCAGGCATAAAAAAATATTCCACAATCAAAGATCAGACTAGGTAAATTAGAAACTATATTTTTCGTAGATAATTTATGTAAAGAATGAATATGAGAATGAACATGCCACTTGTTCCATAACCAGAAATCATTTTTCATAAAATGTAAACAATTAAATTATTTTTCACATATGGAATTTAAATCCAGCGTATATACATTATCAGTTCTAGGTGCACTAAACATAAGCAGTTTATCTTTAAGTATAGAGTAGGAATTGTTAGAAAAATATACATAATATCCACCATCATATAGTTGAGTGATACTTATCAGGTTATGATTGAGACCTTCTACATATAGTACTTTATTGATTGAGACTGTTTTTGTATCTCCAACACATCCAAGTCCCATTATCTTTCCATTGACATTTTCACCAAATCAGAGAAGACCTCCAACTATTTGAGTTAGTTTATTGAAGTATTATGAGTTTCTACTCATATTCGTAGATTATCCACTGTCTATATACCAAATAATTTTTTTTATAACCTATTTCCTTATATTCCTCTTCAATGAAGCACATATTTCTTTTCAGATTTGAATCTTTCTTTTCTGAATTAGATTTTTATGAGATTCCAGAATCTTAAAAAAATCACTCAAACCATCATTCATTTATCTTCTTCATTTATTTTCATTGTCATCATTTTTCTAATATTTATTTTCTATTAATATCTTTTAAAATATTATCTAGTGAAAATCAGGTCATAAATGACCTCATTTTATTCATTAATAACATCTAAATTCTCTTGAGTCTTTCACATCCCTCTTGATGTGTCTTGTGAATCCTCTTTTAAACATATAAATATTTCTAAACAATCCTGCTAATTGATCTAAGTCCTTATCAGAAACAAATGTATCTGAATTAGTTTCCTCTATTATTTCTTGATTTATTCTTTTTCTTTTCTTTTGTGATGTTTTCTTTAGAGTAGTATTATCCTTTTTCACTAATAATTTTTGAACATCGGTTTCATCTTTCATTTCTTATTCATACATCATCAGGGTACCAATTAATTCTCTCATTGTCATATTTTTGACCCGTGATGATTGTCAAATTGTACATATTATTCCATTCCATTTAGTTGGTAGTACTCTCAGTTCTTTAAAAGAATGATCTTTTTGTTTTATAGGATCAACTAAGGACATAATATTATTAATAATCATTGTAATCATTTGAATCATCTGAGTGATACTTTCTCAATCAATCATGC
This sequence comes from Viscum album, assembly GCA_963277665.1. Classification (NCBI taxonomy): domain Eukaryota; kingdom Viridiplantae; phylum Streptophyta; class Magnoliopsida; order Santalales; family Viscaceae; genus Viscum; species Viscum album. Next base: position 1,970,544,227 of record OY728128.1, read on the forward strand.
TGAATGTATCATATTTTAGTTTTTTTATTTCATACCTCATTTGTCTTAAATTTTACATTCTTTCATAATAAAATGAAATGGTTTTCCACATTTCATATCTTTTAGGACATTCTGAGACACAGTTGTAATCATCTTGTCTCAGACGATAGATAATATCATTCATAGATTTAAATTTTTTTTCATGCATAGACTCTATATTAGAATTCCATGTTGTATGATTTTTTAGAATTATATAATGAATAATGATCTTACAGTAGACTATAAATTTCTGATTCATTAAATATATAACCATCCCTAATTTTTATCATCCATTTTTTTAATTTTAAAAAAGGGAACTAACCATTGACATTCCTTCTCTCTGATAAGTCATTTCCATATTTTTATATACCTTATACATTTATATTTTTTATAAATTTATTCAATAGTTCTACTCTGTACCAATTATGATGTCAGAATATACAAATAGAAAAAAGAGGGGGCAAATTGTGTCTTTTAAAAAAATCAAATATATCACAATTCGTCCATTTGATATTGACTGGTGATTTTGCGGGTATGTAGTGCTTATCTTCTGTGTAAACTTATGAGAAGTGGATAAAAATGAAATATAAAAGATGGATTTTTATAATATTTTGAGGCTCAAATATCCCTTAATCCACTTCACCAATCACTCCCTATATGAGTATGGTGAATTTTTCTAGTCATGTACTTATATCTTAAGACCAATCCACTATAGAGTGAAGGCAGTGGAAACCATTACAAATAAGAATATAGACAGAGCATACATCTTATTTAATAGAGGAACAAAAAATAAAAATTAAGAGTGAGAAACCGATACTCCATTACAACTGAGTATGAGCGGTTGAAACTCTCAATAAAGAGATATTGATTAAAAAGGTTCTGGTAGAACTTCACAGCTGAAACATCAACTGATGGTAAATGGATCTCCTTCTTCAAAAAATAGTTTCTTCAAGAAAGAGTTATTACGAAGAGATCCACATGCAATAGATCCCTAAAATTAAAATACCAATGACTAATATTATCATATATACAAAAAATACTAATTTTAGATCACATATATCTCCACTATACCATCTTCTGTAGAAAAAAATAGTCTGGTCGATTATTGCAGTTGATCTGTAAAATATTATCACAAGAATGATGCTTCAATCATGAATATGTGTCACAGTATATGGCTCAATATATAACTCAATATATATCTTCTTTCATTCAATCATACAAACATAAATAGAACAAATACGATGATAGAATAAAAAAAGAACAACAATTTCTTTTTTAATTCATGATCTAAGACAATCACTTAATAATTCATAAGAATTCAAATTACTAAGATATATCTATGTAATAATAACTTACGTTAATGATTGGAGTGAATTTATATACATAATTATAATATTTTAATCAGTCATAATGAGTTTTGAATAGTTCAAAAATGTTTTATTAACCACACACCTTAATCTTTCAATATAATGTATAATATTTTAATCAAACATATGTTGACACAAAATGTATGGTTGATGATCAATATATTTTCTTCTCAAACATGAGGTCCTATACATATATAGGGTTATTTAGCCATACAATTCATCATAGTCCAACATAAGGTTTCATCAAAATTCATGGTTATTTAGCCTCACATTTGTGTCAACATACGTTTGATTAAACATAGGTATTAATCTTTCAACATAAAGTATAAGACAAATGTAGGGTTTGTTCCTTAAATTATGTTCTTCAATGTATAGAATGAATAGTGTTTGCAGATCATTCTTAAGAGAATTTTAAATAACATTTATGAAAATTCCATGTCAATAATATGGTTGAAAAAAATTCCAAAATAAAGAATAAAAAGAATATTAATTTTATAAAATAAAATAAAATTAATATAATTACTAAAAAACAATGGTATTGGTGGTCATCAAAATTAATAAGATTTATAGAGTAATATTGAGACATTACATGCCCAACATATATATTTATGTTAAACAACATAAAATCCATTTATTCCATGAAATGAATTAACAAAAATATAAAACATAATAATGGATTATTTCATTATCCTCAAACCACCAACAAAAAATATAACTGATATTGTAATATCTATGATAAACAATTAAACAAGTAACGATAGTTATGAAAGAATAATTAATATAGATGAAGAATTAATTCCTTGTATTGATGGAGAGAAATTATAAATTTAAGTTGCATAAGAACAATAAAATAGTCTTTGTGGAATAGTGACTGAATCCCTAGGTTATCCATGGCTCAAGTGAATATAAATTTTATAATGTAGAGAATAACTTATAACCGAATTTATAAATAAATTTAGTCTACCTTCACTATAATGTGGCCAATTCGACTATTATTTGGTGAAAATAATAAAACAACAATATAGTAATTATGAAAATAAAAATTACATGACCCCATATGAAACCCATCTAAAAATTACCTCATTTAAAATTAGGTCACATAACACAAGGAAAATGCGTAATTAAATGGTTGTTTTTATAAAATATCATTAATTTTTACCCTAGACCACCATAGCATTGAGTTTGTCCCCCAGTTTGTTCCAATTGAATATCCCAATGAAGGAAAACATGAACACATTAAAAAGCACATAATACCATAAAAGAAAATCCCTAATTAGACAAAAAGATTTATTTTACTCTCCATATTTCTAAAAAACAAACCCAATAAAATCATTATTAAAGAACAATAACAACCCAAATAAAAACTATGAATTCATGATTTTCATAGCTTTAAAAAATATATATATAAATCTCATGAATTTACTAACACTATAAAAACCGATTAAAATAGGGAACAACATTCTATTAAATCTTTCTTAAATGTATGTAACCAACGCAAAAACTCAAATATAATATAAAATTTATTGTATATTGATGTAGAAAACATGAAGGAATCTAAAAAGGAGATACCAATCAAAAACGTTTTTTAAGAAATTTGACTCTAAAAGAATTAAAAAAGTCATCAGACATGGGATAAACCTCACTATAATCTATAATACAACATAATCCACATATAATAAAATTTCACCAATGCATGTCAAAATTATAATTCTTCACCTTTGAACATAAAAAAATACCTAGAACCTGTATCATGTAGAAAAAACAAATTAATGGATCAAAAAAATACTGGACTTTAAATAGGTTAAATAGGGCTACATGTAATGACTTTAAAATAGTTGGTTCTTCACCTTTTGAGTTTTTAGGTATTTATGGATGAAATCACTAAATTCAAAATCATTAATAAATTTAAAACTGAAATCAACATCTTAATAAAAAGTATATAATGGTATTGTACACTTAAATACATAGTTTACAAAGTTAATAATTTATTATGGATCTCAATTTTGGGAGAAGTTGTGTTCTGAATAATTTGATTTGAGAATTTATTAGTTACCAAAAAGAGTGAAACAAAAAAATTGTATTAGATTCCATTACATGATTTATTTATAATGATTTTGTTTTTTACATTTAGAGATATATTTTGGATGAACTAAAATCTGAAATAGAAATTAACCAAATCATTTTTTGATCTCATGGACTGAAAATTAAAAGGGTAAGAATAATTAAAAATTTATTAACCACATAGATTTAGGATAATTGAAAACAATGGTTTATTAACCAAGAACTTTGACCAAATATATTATTTTAAAAATTAAATTGATATTATAATCATATGTTATCATATTTAATTAACTATATTATTAGGCTTTCCTTTACCAATGCAAACCAGATTATGGTTTTTTTAAATTATGTTTTATTACGATTTATAAATCCTCTATATACTATAATAAAATATTTATTTATATATAATGATCTGTAATAGTATAAAAATTATTCAAAGGGGGTATTAATATATTTTATTAATCCTTGATTAATTTTACATAAAAGATAAATTGAACAAGAGTTAAAGTATATTTCCTTATTATTTTTTTCATCATTGTGTGATTATATTAACAATAATCCATGGTTATTGATCATATGTTTTATATGGTGAATGATTGATATGAGATTGTTTATTTAATATCCAGTACTTATTCTATAAAAGAGCATGATTGTTGAAACACTGAATATTATCTGTGGATGATTCGATGATTACTATATTTGATTAGATTTACCAATCTCTAGATTAAATTTTTATAAGTATAATTGGTTTACAAAATTGTATATAATGGTTTGAAACATAGAATATAATTAATGTATATATAATATATATTATTTTTTATTATTTTTATGTTAATCTATTTTTAAACATGAGATTTTTTGGAGTTGAATAAATGTTTACTATGTGGTATTGTGAAATTAAGTAATATATGAAATGAGGTTGAAAAAGACATAATGACGAGGTTACGTTAACATAGATGTGGGATGAATAGATGAATCAACTAATAAAGAGTAATGGGATAGAAAAATTTTAAATATATTTAATGAATAAATAATGTCATATAATTATATATTTAATGTATTGGTAAATATTTCATGAAACTAACAAATTATTGTTAGGTTTAATGAATTGTGACGTGAATTATTAGAATAAAATTATGTATTTTTTTTGTAAAATTTTGTTATATGGTTAGAATTATATATTTTTAATTATTTTCACTACTTTATGATATAGATAACCAAACTAAAACCCCTAGTGAATCATCTAACATGTAAACTCATTGTGTTAAGGATATAGGGGATACATATAGCCAATTAAACCCCTTATTAAATTATTTCATTCTAGTAATTATTCTAGTTATAGCTATGTATAAGATAGAACAATATATGGATATGAAATTATGATGTTTTGAAAATTGCATGAACTTATACATGGATATGGTAAAGGATACGATATTTGGGATATATTAAATTAATATTGGAGGATGACTTGATCAATGGGGATGATAGTATAGTGTACTATTTTTGGTTTGTTTTATTCATTTACCATACATCAAATTTTCTAAAAAAAATTATGTTTGTGAGTGAGGAAATGGGTTTATTGATTTACCTTCATTTCTATTACACTCTTGTAACACCCTATGTTTTTTAAAAGTACACTATATTTTATAGAATATAATACACACACCACAGAGATTAAGCGAACACAAAAATATTATTAATTAAATATTACAATTATAACCTAGTCATTAAATTTTTTGTTGTGAATAACATTAACCATATTATGATATATATAATATTTTTAGCCAATAAATATTTGCTGAATAATTCATGATAAATAAGAATTCAGATTTTTGTAAAGTTGTTTTATATGTTTTCTTTTAAAATTGTTTTTATTACTTTTTTTGAAAATAATATAAAGAAATTTCTAATTTTCAGAAAATTTATTTGATAATATTAAAATAATTTTTCAAATTATAATATCAATATTATCTTAGGATAAAGTTTTTATATTTTTTTGAAAATATTTATTTTCCCATGAATGGTGAATAATATATATTTTTATATCCATATTTTTATTTTCATCATTACAAAGATAAATTTAATTTTAAAATGGATTCACTATAAAATATGTCATATAATATTATTAATAATCCATTTATGTACATTTAAATAAATTTCATGGATTAATTTTAAATAAAAAACATTTTTATACTTAAAACGTAAATATTTTAAAAACTATTTATTAACGCATTTTTTTGGGTTTAGTATTAATTTAAATCCATCCACTTATGTGTTTTTATTACTTAAAATGGAATCCATATTTTTATTTCTTATTTTCATATTTATTAAATTGAAGCTCCTTATTTTTATTAAATATGGATAGAAACCTTTAAATTTATAGTTACCATGGTAAAGGGTAAATTATGTAGGTAAAGATAAAAAGTTTATAAGGACATAAAAAAGGACAAAAAACATTGTTATACATTGATTTATGTGTAATTTTTTTCCATAATCACCAATTATTATGTATTATTTTATTTTAGGGAAAATTGTATAAGATCGTGACATTTATTGTATTTTTTTAATAAAAAATAATACATGTTGTATTCCTATTTTTAATAATTTTTATATTTCGAATATAGTGTTATAAAGACTATATTTTAAAAAATAAGTATTAATTTGAAAAATAAAATATATTTCTTCATCACTGAAATTTATTTTTAATTTATAGTGATGATATTATAAACTAAAATTCATACACTACACTGGTAAAGTAAATATTTATCTTATGAAATTATCAAATATACTATATTCAAAGTAGTCATGATAACATAATTTGAGATATTTAAGGTGATCAATGAATTATCTATAGCACAGTGAAATTTTGATTATTTTAAAAAATTACATTTTAATTTCACTTTTACTTTTAATCTCTTTAAAGTCATAGTAATGAATGGTATCAAAATTGATAATATTAATATATAAAAGAGTTTAATAATATATTTATTTTATTCAGAAATTATAAAAATATTAAATAAGAAACAAACATAATAAATGGTTGAAAAATTCATCCTATATATATTTATAGGACATTCAGAAGCATTTTTATCTATAATAGTCTTAATCTATTGTAATATTTTGAGAAATTGTAAAAGCACTGTTCATATCAATTATAAATGAGAAGACCATACGTCACATATTAACATCAATTTTATCCATCATTATCAACTAAAATTTATCCATCTCAATTATGAACATCCTTAGATATGTATTTGTGGTTATGGACCTTATAAAAGACCAACCCTAGTTCCCATAAGAGATTTTGTAATGGATCGCCTTCATAGAATATGTAATCATCTTTAATGGATATTTAAAATAGCCTTCTTATTATACAACCACATAATATGTAACAACCATATAAAATTTATTAATACAATAAAATATATATTTAATGATTTTATTATGATTGCTAAAAAGTTATATTCCACATTTTATTCTTCCTTTTAAAAATGAGAGAACCACTCATGTGTATGTATGACATATTGTCTCCAGGCTGTGGTGTAATTTATTATTCATACTAACTTACCTTGAATGGCCCAAAGGCCTTCATTTTATTGTTTTTTATAACCCCCCATTAATGGGATGAGGGGAAACACTTACAAGTCCCATAGGCTTAAGAGAAATTACATGACCTGAAGGTATTACAAAATTTAACCAGATTATAACTACAATGAACTGCCCCTCCCAAAAATTTTCATCATGATGGTAGATCTCCACCTTCACATGGCCATCTAGCAAAGCTTTTCATGAAAGTACAAGCTGGTCTCGATGGAATAGCCATACCCTCTCATACTTCCAGATCCATTTTTTCTTCTCCAGTGAGTGGGCCTTCTCTGAATTCTCCTCTAGGGATTATCGTTTTTTGTAGAGTCCATCTTGGGGAACTGCTGATAGCCTGAAGGCCTTGAGGTGTCCTGAAGGCCATATTGGTGGTCCAAAATCCCTACAGACCCAAATTCCTGGGTGCATGGTGGCCTTAAGTACTCCTAGCCCAAAATGGTAGCCCAATGTGAATAGTCAGGCTACAAAAGTACCAAACATTAACATATATAGTGTCATCTATAGTACTTATACAATACTTCTATAGTACTTGGTAATATTCCACTTTAGGGTTTCAGACTTGGGTCTCATGGATAGACTTAAAGATACTTCACTATCTGGGCTGGGGCTCTTGTTATATTGATCTCTGATTTAATTTGGTGGTTATAATAATTGAATCAGTGGATATTTATGCTAATTATGATATAATATTGATTAGAAAAAATTAATATACAATTATTCTCCCAATCTATTAACCATTAAGTGAATGATATCGTCAGTCATGTGTAGATACAATCAACCATCCTTGTGAAGTGATGCCAATCAATTTTCATATCAAAAATTCAATGATTGTTCTATAAATATTATTAAATAATAAATTATAAAACTTATATCATGGAACAAAATTCTTGAGATGATGAATATATATCCCATGATGATGAATTGGAAATTGTGTTACTAGACATGATATATAAAATGAAGTAATTAATAAGTGAATCAATGGTTATAATAAAATATTATTAAAAAATGTGGGTTAAGATGTTATATGAGGATTATATAACATATTAAAAATATGAATATGGTTCTAGTGTTAATTAATCATTGGGGAATCCTGGATTCAACCACCATGAAACTGGATTACATTTGATCTGAAGTAGCAAATCAATGAACACCTAATCTCTAAATCAAATATATAAGTTCCCACTCATCCAAGAACACAATGTGTAGACTCACCCATTCATATGAATCAATCCCTGACACCCATTAATTTTTATGTGCATCACTATTATCATTTTGGGTTGTGTTCATAATTGTTGTTGTTTTAAAAATCTACAAAACCCTACCTCGATCAGGAAAATCAATATAATGAAACTCTTCTCTTAGTATCATAAATTTCATTGATTCACCATCATATTTATAATTTACTCAAACTCCTATAGTATATATTCTTCAATTAATTTCTAATAATTTTGTGAGTTGATTTTCTCTTATCAATATCCTATAATACACTAAGATTATATTCTCCAAATAGATCCAAAGAATATACTATAAATAGATTCACATCGTGATTTCTGACAAATTTATTGAATTGAGATCCTCTTATTTTTTCCCAAAAATTAATATATTTAACATAAACTCTATTTTATCCAAAATATTGTATGTCATGAGAATCTATATGGATCCCCAAAATACCTCATGTTAATATTTCCATCTTCTTACCTCAAATGAATTGAGTTTAGATTCACAGCTTACTGACCAAGTATCACTTTATCTTACTTTAATAATGTGATAAACCTAACATGGAATCACTACCATAACAACATCACTAAACCATTTCTGGGTAGCATTCACCTAGTTCTCCACTTTTCATGTTTTTTAATTATTTGGGAGAGATAATAGATTTATAATCATAAATGAATCCATCGTGTTCCTTGACATACAAAAAAACATATGGATTTTTTAATTAAACAAAAACAAGCTATATATATTCAGGTTCACCTCCCAAATTTCCATAGCAAGCCTATTCCTCATCCCAATATGTACTCTAAAACATCTAAAATATTCCTTAACAAGAGTCTAATTCCTCCTTATAATGTTATAAATTCCATATATTCTTTTATTATGAATTTAAAATATATACTAATCAAATACTTAGATAACATATGAGATACTATATTCCCTTTTTTCAATGTCCCCTTAGATCAACGTTGTTAGTCAATCACTTTCTCTAAAAAAGTAAATACTAGAGGTAATTATTAAATTTTATTAAAAATATTTTATTTAGGTGAAATTTTCCTAAATTTGGCAATGATACCCCACATGTGACTAGTTTAACAACCATTCTCTCATTGAAGGAATATTTCCATCATCATCTCCCTAAGTGTCTGACTAGATTTCAACCACCGGATTGTGGGGGCCATGTGATACTACAAATAACCAAAATTGATCTATGAAAAAATAGATATTAAATACCTGATATTTTGGGCCCTTTTTGAACAAAATATATATAATAAATTTATTGATTATACATGACATAAAATTTATGACTCTTCACAAAGGGTTTTTTTCTCCTTCATAATCCGAATTTAATCAACGATTAAAATAAATAAAGGGTTCAACACTCTAGAAATCCCGGATTTCATCACACAACAACACGTGTTCATGTTAAATTTCAGCAAATGATAAATCTAACATATAGAAAAATATTTAATTACATTTCATCTACTTGGATACAAAGAAATATTCTATTGAGGACAAATTTCCAAAAAAATGATCATGAATTAAATACTATATGACTATTTATGTGAATAAAAATTCCACCCCAAAACAATATTATTAATTTATATTGTGGTAATATTTTTTGATATTAACTACATATCAAAAATCATTAACATATGTTGAAGCCCATATAAAATAGGAAACTTCAACAGCATTCTATATCTTTTATAAGGAAATATTTTATTGGGATGTGGGTCAAAGTTTCATAAGACTAGTTCATCATGGACTGGAAATTCATTCACTTGATTTTTTTATTACTAAGAGTATAATCTTGGTGTCAATGATGTTATCGTTCACCTCTTCCATAATTATTGGATTGTTATAATTATTTATTATTCAATTACATCATGATAAGTCTAAAAGGATTGATGAACATTCAGATGGAATTATTTTTAATAATGACACTCTATGGTTATTTAGGAATTAGTCGATGTCAATAATGTTACTGGTTATCAATAGTAAAAATTTAGTATGAAGTATCAACATGGATATTGAATGTCTATGGGACCTAGAAAAGTGGATTGATTTTCCTATAAATGGGAGTTCAGCCAATATGAAATATATAGAATAGTTAATCTTGATCAATAATATTGAAATTATAAAGTACATTGTAAATCGAGAATTAATGTATGCTAAAAATTTCATAATGTGTTTTTACTGATTGTTTTCTTAGTTAATTATAATATGTTTTAATTTTAGTATTGTAATTATTTCACATTGGTTCTTTTAATATATAGGGCAAGTGTTGAAGAACATTAATCTCATTTGTTCATTAATTACAATATGTTATTTTGTTTCATGTAATTTAATAACTTCAAATGATTATGAGTTTGTAATCAGGTTTATGAAAGCTTGATATACAACTGTTGGAATGGATAAGAGACTTAGTATGTTGAGCATAATGTATAAATGAGGTGTATTATTCATAACGATTTAGATTCAACTATCTTTATCTACTATGGAAATCTTGCGGATTAATGATTTTAATTCAAATAGTTTTATTTGTATTATTTGGATCGATATTTCATATGGTTCATGGAATTATGTATAATAAAATAAACTTCTCATACAATGATATTACATCCCAATGGATGAAAATTTGATACAATTGACAAATAAATTCCAAGAAATAGTATGTTTTTTGTGTCGTTCCGGACTGTTTTTCTTATTTATAAAATATATTCATCATATTTCATGAATATGTAACTATAAGGTAAACTTCATAGACATACCCTTCATAAAAACGTTCTTCTTAACCTGGGGAGAGGAAACATAAGAATTTGTGAGTGCTAATTCCCTTTAAGGGTAAAATTTTGATATATAAATATAACATGTGGACAATGTAGTTGGATGAATTGAATAACATTTGAAAACCTTGCCCTTTATATCAGTTATCATAAAACTGAGTAACGTATTAAATCATGGTAGCCTTTGTAGAATGAATCATAATTAACTCAATAAACAAGATCCATGAGAAGATAACAACGACATAATACATAAACTGGTAGGATAGGTATATGAATTCAAAATTTATTGTTAATGATTCCCACCAATACATTCATAAATTTTTAATCTTAAGATAACCACCAGTGTACCCGGTTCAGTCATGGGATAGCTTCTCGTGTACCCTCCATTGGTCATGTAAAAAACTTTTATATAACATCTTTCAAAAATAGGATAACATTACATATACCCTATCATATCATATAAAAATAATCCGTACCAAATTATTTTGAGAGTCATGTAGGTCCCACCAATAAAATAAAGAAAATAAAATGTATGTGTTCTATAAGATCATAGAACATTCATCATATTAGAACACATGAAAAAGAATATATTTCATAATGATTTCATCATTGTATATCTCATGGAATATGAATGGGATTCATAAACATCGACTCATTATTAAAAAATAACTACTTTCAATATAATAAGGATGATAGCATTGGATCATATCCCTAGTAAAGCATACAAAAAATATATAGATTTCGTCATAAATAGAAAATTAATTTTAAAGATCACATGGAACATTACTTGGGAAGTATAAATATAAACAATGAAAATAATTAGTTAAAATATAATCATTTCCATAATATTTATGAAAATATTATCTAAAAACATCATTTGTTATTTATAATGGAATACCCAATTAATTTAGTTCTTATTATAGTTGAAAATTATTTTCATGACATACATGATAAAATGGTGATTCTTTTCCATTTTTCTATAAAAAATGTTAAAAATATTCTTATTTGGGAAATTATATTAATATTACATTTAATAATGTTTTCAGATAAAACACGTGTAAAAATTTATTTAATTAAACAATGTATAATTTTGAAATAATTTTTTAAACCATTTTTATAAAATATGTATATTTAATAAAAAGTATTTCAGAAAAAATAGAAAAATAGTGCTGATTATTATATAAAATATTAGTTTGAAATTTTTAGTAAATAAATAGAATAAAAAGGAATAAAATCATGTAGTTTCATTATATAAATAAAGTATGAAAAAATTTAGGCCTCTCTTAAGAGATATATCATATGGTCTTAGCCTTGGAAACCTTATATTAAAAAAATCGACAAATAATGAGATTGTATCATAAAACCCTTAACATATTAGTATCTTTTGAGTAAAAGGTCATGAGAAAGAAAGAACATTATGTGGGTATGTAGATATACCAAAATGTCATGACACTAATCATAAAAATAATTCATGGAAAATAAATACACTATACATAATAAAAAATTGTTTAATATGATATATCTCCCACGTATATAAAAGTTTGATGAAAATCTATTACCTTGAGTTTCAAATTTTTTCAAACACATTTGAAAATAAATTATATTTAATACCAGATTATTATAAATATATTAAAGAACAATTTTTACATATATCATACGATGTTGTATATAGTATTGACTATTCTTCACCCATTCATTATAAATTAAATTCGATAATTTGATTTTGGGTAATAGATTCTTATTTTTTAATGTATGTTTTGGATTGGAATTTTTAGTCCTTTTTTCATATGACTATGCATGGAATAGATTTCAGGTATATGATTTATATATATATATATTCATAGAAATCTATTAAATTTGGGGACTAGGAATGAATTACACCATTCTTTGAGATGGTAGGTTGTAGGTATGCATGTCTATTGTTTCAATATTCTTGATATATGGATTGAAATATGGTTAAATTTTAATACATAATTATAGAATAATTTTAATATTATAGGTATAATATATATTAATTTAATTATCCATGTGACTAAAATTGTGGAAATAAAATGATAGTAAAATCACAACTTTTTGTTAAGATATTTTTCCACATGTATGCACATGCGACATTATCATTTCCTGATATATTTTGTGGTTTGAAGTTAGATGTGATATTATAAATCAAGATGTTTCATAATTCCATTAATATAAATTACAAAAATTAACTCCATAATTATATCCTTCAATGATATGTGGAGAAATAAAAAAAATTACATTGGTTTACAATGTCATAGCTCAATATACACACGATCTGCAGCTTTGTTTCCCATTTGATAGAAGAGGATATATATGTATGTCATGACATTGACATTATAAAATCTCATTATATGGGATATTCTAATATTTTTATATAATATTTTTTTAAGAATACTCTAAGGATTTAGAGGAATAAATAAATTGAAAACATATGTTTGATGACTATACACCTTCATTAGAAAGCCCCTTTATGTTTCCAACAAAATATTTCATAGAAGGGTTTCCAAATAAAAAAGGTCTCTAGGATAAGTGGGAATTTATGTAATTTATTTTTGAAGGCATGTGATTAAATAAAGGGTTCTTGATGTGTGAAATAGAGTGGAGAGTGGGTGCCATTTTATAAGTGGGGTAGATGACATACATGAATATTTTAAAAAGTAAAAGGTGTACCCACAAAATTAAAATTGAGTAAGGGGTCTAAAATTTCACTTCATTGAAACAAAAATCATTAATGGTTGCAAATTACATTTAAAATAATATTTTTAAATGTTTTTATGTACATTACCCTTTATCTTTTTAGATTGACCCCAAAGTTACCATGTTTTAACATCAATTACAATAATTAATGTTTTCATTTTTTTACTACTCATTAAGACAAAAATCAATTTCTATTGTAATATAATATTAATTATACAAATTGAAAATATGGAATCAGTTATTTCTTAATAAAATATATTATTTTTTAAAATTTAACTTAAAAATAAACCCCCATATGTTATGAACATATGGTTTCTTGAAGATAAACTTTCTACAATTATATAAAGAAGAAAGATAAAAATTAAATTTGAAATCTGTAATCTTAAAAAAAATCTGGTTTAATAAATATATAATTTTATAAATTTTATTTTAAAAATAATGATTATATAAAATATATATTTTAAATTATATATATATATATTTATTTTTAAATAATAATCTGTAATTTTTTATTAATTATAAAAAATAAAATATTTCAAAAAATATTAAAAAATCTATCAATGGTAGTTTTTATTGGTATATTTAAAAAACAAATCTAAAATTAAAAAATAAAATTTCCAAAATTAAAATTATTAATTTTATTTTTTGTTCACAAAAACTAATAAAATCACATTTTAAAAAATATTTCTTTTTGAAACATATAAATAAATTAAAAAAATGAATTATTTTTATCAAAATATATTATTTATGTAAACAAATTCATAATTTTTTAAATGTTGTTGTTCTTATTCATACATCCATGATTACTATCTATTTTGCAATGGTCTTATTTAAGTAATAATATTAATATATTATTTAATATTATTATAACATGGTGTTTAGTGTAACAGAAGATATAGAATAAAATATTTTGTTGTAAAAAATATTTCATAAAATCACAATGTGTTGCATTATACCACAATTAAAATTAATTTTTCCCTAAAAATTATTCACTCAGAGATAAAAAATGAAGAATAATTTTTCCTCATCATTTTACCCAAATTACTTCTTCAAATTTTTTGCTTCTCCACAAAACATATACCAAGTGAGAATATTTTTAAGTAGAGAATTCCCTCTATAATGGAGAATATCTAATGGAAATTCCTTATTGAAAACATATTTTTCTGATGGGGTTCAGTACATGTGATGTATCGTCTATGTTTTTTATTCGGAAAGATACATGAAACACATAGTGGATTAGAGAGAGGATAAGTAGAAGCACCTACTGTTATGAAACAATCCTGATACTATAACTATTTTAAAATAGACCAATATAACTTGGTATTTGTATTACCATATATAAAATTGTGATTAAATTATTCCATGAAGAAAATCCTAGAAACAATATTACATCAAATTTCATATCACAATGGGGACTGTCATCATAACTTTTCTATCCAGTTTGTGATGTCCTAATGTGTTTCTGGATTGATCTAAAGTTATATACAATTTAATATGGTATATCAGTTCCAAATATCTTTATATGAGGAGCTTCATATCTTTACTTTGGATTTCTACACATCTTTTTATACAGGGCTTCATAATGATCCTTATAAATTATCATGTTAAAGCTATTCATATACAAAGTCTCAACCAATGGTATTTCCTGATCATAACCACCAATAAAATCCATATCATAATATCTCAATATATATTTGATTATTGATGTAATATATTTCATATATCATCTATCCGAGGTTTATATATAGTGACGGACAGAACTCTATATCGAGATATTACTGAAGACATCAACAAAATATTGAGGTGACCCTCATATATAGATTAGATAGAATGGAATGTTGCACTACATTAAACCATAACATATCCTTAATTTGTATCCAATAAATTATATTTATTTATAACTATTATTTTAAATATATGAACTATGTTTTCATTTTAATGCATTTGATTAGAAGATGTATAACATTTCTCCCATTATATTTGTTGTGGTGTTTGAAATCAAAATTTGTTGTGATTTTTTTCCCATTTACATTCTTGTATGTGTAATGGTTATGGACTCCCATTATATATTTTACTATAATAATTATCATGTTGAAATTCCAGGAATCGAGAAACATATTATATGATATCTTTCATCATCTCATCCTTGAATAAATACCCTTACAAATATATATATATATATATATATATATTCATAATTATATGTTGAATAGACTTTGAATAACTATGATCCTCCTACAATATAACTATCTTCAAATATAATATGGATGAAACACATACGTGGTTCATACATGAAATCATTCAATCACATTCCTAGTTGTACTTGGGAATAAATCTCTCATTGTTCTCTGGCTCTACATAATCATTCTACACCTCTACAATCATAAGGTGTATGGATTATTAAACACTCTTTTGAGAATGATATGATTTCCCCAATACATCATTATTTATAGATATATCCTTTTAAAATCCATAAATATTGGATATTTTATGATCCCCTTTATAAATAATCATAAATGACCCTTTCGAACGAAATCACTAGCCACCTTGTTCACTTTCTTAGGGAGGTAATATATTAAGAACACATAATCTATAGTCCTCTCCATCAATCATTTCCATGGAATATTCTATTTTATATATGTTACTATCTAAATTAAACATATATGATAAATTTATATATATCTCTAACCTATATCTATAATGTTAATTCCTCCATATATTCAATGTAAAAAAGTACCTTAGAAAACTACAAACTAGGAGTTTGGAAATTTTTCTTTTAAACCATCAATTTTATTGAAGAATAATATATAAAAATACATTTTAAAATAACATGATTATCTCTATTATAATTGTATAAAAAACATTTTCATTATCTTTAGCATCATTTATATTATCTATGACGTCACATATCATAGTGGTAGGCATTCCACACTTATTGGCCTCAGTTGTGTGTTCAAGCCCTGTGGCCTTACCAGATGTGACATGTTTCATTTTTTACTAAAAAAATATTATTATAATTATTTTGAAACACATATTAATATTATAAAATTCCTTAAAAATAGTCTAAACAATCAATGATCATATAAACCCATATGTCTTATCAATTCATTTAAATTTATTAATTGATAATTATTCTCAAATAGTATATAATCTTCAACCTATGTGTAATATATTCTTAAATATAATAAAATGTATCCCATAATTTCAATATTTATAATAAAATCCCATTACATAGAACATAAAAAAGGGTTGTATATGAATTGGATCTTATGATCAACCATAAACTAAAAATTAATTATGGAATCCATAACTCATAATTTAATTATACATGATGCCATATATGATTCAAATACTAAAAGGGTCCTTAGATATTTTTTGATTATTATAAAAAAAATTAATAAATATATACAACATAATTATTGAATCAAAATTCATAAATACAAAAACCCATAGACATTAATGTAGCGGTAAAATACAATTCTTTCCTTGTTCTATGGGATAACACTTAGTTTAGGTAATTAACTCACATGATTACTAATTTCCTAAAATATAATATATTGAATGACATGAAATTATTTTCTCTATTACCAACATTTCCTAGTAGAAATAATCTTAACCTCTATATTATATAATCCTATCTATGAATCTTCCAATATTTTTGAAATGAAATAATTTTTATCTTCTTTCTAGTGTGTTCATTACCATATAAACCTTCATAACAGTTCATTTTCATCTTGTTTTATGTGTTATGAATCCCACTAAATTCACAATATTATTAATATATCATGAAATATTATTAGTCATAATACCACTGTCATTATCCCCATTTATCTACAATTTTGGTTTCAAATAATAACTTAATTTCTATCACAGTTAGTGTTAAATTATTTCTCCAAGATGCAGTTATTGCATTAAACCAAAGAACATTGTATCAGAAATTTTTACTATAGTGGGAAAATAGAGAATCATGGGAATTAATTTATCAGAATTCATAAACAGGGAAAAAAATTTAAATAAATGAAACATTAGGTTTATCATAGGTCTTTTATCATCATCATCATCTATTTTAATTATTCATGATGGTTCATAATGGGTTTTTGAATTTTTAATGAATATCAAAAGGGTGTCACAAACAAGGTGTGCATCAAGACCTATTATCATACAATAAGTGAATAAAAACTCTAGTAAACTATTATATTTTTCGAATTAATACACATATGTACTACTATTATACAACTATATTCACTTATATTACCAAGGTATGGATTTAATTTCATGAAATCCTCTTGCTCTATCCATCAACAAAATTATTGGGAATTTTTTGATACAATGAATTATCCTTAGACATACCCTTAGATATATGGCTATGAATCACACTAATGTTCTCTCATAATAGCTGTCAAAGGTCAACTAAACATTCATAATATGCCAACAATAGTGGACCAAAAAAATAGATAAATATTAAAGCATATTGTACATATAATCAATACATCTCACATATACATTACTAACTATTATAAAGGATTAGTGCTTCTAGAGACAAGATACACAATATTATTATTTCATGATATATTTTCAACATCATCCGTAATGATCTTCCACAATAGTAAAATTAATAGTCATTCCCTAATTAAAATAATTCATCATAACTCATCGAAATGAAACCAAAGACATGGTGAGATCAAATGCTCTTTTTTGAAAAAAAATTGGATATCAACATAACATGAGAATATGGGTATGATAAATTGGAATAAAATTATATAATAAAATAAAATATATAATAGATCATAATCACGATTCATGACATAAGTCTTAAAATATCATTATACATGCATCAAAAATGAATTAAGCGACATGATCTATGAGAACATTACACTGGAATATGACATATACTTGTGTAATTTTTATCATCATATATAATATAATTTCATGAATTCTCATAGATATTTTCATAACTATTAGGCTTGGACTAAATGCGAGTGTGGATTCTTTGGGCTTTGGATAAACACTGATGTACCCTCTTCTAGGCATGGTATAAATTTACATGGAACGAAATTTACTCTTCATATAATCTATTTTATACCATATGATATTCTAAAAAATTAATCATTACCTTATGAATTGGAAAGATTTATATTTTACACCTTTGAGAGAATTAAAATCATGCATAATTGTTCCTAAATATGATAAAACATCTATCATTTAAATCCCACTAAAAGTAATGGTATTCATAATCATTTTATAATATCATAACTTGTATGAATGGCATGGGTTTCCTAAAAAAGTTCATAATAAACATAAATAATATATTTAAATAATAAATATGGTATAATTAGATCATCTCCCCATTATATATTATTTTTCATTAAACACTTTCATTTTACATGTAAAATTATTTTGAAAGATCAAAGGGAACATTTCTTAATGAAAATAACCATTCCAGATTTAAAATACATAATTAATATCTAAATATTTACCAAATGAATATTAAATAACATTCATTGAAAATAACATTTTATAATTTTAAAATATTCATTAATTTATATAGTAGTAATTATAGTGTAAAGTACCATTCAAGTTGTTTCCATTTAAAAGAAGATTCCTTTCTTATTGTTAGTAAAAATTATATAAGAGGCTTGTTCAGAAAATGACATGAATATTCCATTTATATCATTTTTAAAAGTAAAACATGTGTAAAAAATCATTGAAAAATAAATATAGTATTTTATATTATTTTTTGGAATAATTTTTTAAAAAATAATAGATATAAAACAAAATGTATTTTTGAATGAAGAGATAAATAAAGTCAACTTTTTGTAAAAAAATTATTTCAAACTATTGATTACATTAAGAGAGGAAAAAATAATTTAAAACATATAATTTCAATACATAAAATGAGGAGAAAAAATAACATGTGTTACATGACAGATAAATTATAATATTTTATCAACTAAAACTAAAACTTAAACAATCGTGAAAAACAATGAGATTGTATGATATGCAATTATCTCTTTGGTAATAGTTGAACCATAAGACCCATGAAAGAAATAAGATTATATAGATATATATATATATACAATAATATAATTAAAATATTAAAGATATGCATTTATGGTAAAAATATATACCACTCTAAAAGACACATGTGGTTAATATAAAATGTGCCTAATAGAAATAAAATTGACATGAAAATCCATTACATCAATTTTCAACATTCGTTATAAAAGTACCTACCTCATGTATAATAAAATTATGTCTACTATAAATCTATTATAGAATCATACACACAAATGAGAAACCATATTTAACTTAATTATGACATTTTATTACTTATTTTTACAAAACAAAATGTAGAAAATCATATTTCAAGTAATGAATCCTTAATTATTCTTGTATATTTTCGTTTGGTATTTTCTGAAAAATTACATTGATCATGGTTTGAAAATAAAAATAATGTTTAAAAATTATATAAATATCTCATATATTCTTTATATATTTATTATTAGTATAAAATTAATAAAATAAATATAAAATGAATTATACCATTTTTAAGAGGGTAGGTCATACGTACGCATGAAAAATGTTTCCAATTTCATTAAGTACGGACCAAAAGAATGTTGAATATAAATTAAAACATTAGTAATATTTTTTATATCATATGTATCATATATAATATTTTAATGAATAATTATTACAATCCATTTTAAAATAAAATTAATAACACATCACATCGGTTCGTGGAGGCAATAGTCCACACGTACGCATGAGTGAAATTGTCGTTTCACAACCGATTTCAAGCTAAGAGGTAGATATTATATTATAAATTTTTTCATTTAATATTTTGATTAATATCATATATTAAATTTAAATCCACAAGTAACCCTACCTGTGAGAGGATGTGATGGAAAATTAATTAAATTTGTTTACTAGCATGTAGTTAATCGTACATGTAATGGACGATTTCATCTCTTGCTAGATGAATGTAGTGAAAGATGTAAGTAATTTAATTAACATAATAATATATAATTATGTAATATATAATTTTTTTATATCATTATTTTTAAAGAATATTTGATGGAAATAGAGTAATAAATCAAATGAAAACATATGGTTATAGATTATAACTCTTCTTTGAAGAACCCACTTACGTTTACACAAATTCTTGATTAAGAGGGATTCATATCAAATATAAGGCCTAAAATAGTTATTTATAGATTTACGGAATTTATTTTTCATTGTTATTGTATATAAAATGTTTTTTGGATGTGTGAGTTGAAATGGAGAGCATGTTCCAATTTATAAATGGGAGAAACAACACACTTGTAATTTTGACAATGAAAGTGGTATACCCACATTTTTAACATGAAAAGACCCCCAAATAGATAATTAAAATATTTATTATTATATAATAATGAAATATGTGTATAAATTGTTTTATTACATGTTATTAAGTCATTTTATCTTTTACACTTTCAATTTACCCGCTGATAAACCAGTTTAAAACATTAAGATTATAATTAATTTTTAATTGTTGTATTATTCACTCAAAAAAATTTGTTGAAATTAATATATATTATTAATAATTATTTTTTAAAATATGGGATCCTTCTGTATGAATTTCATTCTTTGATTTCACAAAAAAAAATTAAATTACAACCATAGACATGATGAAACATCGGTTTCCCAAAGTGAAAATTTTCAATTATATATAATGTTCTCATATAAAAATTCATCATAAAATAGATTAAAATGATTAAAATTTAAAAAATAAATTTATAATTTAATTAATTTTACATCTTTAAAGATATTAAAATAAAACAGATCTTGTAAATTCATTAAATAAATTGAAAAATGCTAATAACATTAAGTATTTTTAATTATTCATCAAAAATTAATCAGTAGTGTAAATTCTCAAATAAATCTATATAGATATATTTTTAAATGAATATAAAAAATTTATTTATATTTTTTAATAAAAATTTCTATAATGTATGTAACTATTTTTTTGTTATAAAAAAATGAATTTGTTTGTACATTTTTATTTATGAAAAATATAAATTCCCTATAGAAAAATCACTATTTTTTAATTCATAAAATTCATTTAAATAAAACCATTATACATAACTATTTAATTATTATTTTTCATATTCACGCAAAAATAATTAATGGATATGTAATAAAATTTATTTTTAACTACTTATATTAATAGTTAATTTTTTTTGTTAAAATATGGCGATTCATGTAACAAAAACTATTGAATAAATTAAATTATTTCATAAAAAGTCAGATTATTTATTTTAGTGTAACTACTATGAATAATTTTTATCTTATATAATTTTTTGTGGCAAGTTAACACATTGATATTAGCATAGTCTTGTAATATATGGAATGGATGATCTAGATGGTGAAATTTGTTGGAATGAATTTTGGGTTATAGAGAATGCATAATGAAGACCATATTATTCTAATGTTCTAGTATGTCAGGTTATATCGATTGAAGATAGTTCTAATTGAGAAATAAGTATGAGAAGTGTTTTATAGGAAGTCATTGGTCTTTGAAATTGTGACTGTGGTAAGAAATGTTTATTTAAATATGTTGTACGGAAAAATTATACTAATTGCTCTAATGGACTTAGAAGATATGTATTAAAATATAATTTCATTTTATAATGTTCTCATGAATCCCTGCTATTTATTTTAATTTTATATGATGGATGTACAAATAATGATAATTTGACTAATTTCAATTGGATCTGTAGGTAGTTCAAATCAATAAAGTTATCTTTTTCTGATTATATATTGGAGTTTCTTCTTTTATCATCACTTAAATTATGATGATAATTTGTGGTTATTATTATTATTAACACTAGTAGAAAATTTATTTTCTATTTTATAAAATTAGAAATTTGATACTCAATGATGAACATCATTGAAGCGATGTTAAGGTACCATCCTATAGTGATCTTAAAAGAAATAGAAGGTGAATGTCACTAAATCATAATGAATTCTACAAGAAGAAACTAACATAAGATATTTCAAATGAAACTAGTCATATTATGTTTGATTGTTTTGGTTCTAAATGAAATAAATTTGTATGGAAATTAAATATCATGAATATTTTCATTATTCTGAAGGAGAACATCGTCACACCATAAATTGATATTAGTTGCTAAAACATTAACTAATGGACAGATAATGTTCATTATTTGTGAAATAAAAATAATCTATTCTAGTCTTGCATAATTTAGTATGGAATATTTTATATTCAACTGGTGAAAAAATATACATACATTATTATATATCCACAAATTTTGAGGCAGTGTATCTAATGAATTGTTAATTCGTAATTGTTTTTAGTAAAGAATAGTTCTTATATTAGATGAGTAATGGAGGATTCTTAAAGAATATTATTTCTTGTCACATCTGTGGTTCATAAAGGATTTCTATTTTTTTCAATAATGAGATGATACCGGCAAGGGGACTTGTTATATATATGACCTATAAAAAATTAACCTATTATATTTTATATTTACACAGTGAGTTATATATAACACTCTTCACATGAATCAAAAATTAAATGGTTGTGATTTTGTTATAAGTATAACTTATGATTATTCAACATTTTTTCATTGAAGGGTAGATATACACAGTGATAAAAATTTAATATTATAAACATAATTTCAATTTTATTCATTACCACAAAGATATTGAAATGTGTATTTGTTTTTTGAAATGTAATAAATAGTGAGTGTTTTTTAACACAGATGGATGTCATATGCCAGATAATATGAAGGTGGATCTTATAAACTCATATATTAAGGTTTCTAAAATTATTTAATAATATGTTTGTTTTTATTAAATTATTACTATCATTAATGGTACTATAATGAATTTATTTATTTATATAATAAAACATAAGAAGTATTCATTTGATTCGTTTAATTAGAGGATTGAATGACCAAAAAACAGAATTTTTTCAAGATTTAATGTGTATCCGAACAAAAAACGATGATGAGAATACCAAAAAATATTTTAGTTCTTCTTTCAGAAGAATATAATAATTCATGATAATATGTTTTTCAAAACTCAGAAAAACATTGGAAAAAAAATGACCAAGTCTATGACATAGAGAGATTAAATTTTGAGGTTTTACCTTTGAATTTTCAATGTGATTTGGGTATAAGAAATCAGCACATCATGATAACTCAAAAACATAAGTTAAAATTTATGATAATAAAATGATCCATCAAAGGAATTATTTTATAAACAAAAACTAGATATTAAACAACATAATGTTTTTTGTAGTTTAACATATGTACATGTAAATAAAAAAATATTGTATCAAAAACCAAATTACATTTCATCTTTTCATATAGAGATGAAAAAATTATATATCATTTGTCGGATGGTGAAAGAATAACAATATTTAGGAGCATAGTTGTTGACATCAATGAGAATATTATATAGTAAGAATTAATATAGGATGGTAAATATATTGAAAAAAAATCAATCGTTTAATTCTACGTTCATTCGAATATTTGTAGACCAATAATATAATATGAGACCATCTAATAAACATGAGTAATCCAACGGATTTATAAAACAAAAAGGTAAAGGTGGATGAATATTGGTTGATATTATTATATATTCATGCTCTAAAAGTCACATAACACATCATTTAGGAACATGGTTTGAGGGAATAAAGAATAAGTTGTACTTATCCAACTCAATATAAGATATGAGTTAGAAATGGGATACCAGTTCCAATAGATGGATTTGAAATAAATTTTCTACACACATCAAATTCTAGAGAACATAAAAATGTAATGGAATAAGATTCAACTAGTGATAAATAACACAGGGATTCATCCCTAAATTAAGAGATATATTCATTAATTGTTAATAGATCATGGGAGATGGCTTAAAATATTATATGTAAAAAAGAATAATTAGAAAATATGGGTTTAACCAAATCAAGAAGATGATAAGGGAAATAAAATTTACTATGAAATAATGGTTTTGATGGGTTATTAATATTATCAATGAGTTCATTTATCGATGATATTATCACTGGTGGTAAAACATTCTTCACTCCAAATAATGTTGACTATTGTGTAATTGGATGATCATTATTTGGAATAGATGTATGTAAAATATTATTTTCTTTTATGCTGAGTTAGGGGACAAGATTAATATAACATATCAAATTGATGTTCATGATGATTGAGTATATAATTTGGGTTTTTATATTGAAAAGAAAAATATATGGGATGATGAAAATAAAACATTAGTGGAATTATATATTTTATGGATTAATTGAATAATAATGATTCAGTAGATATAATTTGGATCATTTTTGTTTATAAAAACAATTGGATGATGTAAAATTCATCATTTTATTTCATGATAAAAATATATTTCTAGTGGTACCATATTAATTGATTATTCAAAAATTAATGGGTAATTTTTATGTATTCTACAAGATTACATATTTCAACCATTATATGAAAATATTACTAATGATGATAGAAATTAATAATAAGGCTATAATATTTATTCAATTGTAGAAAGAGTATATATGTAACATAATTGAAATTTTTTTATGGAAAAATTTCAATTTTTAAAAATCCTCTTATCATTAAATTTAAATTTTATAAGGTATACACATCTACAACTGAAGATGGGAATCAATACAAGGAGATAGTACATTATTCTTCAACTAGAATATATTTAATGAATTCATTGATTTATACATTAATAAATACATATTTTTAATTATGAGTTTCAAGAATACATATGTATAACCTTTTAATGGAAAATTGTAAAACATTAAAGACATAATTCAGTTCATGAATCCAATTGAATATTAAGATCAATGTTTTTGGGAAGAAGATCCAATACAAGATATTTTTTATATAAATTTTGTTTGAGACTTATATGGGAAGAACAGAACAACAAGCTCTATGTTTACATGTATATGAAAAAAACATTCATGGATGTTTTGTTATAGAATATAGTTATGTTTAGTATAGTGTAAGAATAATATATATATATATATACCATAGATGATATGATTGTGATCCCTTGTCCAATGATGTTTCTAAAGGAATAACTAATAATTATAAAAGGGGGGAAACATTATTTTTCTAGACAAAGTGACTTTCAATATGTGATAAAATATGGTATTCTATATAGGGGAAATAAACAGATACCTGATGTACGAAATCCTCATTAAAACATTATCGGAGAAGGTGTTAGATCTCTAGAAGATTGTAGGTACCCATAAGCTGGTGGACATGTTCATCTAAGAATTTTTATTATTTATCTATAGTGAAATATCCGGCCTCATGGGTTCTTGGGAGGATATAAGAAATCTGTAGAAATACTAGAAAAATGGATATATGGGTAATTCTATTGAGGTGGGTTTCTTGTGTTTCCCAATAACAAGTCTTCAAGTGGGAGATGTTTTTGGTTTTAAGACAATAATAAAAACACTAGATGTTCATGCACTAAGAATATTTTTAATAAAATTAGACAATAATATAAATATTACCTGAGTATGAATTCCATATGTTTTCTCAGCTTCATTGGATGTAGGTTTATTATAATTATATATCATATAAATACATAAAGAGTTCCACATTTTGATTGGAGAAATTTCTTGAAGGATTTATCTATATTAAAGACTCTGTATTTTTACTAGACCATGATGTTAAGGTAAATAGTGTTACTAGAGATCCATAGTTATAATTAAATATAGTGGGTATTCATGTAATTGGAATAGTGAAGTATCCTTGGCTACTTTCTATAGATTCTTATTAAAGAGAGTAGGGACTAAAGCTAAAATTGCTGAATATTTAATTATTACAATGAACCATGTCTGCGAAATGTATACAACGAATTAGAAATTATAGAATTTTAATCATATCATAAAAAATTGTTTTATGTGGATTTATTAATTTTATGTAATATTTTTAAATTAAATAACATATTAATTTAATAGTTGTTCCAATCGTTCATATAAGATATTTTTCTCGAGAAATTAATCAACTGTATTAATTTTGTGCTATATGAATTTTTTTTGAATTTACTTCCATTTAATTAAATGTTTGTGACTTTCTATTCTTGTGTGTGAAGGGCCAAAATAGTTCGGTCGGTAGGGATTGGCGATTTTATACTTATGGTGAACTCTATCAAAGGGAGTTAGTGTTATGTTTTTTCAAGTTTCTATTATGTTTATCTTCATCATAACATCTTGGGGTTTTAATATTAATTTTTTGGAGGTTTTATGAGTATTATATTGTATTAATTTTTAGTGTGGAAAGTGTTCATATAGAAGGATCTTCCAATAATAATTGTCTTCCCAACCTAGTGTAGATACGAGTGTATGTTCTATAAATCAACTTGATATTTCTAAATCCACTATTATGATTTCCAACCAAACAATAGTTTCATCTCAATTTACCTAAATCCCTACTTCCAAATGAATTTAAAAGGGAATATGTACTAGGATGCATCATCAAAACAGAAGAACACAAAAGGATATCAAATCAAGAGAAACAAAAACATTCAATTAAATTTTGAGAGTATGTCATAGCTATTTCATACACCTATGAGGACCATAAAATATCTCAACAGTGTTCTGGGCGAAATTCAATGTTACCATTTACTATATGTATCAAAAGTCATCTATGTTTTCATTGGATAAAAATTAAATAAAATAATCACAAATTAGGGAGAATATTAACTATCATGGAGTTCATGAAATAGTGTCCCAATACATACAAAACTGGATAGATTATAACGTCTTAAAATTATGAGATCTCAAGAAACAATAAAAACGTAATAATATAAACACATGTCCCAATGGGGTGGGGAATTTCACTCCAAAAATAAACTCAAATATCAAATATTATATGTAAATATAAATTAATTAATTATATGTATTTTCCATGAAAATAATTTTTCTAACCATAGGTTTCATATTAGTAAATTTAAACATTACTGATAAAACTAATGCTAACGAATGAGATAATATTGACAAACATGAACAAGATACGTAATTATAAGAGATTTTCATGAACAATGATGTGAAAAAACATTTATCAAATATTCAACATTATAAAAAATCCTATGGTTTGGATCACCAGTTATTATACCATTATCTCTCACTCCATGATATAGTGATAAAGACAATGCATGAGGTATGTAAACTCTATATCCTAGTAACAACACAAATATTGGGAGACTTACCTAGTTTTAGAAAATATTAATCAAAAATATCTAGAATAAAGGGGATTTATTTGATCAATATTTAATTGATTTTGGAAAAATACACCTTGAGGATGAAATACATGTTATTAATATGCATACTACAGATTAACCTATTAAATTATTGAATATTGATTGATCTAAATTTATAATATTTCTCCACCTAATAGCTTTGTGATCTCATCATATCGATATTGTGACTATAGTAATAATTTATTATCATGAGTTCCAACCTCATGAGAAACATCACCCACTTGTCCTGGAAAATCATTCAATGCTAAATTAGACAGGTCCCTAACAATGGGTTTAAACAATATAGTAAATTAAGTCAATGAAATATTATAAATCTAATGTAATCATGGTTATTATCATCAGACTTATTTGATTAACATTAATCTGAGAGTAAATATTACGAAGGATGATGAAAATTGGTATAAATAAAGGGAAATCTATATTCTAGTTGAGTGAATTTTACTGCGCCCTCGAAATTTTAGAAATATTGAATTATTAATATTAAAATTTATTGGATATCCAATTCAATTTTTAACACATTTTTTATGAGATGAGAAAATGTAGGTAAAAATTGATTAATAATAAATAGAAATGAATTATATATTTTTTATTCCACTTATGGTCATAAAATTTTCTACTATAATTTGCTAATGTATCTTACTATTTCAATCAATGATGTTCATAGTAATAAATTCCTATTGAAATTTACAATGAGGTTGATGAAAAAACTTTTTGTTAGAATTATATCTATAATAAATTTGAGAATTAGAGTTTCATATATTTTACCTCCATATAATATTGTATTATGTACTCCCTAGAAATTATTCATCTATAAAATCAATTACAAAATATCTATAATGGGAATCCCTAAGTTCATTTAAAAATAATTCTTTTTAAATTTTTGTATCCTATTTGGTTGTGAATTTTATTTTTAATAGTACAACTTCTTGAATATTCTACTCAACACATTAAAGTAAAATATCAATAATAATATTCTTTAAAAATATGGGTGTATAAGATATAAAATAAAATATCTTGTACTCTCATGTTCGTAAAATTACGTACAAAGAGACAAGGCATTAAAAATAAGAAGATATTATTTTATTCCTTCAATAATGATCATTTTCATTTATAAAGAAGCTCTACTTTAGAGAAAATGATAATCCAATTTCCAAAAATAAATTATTTAAATTACATAGAACTGAATTATGATCTATATTACATCCTTGTACATCATATCACAGGAAATAGAATTCATGTATTATTTATTTTCATGGAATTTATGGAAAATATTGTGGAATATTGATAAAAAAATTTGACAATCCAAGGGTAAATGGGATATGTCTATATATCATTATTCCATATGAAGTAGAAAAATGGAAAATTTTCCTAATATCTGAATTCCTAAAATTCTGAAGACTTGAAAAACAATAAATTAATGAATTGAGTACTTCACATCATAGATAAAAGTCTAAATTCATAATCAAACCCACAATTCCATATGAATGACTGATTGTGAATCATTAAACAAATCAGCATCCTAATACGTTTTTATAACTATAATTGGTAATTTCATGATTATGGGGATTCCCCAAGGGTTCTAAAACAATTCAAAAACTACATTAACTTCAAGCCCCTATATTGAATGAATGAGAATTATCCCAATATATAATACAATTGGAACCATCTAAATATATGATATCGTCTTAATAGTAGAAAATCTAATGGGCGCAATCCCACTAAATGAGATAACTTTTATGATGAAGGTAAAAAATTATCCTCCAATAATTTCTAATCAATATAAAATGCATTGAGAAATTAATTATTTCTAAAATGGGAGTTGGTGTTTTGGAGAACATGATATCATCAAGGTATGAGGAATATCAAAATGATTACAATTAGATTAATATCATATTTTAAAATATAATTTTTTTGAATAATGTTATGTTAGATAATTTTGATCCATCCTTTAATCCATGTAAATATGAATGGAAATTTGGAGATACCCTTTTATAAAAATGAAACGGTATTACACTCTAATCCATGTGTTATAATGTGAGGTTGAAAATTATCCCATTAGTGATGATATATCTTTGAATTGTATTAGTCATACCATAGTAAAAATGATATGGTATTTGACCAATTTCCCAAGTGTAAATTTCTATTTAGAACCTGAACATGAAACCCATTCTAAGACACTCCAAAAAACCACATGTAAGATATGTTTTATATCATGTATACTTCACATATGAGACATGATGATATTAAGACCATCTATTCTAAAAAAATTATATCGCAAAATTTAAAAAAATTAAAAAAAAATTGGAATTTAATTTTCTTTAATAATAAACTCCCAATATTGGTCATTTAGGGAATAAGGACCCACATTAATCGAAAGGACTCACATAATATCAACCAATTTTACTGAGAAAATCACAAGTGGATTATAAAGGAATATTTCTATTGAAAATGACACCCAATTGTATCAACAGTCTCCCATGTAGTGAAGTAACCCATCTGAATGGTCCATGGGAAGTTTATATTATGCAACCACTTGTTATTAATATTAAATTTATAATTTGACCTTGATGATCACTACATAGTCCCCCAAACAACATTTCTAATCATGGACTAGTTTAGTCTCATAATTTTTATATAAATAAAATGATATGATGGTTTTCACAAAATATACAATTATTATTGATTCTATAAATAGATATAAAATTTATCCCTATATTGATACTAATGGGAAACAATGAATTTAGCCTAGAAAGGGAAGATAAAATATAGTCTATTTCTTCCAACAAAATAAATGTTTAAAGTGTACCAATTTTTCAAAGAGAATAATAGGATTGACCTGTAATAGATCAGGAGTCCAAGAGAAGATGATTTATGATACCATGAAAAACACTACCAAAAAAATTTATTATTACAGATGTAATCCTTATCTAATTATTCTTTAAATATGTGACTTATAATCAGAGACATAATGGAATGATGAAATTACTGACACCCCAATATTTAACGGAGCTATGTGATCATCCACGAAAGAGAGCATAAATTGTAAAAAGAAATATTTTCATCAATAACAGGAGAAATAAGGTCTATTCCTTTATTCCAAATTAGGTTATTGTATACATTTTTTTGTCATTATAGAATATTATTATTATGTTTTCAAGGATGAAAATACATGTTGAAGTTCTTATGAAAAATAAAACCATTTAATTTCCCATGTGGAATTATTTGGGCATATAAATAAATCATTATTTTTATGTAAATATTGACATTATAAGAATAAATAACTCTTCTAAAAGGCTCATGATAATATCTAGAGGCAAAAAAAGTACATTCAATTCATTCTAAATTCAACAATAGAAATTCAAAAATATATAAAAATACATTTCTCCAGGTAACTTTTAACTAGGACCTTTGTTATAAATGATTTTAATGTAATTACCAATTTTTATAAATGAATATTGATAATTTGTCTCCAAATGAGAGGTTGAATTTGGAATAATACTTGATGTAAAATAATGTTGCCACATACATTATGTGTTCATTAGAGCACATTTTTCTTATGTTGTATGGGATCAAGATATCTTAGAGGAAATTAAGAAATATAAGACCAGTTATATCACTGCTACAATATTTTGTAATATATGACTAAATCGTTGTTTTTTAATTTATTACTATATTATATAGAATATAGATAAAGGATTTATATATTTCGATAGTCCTGAGATTCATATAACATGCATCTGATCCATTATCCCCCCAACAACAAAATAATCATAGACCTGAAAAATTAATATATTATTTTTTATATTTTTAGATTATATGTGACTTTATTATAACTACTCACATTATTTAAAAATATAGTCAAATTTGGAATAGATTAATTTAACTATGATTATATTTAAATGTAATTTGATGAAACAACATTCAATGTCTATATTTTAAGCCATGTTTTTAGTATTTTTATATTTAACAATTATATTTCATTAACTTAAACTTTTTTTTTGTTTAATTGATTTTTTGTGTTAATAATTACCCATGTTTTATTTAAAAAACATTATATGTTTTGTGGAAATAAATTTTGTGCTTATTCAAATCCATGTTTCAATTAATGTATAATAAATGTATATGTAGTTATCCAAGCCTCAAAATATTAAAGTGTCCTTCCATGTTGACTCAATCATCCCCTTGTTTTATTTATAGTGTATCTAATTTTTTTTATCTTAACTCCACCAACACCATATATAATAAATAATCAACTAATAAATTCCTCATTTTCCATTTAATGTACACATTTTTACATTTTTATATATATGTAAATATTTATAAGTTCATGTAGATAACAATATATATATAATAATTAATGTATGGTATACATGTCATATATAAATTAATATAAATATATATATTATATGTTATTATATATAGAAATTATATATTTATATTTTTTTATAAAGAATTTATTATTATGGTTTATATAAATAAACATATAAATATTTTTTTAATATACATATCATATATTTATATAAAAATATTTATAAACAATTATATATTTGTATGTATATTTATGATTTTTATGTGTGTTTATATATATAGTATAAATATATAAATATATTTATATGTACAATAAATTCAATACAAAAAATGAAATATATATATATCTACATCTATGTATTGATTTTGTTTGTAAGGATGTATACATGTGTGTATGTATATATGCGTCATAAACACATATTAATATGTTGTATTTTTTTAATATAGTAATTTATAAATAAATACATAAACAATATTTCATATATATATATATATTAATACATCCATATATATATATATATTAATTTTTATATACACACATATTATTTATTTATTATTATCTATAGTCATGTTTTTTACTATAAAAAAAATTATCATTTTTCATTAAAATTTAGATGTTAATGTGTATAGATGCAGGGGAATATTATATTTATATAAATAGTCATATTATTGATTTTATGTGATACTATTTTTCCTATATAAATATATTTTATTGATATTATTTTTAATCTAATTTAATATTAATAGATTAATAAATGCCCACACATATATATCCTTAGAGGAATAAAAAAATTCTTATGATGTCCACTATGGATGGGGACCATACTTCTCCTTCAAAAATGATTTCACGTATTCTTGGGCACCTATATGGATTTATTAATGCTAATTGTGATGTTCAATCCCCCAACATGATTGTGCATTGACCTTCCTAAGGTGACTATCATCCCTCTCAGTACAATGCACAATATGGTCCTAGTAATTATAGGGAATTAATAAATGATTTTGTTGAAAACCCTCCCAAAATTTATGAAATCATACATTTATGTTAGAAAAAAGAAAGTAATTGTTGATGTACATTGATTTATCACCCCACACCCTTGGAGGATCATAATTAATAGAGATTAAAATTGTTATTAGAAAACAATTTTCACTACATCCTCTATGATTTTTATTATTGAAGTTGTTCCTAATCCTATTATGGAAAGACCCTACTCATAATTTGATGATAATAGATCTTCCTATACATATATTGTAGAATGTATAAAAGATTTTATGAAGATGAGAAACCCCCCCCCCTATATATTAAGTAGTTCCTCGCTAAAGGTATTTATATATGGGTAGATCAATAGAATGCACTGACATACCAAAGGTATAACTAATGAGTACTAAATCAAGATGGTTTTAAAGATTTTTGGGTTTATATGACTGCTAAAATTAAATAAAATTTTCAATTTAATATCAACTTTGTTTTATGAAATTTTAATTGAAAGTTTCTTATTTATTCCATTAATCTTTATTGAATAGATTAATTTTATAATGAGTTCATTTTTTCACCACTAACAGGTACCTCAACATCTGCTAATGTTTTCATTGATTCCCTACTCTTACCTTCATTTTATGATTAATGGTTGAACCTACACATCTATTTTGGATTAACAAGATAATAATTATTTAATTTATTATCTTGATTTGATTGTTCTAATATTGTGGACCATGTTTAGGTTAAAATATTGGTTGAGGCATGAATTATATGATAAATTTTAGGGCTAATCTACAAATAAATTTTGGCGGTAGTTAGTTTGGATGGTGGTGTATGATGTTTTGTAAAGGTTGATAACTATATTTTCAGGGATGAAAGTAAATTGCATGATTATGATTATTCTAATAGGGAATAATAATTATAATCAGTAATTATTGATTGTTATTTCAAATGAGGGTTGAGATCCATCCAACTATGATATTGGATGCATCTTAGTTGATTTTAAGATATTCTCTTGATTGGATTTCTTGACTATGATGTTGATGGGGGACTTTCACATTAAAATATAATATTTGTATGGAAATTTTTAGCAGTATTTGGTGAGTTCATATGATGTAATGGTGCATCATGTCACATATTTTTTTATAGTTTATGATATGGACCTTATATTATTGTCATAAAAATATGGATTTTTAATTTTTTTATAGAAATATTGTGGTTTTGATGATTATGTTGGAAAACTCAACAATAATTCTATAATGAATAACAACCTTATTTCACTTTGGGACTAGGTCTACTAACTCATCCTGTGTTTATGAACCCCTCTAATAGAACACAACTTATGGTAATGACTTGATACCCTGTTGATGAAGGATATAAAGGCCCAGATCCATATAGACAATTATTTTTTCTTCTTCAATGGTCGATGGGGCTCAGAGAAATCCTAAAGAAGGATATATAGAGTTTATTATATGTGATCACGATGAATTATAAGTACATTATTTGAACTATTTTCCATGTGGTGAGAGTATCGTCCATGGATCCAATAAGTATTTGTGGCTTTTTAAGGGAAATAAAAAGGGATTGATTCAAGAGGTGAATCATTGGTTCATGATATATTATGGCAGTGGATTGGATTAAATAAATATATTTCTAAATAATAATGTAGTTAAAATGATGTTCACATGGTTAATTTATATAGTTTTATTGAATGAATAAGATTTATTTTATTTCATCCTTAGAGCTTCGTCGTTTCACAACATGCATTACCCATTCACATTGTGTATCTATGTCTTATAGTAATCCTATAAATCTAATCACATTCTCAATTTTTGGGAATAACACATTGATTCACACCCAACTCCATATAAGAATATGTTATTGTTATAGGTGATTTGAATCCATTATTTATGGCTGTTTATATATGTATTCCAATGTTTGATCCTTGGTGATCCAACATTGTTTTTTCCACTCTCTTATATGGTTTCTTCTCTGATCGTTCTTGTTTTATCCCTGTTTATATTAATATTATATGGTAGTTTAACTCTTTTTTATCATGGTGCTCTTTGTAAACTCTGTGGAATGGGGTATGTATAGGGAATTCATTTACTTATATGAGAGGTTATTAGTGATCCTTGTTTTGGATTTGTTCTTATATAAGGAATTTAGAAAGACTCTAGGTATTTTGTTAGTTTCTTCTCATAGTTTTCATCTGATTTTTTAAATCAATAATCATTAATACCATTGGATATGGTGTAATTATCCGTAATAAAAAAAATTATTAATAATATAAATGGTGTATGGACATTTGAGATAAGTTTTTTATTGAATATTGTAATGGTTTTCCTCTTGTTTGAAAGTATATTGTGCTATCTATATTTTTTTCTTTTTATACGTTTTTTATAATTGGATTTATAAATTTTCTAGTATGATAATTTTTATGGTATTTAATTTTAGTAATGATGATGGATTATTAAATAAATACAAATGATTAAACAAACCATTCTTCATTTTATTTTATGTAAATAAAATAAATTGAAAATGTATGTTTAATGTTTTTGTTCTAATATATGTTAATGAAATTTTGATGATGAAAATGAAGATTGATATGGTTTCATTGTGGGAAATATGATTACAAATTGAATTATTATTAATAATTGTTATATACTAGATATTATACATTACAGTATGTATAAATAATTAATATCTTTTTATTTCTAATTCATTAGTTTACTAATATTTGTAACTTCTAATAATTGAATATGGAAATTCTATATGGTAAAAAAAGATTGTTAGATAATGATACATATTTGGATCTGAGTGATAATGGATTCATTTAATGGATAAATTCATTATTTATAGGGACCATAGTTTATATTGGTATTGTTTTTAATTTTATGCATTTTGTGTTTTCTCTAAAAGTGAATATTTCTATGTTATGTGATGGCAGCTTGTGAATAGTGATGGTTGGTGAGATATGAATACGGTTCCAAAGGATTATAAAAGAAATTGAGAAATATAAGTCATTGATTAATGGTGATATGAATCGTGGTCATGTGGATCAACCCCGAACTAATGGATTGTGTTGAATATGGCATGCCCATTGTTGTTACAAAACCTATGATATTTTATTATTAATAAATATTAATAGGGTCCTGATGTTCAGGATTCCTGTTTTGGTATTCCCATCAACGGTACTTGAGACCACAAGTTGTGGATGGCTATGTATCTCTTTTAATGTTTAATCAGATAATTTATAGATAACTAAGATTTATTATATTATAGTTATTGATAGATGTTCTAACTCATTGGTTTGTTTCTAGAAGGGAACAAAATTTCTCATAATCATGTGGAACTATTATTTCATTTATATAATTCTTAGATACCACAGAATTGAAATTGTGGTTGATGGTATGTGAATGGAATATTGATAAATAATTAATAATTAATTAACAAAAATATCGTGAATTGTTTAAAGGAAATAGTTAATTAAATAAAGTTTCATGAAAGATTCTAATTTTATTCGATTTATTATTCATAGTTGTGGTAGTTGGGTGTCTGAGAGACAATTAATGTAGTTTTTCATATTAACATGTTAATGCCGAGTGATTAGTTTCTGGAAATATATTATCATGTATGTTATCCGATTTCATATACTACAATACCCAAGGTGGTAGGGATGCTGAGACCCAGTGTACTCAAGGAGGGTGTTATCCCCAAAATCATGATTTTCATGGAATGGATGGATAACTATCTCTTATATCCCTAATACCTTCTTCATTTTAAATATTGTAATGGTATACATGATTGTAACCTTTAACATTTTTTTGTATATAGAGGTGTATTTTCTTTTGGTCAGTTCACACACATGTATCTCCAGATATTGTATCATATGAACTATTATATGACTTTCATGTATGGTATGTTACAGATTCAGGTATAGTAAAAGACATTCTATCTATAGAGGATCCCAAAAACAACCCAGTTACTTTCTAGATATGGGTCATGGGATAATGGGATGATGTGATAAACTAGGTGTATGATTTGGGATGATGA
The DNA here is from genome assembly GCA_963277665.1 of Viscum album. Classification (NCBI taxonomy): domain Eukaryota; kingdom Viridiplantae; phylum Streptophyta; class Magnoliopsida; order Santalales; family Viscaceae; genus Viscum; species Viscum album. The sequence goes on from OY728128.1 coordinate 1,970,581,642, forward strand.
GATGTTGTGATTCAGTGGAATAATGTTTGGATACACTTTCCTAGTTGTCCTTGAGATGGATTAATATTGAAGAAAGGTTGTTCAGGATGTACCAAATTGGGAAGGAGAATAAAACAAGATGGGATGTTGTATTGGGGTAGTTTATTTTAATATTATTTTTTATTATCACCAGTATGTATTACCTGGTGATGCATAACAATAGTGAGACTAGGAAAAAACATTCCTCTTTATGTGATGAGTTATCTCCATTTTTGGTTCCATAAAATGTAATTTTTTTTAAAAAATATTTTTAATGAGATTCTCATGGGAGGTTCCATCTTCGTACAATTGTATCCATCACTATATATATTATGTTTTTAGTTCAAAAATGGATTATTGGTGATTGGGAATGAAATTAATAGATCATGGGTTGTTTATGATCTATTTGGCCTTTCATTGTCATTGTCACTGTTTTTTTGTTACAAGATGTTTATTCATTAGTTATTTAGTTATATGGAATTTAATGTAAGTATTTGGTAAATTTTACTTTTATTATGATTTGTTGTTTTTCAGAGTACCAATTTTATAAATAATGCTATCAAATTAATTATGAAATTCTTTTCATTTGTGTGTATGATATTCCGTAAGTGTGTGTCACCATCCTAAAACCAATTACATGTAGTTTTGAAGAAATATTATCTCAGTTATCTTATTTTCAGTGTAGTATAGTTACCATTGGGGTGGTGGTTCAATACAGAGTTGTATACATGTTTTATTATATGGTATATGATAGTTTCATGAGGTTATAACATGTGAAGAATAAATATATTTGTAATTCAATGTATTTAAGAATGTTGAGTTATAAATTTAATCATGGTATACCTTCTAAGATATATAGTTTTCCTTCCACCAGTTATTTGATCCATAGAACATACATTTTATATATCCTCCATTGAAAAGTAATGATTCATGTGCAGTAGAGAATTATTAAAATAACATGAATCTTTATTCTTTCCAACAGTGTTTGAAATGTGTAGACCTTGGGATTATGTTGTAGTATAAATAATTTTTTAAAAATAATAAATATTTTTTATTCCATGTTTGGGAGCCCATAAATATTTTTTATTTTTTTGTTATCACTCTAGGTCGATTCGCTTAAGGGATTCAAACTGAATATATGCAATTAGTTGTGAGTTTTTATCATTATGGATAAGTGGTAAAAAAATACACTATGAGGAGGAAACCATGATAGTTTGAATTCTAGATTCTATAAAATATTGGTGAATACATTTCAATCTTAGTGAAATAGGAATTTTTGGAGCATATGGAGAAAAATAACAATTCAATTTATTCTCAGAATGAAAATTGGATTTCACTAGGGGTGACGATATTATATGGAGATGTGAGGTACTGGAGGTTATTTTTCCTTAGTAATCATGAGGAGTTATCAGTTCATCAAGAGATATTCTAATCCATTCTTTATGAAATTATAGTTTCATTGACTGTTATGGTGTCTATTTGACAGGATATGGTGAACAATCAACAAGTGAGTTTCAATGTGTGGGAGTTTAGGATTAGTTTTCAAAATCTTCTTCATTATTTTATTTGTTTTAATTCTAGATGAGAAGGCTAGTGTAGGTAATTTATAAGAGGTTTTCATCCAGTGATATAGTAACAGTTCAGTCTATTTATATTGTCTATATATATTGCGGTCATACATAGTGGATATGTTTTGCAGAGGAGGACATATCAAACTATATCATCAGAAGAGGGAAATCATTTGGATACCATAGATATGAGATCTATGGTACTGGTTACTATGTTTCCTAGGAAAAAGATATTTTATACACATAGGGGTAGTTTTCATCCCACATAATATCGTTTCTATCTGGTGTTTGATCTTAGTCCCCTCCCAAAGGATTATACACATGCTTTTCAGGTGGATTAATAGGTCATAAGTGGTGAGAGTGTCTGATGATTCGAAGAAGGTATTATGTAGTAGGTGTTCCACACTTTGTTTCTTTAATGAGTCCATTTCCTCCAAGTCTACATCATTAGGGTTCTATATCAAGGGATCATCGAAGGGAAGAAATGGTAGGTAATGTATTGTCCCTATATTGTCCCCATCCATAAAGTGTAGTGAACGACCATGGAGGTGGTCTTCATTAGGGTCATATATAATGTGGAGTAGATCAAGATCAGTTCCATGATTGGTTGGTTCCTATGTTTGGTAGTCCAACTATCTAATGAGGATCCTAATAATTTATTTCTACTTGAGTTATGAACTCCTCAATATCCCTTTCATTATTCCATGTATTGTGACATGGGGTAGAGAGAAATCAAGGGCATTTGGCATTAACTTGAGTTGTTAGAAGTTGTTCTTATTTTTATGATGTATATAAAAATTTAGAGCTTGTGCTGGGGAATCACCGATCATCATGAGACATCCAATGATTATGAATATAACCATATGATATAATACCCATCATGGACTAGATGTATTCATGGCCGGCTATTATGGATATTCCCATGAGAATTTTGTTTCTATAATGTCGATAGGGATTGGGTAGTGTCCATTGGATAAAGATACCAATATATATAATGAAGTTATGTTCTATCCATTCCATACCTGATTCCTTAATGAATAATGATTTCATTTGTTGTATAGATGAATATATATCATAGGGTTTTGGATGTTCACCCAAACATCTTGTTTGAAGTGTTTTTAATGTTACCAATTGATGAGAGAACGATTTTTTAATTGATCTATAACATGGCACTTCCCTGATCATGATTTCTCTATATAGAATAGTGACATTTGAGGAGGGAGAGAAATGGGAATTAATCTATGAACTTCTGTAGTGTGGTTATGTTCGGCAAATCATGTCACCCAAGAGTGACATAGTAATATTTGTAAATAATAAAGATAGTTGTGTGTGTGTTCGTTATTGTTTTCATCACTAGAAAATGTGACAATTATGAATTGTTATCCTCTTATATTGATTGGTGATTTATTCAATCATTGAAAGGATATTTTTGGTTATTTGAGATCAATTTATTGTAGATATAACATGAATAGTGGAAATAGATGAGGATATTCTAATAAACTTTTTATAATGTTGTTATGGGAAATATGAGTTAAATTTGATGTGATTTTTTGTGATGAATGATGTCACCAAGTACATGGTTTTGAAAAATAGAGGGATCAGATATTTTTTGGATAATTTCTTAGTTTAATAAATCAACAACATCCATGTGTACTCCATTTTTTTGATAATTTCATAGTTTTCCATTACTACTGATTTTATTTTTTGAGAGTATTTCAGAAAATTTATATTCCATATAATTATTTTATGGAAGTAATATTCAACTATTTATTTTCATGAAATAATCATTATGGTGTTCGGAACTCTCTTAAGAATTTTCTAGAAACATTGTTCATCGTTTTTCGTTTTCTAGAAATATTATTTATTCAATAAATTGAAGATTGTAACGTATGGAAAAAAACTATACATTTATGTTGAAGGATCAATGAATATGGTTAATCAAACATACATATGAATAAACGTATGGTAAGGGAACATTATGTTTGGAAAATAACATAATGTTTTTCAGAAAGAAAAATATGGTTACAAAATATTACATATGTATAGAACATTACCAACATATGGATTATTATCCTATATTTTTGTAATCAATGTTATGTTTCCAGCCATACTTTTTGGATAATTGAATGAATGAATAATCAATGTTACGTTAAGAAATCTATGCTAACATAGATAAATGTATAAATCATCAAACCTAATTTATAAGGATGAACACTACATTTTTTATATTTTCGTTTTGTAAGGGAACCTTACATTTGAATTTTCAATGCAGAAATATGAATTTACATCTTTATCAGAGCTTTTAGAAACAATATTTGTGGACTGTTAGGGAATTTTAAATCTTAATTTCGACTATTTCAAATCTCATTTTAAATGATTTTCCAATTTACAACTGATATTTTTACTCTCATTATTACAAGAATTCATAACTACTATATGATGGATTTTTTCATTTTAATTCACTTTATTTATCAGGAATCTTTTGCAGATATGAAACAGTACTAGAGATTTATCATTATATCTCTCTCTAATTTTTATTTGTAAACACTATGGATCTATAAATACCTCAGAAATATTTTGGTAAATATTATTCATTGATTTTATCATATGAAATTCTTCTTTATTCTTGCAAAAATCAATAATCTTAGGAATAGGGACTACATTTTGGAGATATACATGTTGAAATCTTACATCATGATGCTATGTTTTTGTTTTCTTAATTTATTATATCTTGTGTAACCTTGTCTCTTCAAATATATTTTGCGATTATTATTCTCTTTAAGACAAAGATCTATCCTTTATCAGTTATGTGCCACTGCAAATGCATGATATATATGTTTCTCTTCAAACTACATCTTTTCTATTTTGAGTTTTGGATGCTAATATTTAGTCATGGTGGAGTGTCAGTTTCTCACACTAAACTATGGTTTTACAGGTTCCATATAAACGAACCATAAGGCTCTGTTTTGTACGCCTTTGTTTGTAAGGGTGAAAACATCTTGTGCTATGTTGTGGATCATCCAAATGATTTGAGGACCATAATAGTGAAATTCACCAAGTCATAAGAGAGGGAGATTGGTGAAGAGGGCTAAGGGATCTTTATGCCCTTAACAATAATAAATATTGGTGATTTTTCCACTATTAATATCTAATGCATGTACTTTCATACTGAAATGTCTCCAACTATATCTAATGTTGATGTCAATTGAAATAATTGTGAAATTTAGGAAATGATACAATTCACCCCCTCTTGTGTCTTCAATATAGCCATTCCGACCTTACATTTGGTATCAAATTTGGAGCTTTTTTATCAATGTTATAACAGGCTAAATTAATAAGATCTATATTATTGATGGCAATGGGGTATCCCAAGGAAGTAATATTAATTGATTAGAAGCCATTTTTCAATGGTCTGAATTATAGATGATGGAAGTATTGAATGATAAACAACTTACAAAATCATGGATCTAGAGTATACTCAATGATTTTACTCCTTAAACAATTCTTGAAAAACATGAAACTTGTTCTACAACTATATAGGCTGAGTATGATCTGAATTTGAAAGCAATGAATGTTATTATTTGAATTATTGGACCAGTAAAATTCATCCATATATCCTAATGACCAACAGCCTATGAAATGTGGCATACAATTGTAGTATCCCTTGAAGGTAATCACAATGTTAGACAAATTAGATATTCTACAATGGAATTAAAGATTGATACTTTTTAAATTTTTGAGGGAGAGAGCATCACAATGTTTAATGGAAGGCTGATCAAAATTAATAATAATATAATATCATTAGGTGATCCTATCAGCCAACCTGATCAAGCTTTGAATATTCTACGATAACTACCTATGAATTGGAATGGAATTTCTTGCTATAATTTTCCAATCATCACCGATCAAGAATCTGAAAATGAGTGAAATTTTTGGATGTTTGAGGATGAAATGTAGGATGAAAATGAAGATCACAAATACAAAGTTAAAAAGATAATACTGCATTAAATTTTACATCCCATAGGTAGAATAAAAAAATTAAACAAGAAGAATCAAATTTACACTCATCTGATTCCGAAATTGAGGTGGCCCAATTAGTTATAAAATATAATAAATTTAATAGGAATAAGAAAAGATTCCTAATAACCTTAAAAAGAGATGATAAATAATCAAGGCAAGTAAGATGTTATGAATGCAATAAATTGGGTCATATAATACCTGAATTTCTTCAATTTATATGAGAGAAGAGAAAGATATAAAAGGAATAGAAAAAGAAATTGGAATATGAGAGAAAGGTCAAAAGAGCTATGGAGGATAGTTGGAGTGATTCTAAATACTCCAAAATCTCATCAATCACCGACTTAGAGATGGCAGAATAGAATATGAAAGCTAATATGTGCTTTATGGCTAAAATAGTTAATGTACAACTCTAATATTCATACGATTTTGATTCAAGTTACTCAAATGATAAAATGGATGCCTACTGTACTATGATAGAAGGAAGATATGTCTCCATATTAATGAAACAAAAATATTTACAGAACAATAATAATGTTATTTTTGGAAAAAAGGATACTTAACTTAAACACCATCAAGATTTACTTTAGAAATACAATTCATCTACTACAAAATATACCAACACTGAAAATTAGATTTAAAACTACAAGATGAAGTAGAAACTTATAAAATGAAAATTTTATATTAAAAAAAGTTATAATATAATAAATGAAATACTTTGTGAAAATATAATTAAAAGAGAGAAATTTGGTGTTGGAAGTTAGTGTGAAATACCAAAACTATACAAAAAATATTTTGTTTGTGGTTCTATTAGTAATAGAATGACTATTATTAAAATTTTAATTTTAGTATTAATGGGAACTATGCCAATGAATCCTACTCAAGAAAACCATAATTAAATGGTGTTAATAATGTTCATTATTCAAAATCTATATCTAGTTTTAATGATAACATTTATGATCAAAATAACTCTATTTGGATTCATATGTCTTCGATAACTAACATTGTAGGACCCAAAATGATATTGGTACCAAAAAAAGTTTTGTTCAATTTTACCATGTAGGTAATAAGCCACAGACGAGGAAAAGATATTTGGTATATGGATAGTTGTTTTTCAAGACATATGATTTTAAATTCATAAAATTTATATACTTTGACAAAAAAAATTAGAGGCCTTATCACCTTCAATGACAATTCCAATGGAAAAATTATTGGTCTTGGAATACTTGGAGATCCATACACTATCTGAATTAGTATAATAATATATGTACAAGGATTGAGTCATAATATGATAAGTATCTTTGAAATTATTGATGATGTATACTATGTTGATTATTCTAATAATTCTTATACTATTTTAAATTATAATTTAATTAAATTTACCGCATCCAGAATAGATAATGTATACACTTTGTATTAAAATTCCTTGTCAAAAACAGAATGTGAACTGTTTAAATACTAATGTTAATGAGTCATAGATTTGGCCCAGACGACTTGGTCATTGTAATATTTTTTTCATTACATATGTTATCTATGAAACAATTATTTCATGATTTACAACATCTTAATCTTGATAGTTATAGATTTTGTGATGTATGTTATATTAGAAAGCGACATAAATCTTTCTAAAAATATGTTATCAAAATTGCTACATCAAATCCAAAAGAACTTATTCATATGGGATTTTTTGGAACATATTGAATAGAATGACTGGATGGTAAATTATATTTATATGTTTTAGTTTATTTTTATTATAGATTTAATTGTTTATATTTTTTAATAATAAATAATAAATATTTTTCTGTTTTAAATGTTTTTTTAAAGGTGGTGAACATGAAAATTATTTTTACATAATTTCATTAATATGTGATCATGGTAAAAAAATTTAGGATCATGAATTTAATACTTTTTATCAAATATGGGTCATATACACCCTTTCCCTTCACCAAGAACCACTCATCAAAATGGAATTGTAGAAAGAACAAATAAACTATTCAAGAAATTCCTCAGACTATGCTAAACAAATACAGTCTTCCAACCAACTTTTGGTCTGAAGCTAAAATCATGACATGAACTATTATAAACAGAGTTTCAATTCGACCTATTTTCAAAAATAATCTTTATAAACTATGGAATAACAAAAATCAAAAGGTGAAGTGCTTTATTATTTTTTTGAACTCATGGTATATATCTTGATCACAAAGGATAATATTTATAAGTTCAATACAAATGATGATGAATAAATATTCTTAGGATATTCAGCAACATCTAAAGCCTGTAAAGTATTTAATAAAATGTCAAGGTCTTTTGATAAATCAATTCATGATTAGTTTGATGGAACTAAATCATTTAATAAATTAAATGATCAAATAGATGAAGCTGGTGGTTCTAATAACAACATGATACATGAAAACATGAAAAATGTTATTGAAAAAAAAATAAAATTCATCCCAGTTTAAGAGAACATGATACTAATAGACCAACAAGTGCTATGTCTATAATGTTTATAATCATAATGAATTTCACTTTATAAAATGTTATAGTAGACAATGAAAAAATAATAAAAACAAGAAAATGTATAGGAATACTAGTAGAATTTTCTATTTTTTCATCTTAGCTAGAGACTATGTCTTTTGAAGAATCCTTAGAACATGAATGTGGGATGTAAGAAATTAATGTAGTGCTAAATCATTTTAAAATAAACATAGTATGGAAATTAATGGAAAGGCAATTAAATTATCTAGTTATAGTAACTAAATGGGTTTTTAGGAATTCACAAGATTATAAACATATTATGACCATAAACAATGATATACTATTAGATAAAGGGTGTAATCAAGAAAGAATGTATAGATTATGATGAAACCATTTCTCCAATAGCTGGACTAGAATAAATTAGAATTCTTTTGGCCAATGTATCTCATAATAAATTTAAATTATATCAGATGAATGTAAAATCTGCTTTTATAAATGGATATTTAATGGAGGAAGTTAATGTTAAATATCATCTTGGTTTTGAAAAATCTCAAAATCCAGATTTTGTTTTTAATGTTACTAAAGTTCACTATGGCCTTAAAAAAACAAATAGAGAATGGTATTAAAGATTACAATCATTATTTTTGAAAAAGGGTTTTACTGTTGGTTTGGAAAACCCTACAATCTTTAAGAAAATAGTTGTTTCAAATTTATTATTAGTTAAAATCTATATTGATGATGTTATTTTTTGGATCAATAAACAAAAAACATTGTAATGATTTATCAGAACTTATTTAAAAATCATTTGAAATGGGCATGATGGTAGAATAGGTTTATTTTCAAGACATAAAATTTAGAATAAATATTATGGAAATTTATTAAATAAAAGTTAATAAATTAATGATTTATTGAAAAATATTCGTCTTGACAAAATCAAAACATATTCAACTCCCATGTGTGCTAATATTAAACATGTCTTGGATAATTATAAAAAACTAGTGGATTACAAGTTATATAGAGGTATGGTTGGATATTTATTATATCTTACAACTATAAGACTTAATATTATCTCTTTAGTATGTATTTTTTCTATATTTCAACCAAATACAGAAGAATCCCATAACACTTATTTAAAAACAAATTTTAGATATTTAAAAGGAAAAGTTGTTCAATCAGTACATTATCTAAAAAATTATTATTTTAATTTATTATCATATTAATTTTTATATTTTTGAATATGTAGATTATATAGAAAAATTAATTCTGGAACCTATCAAATTTTATGAAAATCATTAGTGTCATGTTCAAGTAAGAAGCAACACTCGGTTGTTCTATCAATAGCTGATGAAGAGTATTTATCTACTATATGTTGTTGTGCACATGTTTCGTGGTTGAAAACCCGTATAATGTCATTTTGACTTAATTTTAATAAAAACCCATTTTAGGTTATAATAAAATTCTTATAAACATTTACAAAATCCAATAAGTCATTATAGAACTAATAATATTAATATTAGGCTTCATTTTCTAAGAGATCATCTTCATAAAAATTATATATCAATAGAATTTTTTAACACTAATTATAAATTAGATGATATTTTTACTAAACCACATCCCAATGATTATTTTTATTATAGTAAGGGGGTTAGGTTTATTTAATTTATAATTAATTTTTTTATTTTATTTTATTTTATTATATAATAATTGATAACAAATTTATTTCTATAAATTTATTTTTTGATTTCATATTTTTATCTTATGTTATATTTGTTATCCTATTTTATCGTGAATTTATTTTCATTGCATAATTATTAAATATTTTTCATAATTAATCTTTAAAATGAGAATCGAGAACATGTGTCATCTGTCAGAAACCCTTAATTATCCAAACCATTTTTTGACACAAAAATCTTTTCAGATAACCCTGAATATTTGTTCATCCTTCAAAACCAAAGATGTATAAATCCTCATATTTTCATAACAACCAAAATGATGAAACCAAGGGAGTAAAAGATAGATAAACAAGTTATCCAAAATGACAAAGAGTTATAAGAAGATAAATTCTTCAAGAACCATGGTTGATAAGGAATGTTTATATCAAATGAACTTACTCCTGAAACAAGCACTATCTTTTTAAGGACCTGATATATATTTCAATGAAATCAACTCAGAATATCTATATTAGGATGATATAAACTATTTTTTTAATAATATTGTACATTGTGTTTTCAGATATTTAGAGGAAGTTATTTATTCTGGTATAGAAGATAGGAATTTATCTATTTTTCTACTATATTTTCAAAAAAAAGAACTTCCCACAAGAAGGAGTTTTCCATTTCAATCTTAAATCGATTGGTGATAATGAAAATTATTTCTTTTCTGTTTAACTCGATGCACATAAAAAAGATGTTTGTTAAGGATTTAAGAGCTAACTAAAAAATTATTATAATATTTATTCAGACAGGAATAGCACCCACAATGGTTTAGATGGAAAACAATATTTACCCATACATATATACATATATTTATTTATTTTTTTCTACGTGATATCAAATTGAATATATCATTGTATTTATTCTGGTATCATTATTAATGTTTTTTACCAGATACAAGAATGAATTTCTATCCATATGGATGGATGATTTCACAGATTTTATTTATGAAGTACATGACCAGACTGGTTGATGCAAGAGTCAAATGTCATCATAGTAATGATTTGAATGCAGGATCATTAATAAATCATGGATTTTTCTGGATCATTATAAATGGAATGATTTTTCATGTTGTAGGTGAGGAAGAACAGTGCTCTGGATAATTTCTTCAGGGGGAGCCAGCATGTGTCCAAAAAGAGGATGTAGTTAAATCACGAATAGATGAAGTTTCATAACCTTCTAAGAGACGACATATATTAACCACTGAATTAGAGGATGAAAATGAATAAAATATTTAATAGGGACATGTTACGAAACCAAAAAACATAGATTATCTGCATGTTGAAGAGAAAATGATGGCTTATAGAGAAGAAAAATGCTCGTTTCATTTAGAAGAAATTATTATTAAAGATGAAATTCTAGTAGAGAGTCAATCTAGAGAAATTTCTATTATACCTCAAGAGAATGAACAAGGAAAAAAGGTAATTATGGATTCAATAGTTTAAAAAAATAATACTCAAACTGAAAATGATTACTCAATGATTGTCAAATTATATGTTACTGAACAATGAGATATTCAAGAAGGAAGCTTTTACAAGAATCAGTAATAATAATTCAACCGTTGATTGTATATCAGACTGTAGGAGAGTCTGATCATATTTATGGTGCTTGGACAGAAGTTTTGAATCATCGGTATTTTTCCTTTGATTAATCAGTAATGAAAGTAGTGGAAGATCATATTCCTACTTATGATATAATTAAGCCTATTACTATATATAGGGGGACATCCGATTCATTTTCTCATATTGATGATTAAATTGTGATTAAATTCCACAAATCTCATAAAGTGAATTGCACTCTCTGGTAAGAGAAAGAAATTAAAAGAAAAAGATTTATGAACTCAATGAGAATATTGTTTCCAAAAGAGATTTTGATGACTTCAAGAGGGACATATTAAATAAGGTTTGGAAGATCAAATTTGAATCTATTTTAATGAATGATTTTTCATATTTAAACAGCTATCTGGGTATTTAGTTTAAAGAAGTATAAGGTTCAGTGAATCAGGCTAGTACATAAACTCTTACCTCTATAAAAAATCCAGATTAGATTAGAAGATTTCAAGCCACTAAATTTGTTATGGTAGACATAAATTCTTATCTTCAAGACCGTAAATGAAATAGTGAACCTTTGTCATCTATAATGGACAACCAAAAATTTCATTTTGATCAGTTAACTCTAGGTGATTCAATCATTAGATTAATGTTGACATAGATTTCTAAAGATTTGTTGTTGATCATGAAGAAATTGAAAAGTATTCTAGAGTTTATAAAGGTTAACAAAGTGTAGAATATGCATGTCAGTAATGATTCTAGGATTTTGATAATTCTGTCTGGAGATAGTTTGATGATGAAGCTATGATTGTTGAATGTTGAACAGAGAGAGATGTTTGAATCTATTAAAAACTCCAACCGATCCAATCTGTAGCCTTTTTCCATCCATTAAACATGACAATGACCGTTTTCATTTCTTAGTTACAAACTTTATTGTATTAATGTCTTTATTGATCAATGAACTTAGATGTTGTCTATATGTTACATTTCCTTATTTTATCTTCTTTTTTAGCCTACTGGATTAAATATGATTTTCTTTATTCATTATAGTTACTTATAACATTAACTTTTCATTCTATTCATTATTAAATATGGTTTAATATATTTCTATAAATTCTTATTGATATCACAAAAGAGGGAGAAATGGAGATAACATATGATTTTTTTTAGAATGAATTAAAATTTCAATGAAAGTTATCGTTAGGGGAGACATTAAAATGTTTCTTCCTTTTCGAAATCTTTCTGTGAAATTGAAATTATTTTCATTGAATGTTTATAAAATTCAAAATTATTTTCCTAATATTATAATATTAATTTATGTGTTTTGTGATCTTCAAAAAGGGTGAGATAGTTGGGAATGTATTTTCATAGCAATACACTATAAATATTATTGATTATGATGCTCACAAATAACACTGTTTGTCTTACTAATTAATTTATTTTTGAGTGTATTTTAAGAAATTTATAATTTTTATAGTTCTTATCCTAAAATAATATAAAACTATTTATTTTTGAGAAATATTTGTTAGAGTGTTTGAATCGCACTTAAACGTATTATGGAAGCATTGTTCACCATTTTTTATTTAATGGAAATATTTTTCATTCAATATGTCGAATAATGTAACATATGTATCAACCTTTACAATTATGTTGATGGAGTAGCGTGTATTTTCAATAATCCTTATGTTTGAGGAAACTAATGGTTAAGGAACATTACATTTGGATAAGATACTAACGTTTGTCCGAAATAAAAAGTATGATTGAAGAACCATATGTATGTATGGAACTTTAAAAATGTATGGATCATCAATATTACATTTGTTATCAACCGTACATTTTTTACATTACATTTGGGAAAAGTGAACAAATGGATAATCAATGTTACATTCATTGATCTATGATGAAATGGATAAATGAATCCATTATCAACCCTACATTATGATATAGAATCCTACATTTTTTATTTTTCGTTTTGAGAAGGAACCTTAGGTTTGACTTTTTAACGTCAGAAATTTGAATTTACATCTTTACCCGAGTATTTTCTCAATTTTTTTAATGATTTAAAGGCTATTAATTGCATGATTTAGACTATTTAAAAGATAAATTTAAATGATTTAAAGAGATGTTTACCACTGTTATTTTTTTACTCCTATTCATATGGGATGTTATGACAAATTTGAGCAGTATTTTTTAATTTGAATTCACTTGATTTATCAAGAATCATTAATGGGTCTGAAAAAATGCATGAGAATTATCATTATATCACTCTCTGAGTATCATCTATAAAATCCCTTCATCTGAAAATACCACTCAGATATTGGTTTAAATATTATTCATTGAATTTTACCTATGAAAATTGTTATTCAGTGCTACATCATTCAAGAAAATAAAAAACAAGGACCACATTTTAGAGATATAAAAATTCAAATATGGAAACATGCTGCTCTATTTTAGTTGATGTTATTAAAATCAAAGATATATTATTCAACTAGATCTCTTCAAATATATTTTGAGATTATTATTCTTTTGACGACAAAGATCTATCTTTCATCAGTTGTGTGATGCTGCAACATCGGGCTATATCTTTTTCTCAAAAGACTACATATTATCTATTTTGAGTTTCAGCTTCTCGTATTCAATCATAGGGGAGTGTCAGCTTCTCGCACCAATCTATGGTTTTATCAGTTCCCTATAAAAGAACCAAAAGGCTCTGATTTAAAAGACATTACTTTTAAGGGTGAAAATGTCCTACAATCAGTTTTTGATCAGCCTTGTGTTATGAGAACCACATTAGTGAAATTTACCAAGCCCTCATATATAGTGATTTTTGGAGTGGACTAGTGGATCTTCATGGCCTGAACCACTATAAAATATTGTTCTTTGTTCTCAGTTCATATCTATTGCATGTACTCTCATATAGAAACATCACCAGCTCTATCTAATGTTGATGTGGATAGACATGGTAGTTAAATTTTTAAAAAGACACAATTCACTACACTCTTGTGTCATCATTATAGACATTACGACCTAACAAATGTGTGTGTTTTTTTTCTAATTTCTATATATTTATCACCTTTTAATGAAGATGTAAAACTTTGAGTTGTAGGAACAAGAAGTTCCTATCACGGTGAATTTGATTCCCAACATTGTGTGGGTACATATCCTTTGACTATTTAGGTAGTCATTATTTAAGAATACCCCACAATATTTTCATATTTATATAGTTAACTTAGTATTGAAAGATATTAGAAGAGGTTCATTGCAGATTTCTCTTAGGATGTGACTCCCTTGGTGGACATGAATAAAAATATATAGGTTTCTTTTTATACTGATCACTTTTAGGATACATTTCATTACCTATAATGATGTTGGTCAGCTATCCATTTCATCATTTTCTAAATTAGGTAGTTCAGTTCAATGTTTTATGTTTTTTTCACATCATTTGTTAAAAATTGATCTAATGAAGTATATATGATATGTTATGTAATAATGTCATTAGTTACATCATCATTATCATAAATAATCAATCTATTATCTTGAGTTGGATGTAGTTGTGGTTTTCTTCACATTGGGGTGACGTTACATCATTAGAGAAAATTTTATGGATTTCACCAATCATAAAGTTCATAGTTATGTATTCTCATAGCATGAATTGATAATAGCACAACAATAGTGGATGGAATTATTTCAATATTTTGATATTTAGATTTTATATACAATTATAAAGGGTAATATAGTAGATGATTAATTGAGGAGGAAGTCATATTGTGATTTCGTGCATGAATATATAGATTCAATGAGTTATGGATGATCTTTCATCAATGAATCTTGATATTGGAGAGTCCTGTCACATAGGTAGAATTTTCAAATTATTTTGTTGTTTTCTTTTCCATAATAAATGTAGGAGACCCAATTGTGTTATTTTTCGGTGGAGGTCTGGAGAAACACAGTTGTCTTTGGTAATTACCCTAATGGATTGTCTAAGGATGAACATCACCAAATATTGTTATATGGGAGGACTTTAATCAAATTTAATATACATAAGGTGGTTTTACAAGAGTTACAAAAGATACTATTGAAATTATATTCTAGTGTGCCAAGTATTTTCTAAGAAATGAGGGGATATTTTTCATGGAATGGGTTAAACTGATCATTAAAATAATTTTTTCTCTGTATTTTTTCTACCATAAGGTGATGTTCGAGTAGCATGTTCTAAATTTGTATCTCCATCCATTAGATATTACAACCAAGTGGTATGAAATATCTATGGGATTCACAATAGTACTTACCATGAGGGTAAGCAGTTGATATTAGTAGAGGTTCAGTCGAGGTAGTACCTTGAGTTTGCTGGGGAGACTCCGTGAAGCCCCAACGATAATCGTCTGTAATCATGATCCTTATTTTACACTCAAGGTAAAGAGAGTAAATTAGTATTATTATGATACATAGTTACTCCATCTAACATATTCTCTATTTTCATATGAATTATCAAATATATTGGACTTGTTATACTCTTTAATACATGTTTCATGCTTGTGTCTTTAAATTTGGATTTTTTTGATGGGGAACCGATGTTTGGTAGTTTTTTCATACAATAATTGTTTCTACTCAACCATTATCATGGAATAATTTGAAGTAATTTTATATTGATTATTCAATTCTCTATTTTTCATTAAGAAGTCTATAATGTCATAAATTCTTTGGTTGGATCTAGTTCATTGAATGACAGAGATGGTTGAGGTGATTCTCAAGTGGATGAAGGCAATAAAGGATCATTTTAATACCTATATCGATAAAATTTGGATATCTCTAGGGTTTCCTGTTTGATATCATTTTTCCTTGAATGTAACCATTTAGTGTGTCCATTTATTGTTTTGATATGGGAGTAAGATTTATCTCTAATTCATTAATCCTTTCAAAGTTTTGGATTGTATTGTAGTATTTTCATATCAGATATCACATTCTTTATTGATGGTATGGAATTATAATTTCATATATGTGTCACAGAATCACTGATATATTCATGAAGTGTTTTATTTCTTCTATTAAGGTGATATTATCGTAAAAAATATGTGACCTCTGAGGTGTGGCTTGTTGAGATCTAGGATCCTAATAACAAGGTCTTAAATGGGAAGACTAATCCATTAGATTGTATCCTATGGTGACAAGATGCCATAGAGGAGAGTATATGGGAACCCAACTCACTATTATGTTTTCAATATCCAATTCTTGTGTATGTTTCTTCACCTATTTGTTTTATTATTTCATGGCTAATGACCTTTATCTATAAAATTCTACTTTTTTTTTGTTTCGACACCACATTTTTTTAGGATGGTTTTTTGGGTTCTCTAGTTTTATTCCTTTGAGTGAGGTGGTTAATCACCCATTATTGTGATAAAAATTGGAGTTATCTCCTTGGGAGTATATGTAGATTATCCATTTTCATTTACTAATCTTTATATTTTGTTCAAATTATTATGGATGATTTTTTTTGGGTGGTTTCTAATGTAAAATAAAAGATCCTTTAAGACTATTCCCTTGCATGTCTATATAGACTATGGTTCATGGAGGAATCATAATGTTGGATTAGTGGAGTTTTGAAGATATAATAATGATGATGATGATGATCCCAATATGAAATTTTGTTAATAATGTGAGAGTTCAATTCAAGGGTCCAACAAAAATCCATGGCCTAATAAGGGATATTTGATTGGTATTATTCGTTCTCTGAATCACTGGTTCATTACAAAAAAGGTTAGACGGACTGATTTTGTAAATCTATACCTAAAAACTAACAATGTGAATATGAAGTTCATTATTTGAATTAATCAATGTATAATGGATTAAGGTGGAACATTTTTTAATTAGTCTTAAAACAAGGGAAACTCACTATGTGAATTTTATATTCACATCATGAATGTAATGGCTAAGACCTCTCTGGTCCATTCCATTGAAAAAATATAGTGTCTTAGGTGTTCTAGGAGTTCATGGTGACTTATCCCCTACACTATTCTAAATTTTCCATTATGTAAATAGTTCCATCGGTGAGGTTTATGTGGACAGTTCCAATGGTGAGGTTCATGAATAGTGTTTCTAAAATATTGAGTTTCCAACAGCGAGGTTTCAACAGTGAAGTTCATGAATATTGTTTCACAAACGGTGAGATTCCAACATTAGCCTCATTCCATTGCAAAATTTTGAGTTCATGAATAGTTTTCCTAGAGTGGTGAGGTTCCAATGGTGAGGTTTATGAATATTGTTTTTTCGTTGCCAAATTTTGAGTTTATGAAAAGTGTTTCTAGAACGGTGAGGATTCATTGGTGAGGTTCATGAACAGGGTTTCTAGAATTGTGAGGTTCCAATGTTGAGGTTTCAATGGTGAGGTTCATGAATAGTGTTTACAGAATGATGAGGTTCCAATGGTAGCCTCTTTCTTTTGACAAATTTTGAGATCATGAATAGTGTTTCCATAATGTTGAGCTTCCAATGGTGAGGTTTCAATGGTGGGGTTCATGAATAATGTTTTACCTTTTCCATATTTTGGGTTCATGGACAGTGTTTCCAGAATGCTGAGGTTCCAATTGTGAGGATACAAAGGTGATGTTCATGAATAGTGTTCCAGAACGGTGAGGTACCAATGGTGGGGTTTCAAAGGTGAGTTGCATGAACAATGTTTCTAGGGTGGTGATGTTCCAACATTGAGGTTTCAATGGTGATTTTCATGAAAAGTGTTTCTAGAATAGTGAGGTTCCAATAGTAGCCTCTTTCCTTTTCCAAATTTTTAGTTCATGAATATTGTTTTGTAGAATGGTGAGGATTATGAATAGTGTTTTTTCATTGCCAAATTTTGAGTTCGTGTACATAGATTCCAACTTCCTCAATTTCGCACCTTTTACAATTCCTTTGATGTAAAATGCATTTAATGCTTCGTTTTAAGGACTCTGAGGCTGATACAAAAGGCCATTACTCCAATATTAATTTCCCTAAGGCTCATGATACTTTTACTTGGTCAAATTGTGTGGTTAAATGCGAGCCTCTTTTAATGGAAAATATAGTGTATCCTAAACCAGTGCTCTTTTAAATATTTTTAAGGGACAATATATCTTCTTCCCTAGTTCTTCCTCCATGTTCATGGCTGTAATATGCTCAAAACATTCATTCCATCAAGTAAGAATTTCATAATCAAATATTCCTCCTTGGAATGGTTCTACTCTGTTTTGATGCAACTAAGCAGTATCGATCAATATTTGATTTGAGGTATGATCTATCATCATTATTTTGGATACATCACCTTCTGTTTCTCCTTACCCTTTTTATGGAATTCTATCTTTATGTTCCTAATTGGATATTCATGTGTGTTGACTAGTGTGGTGGTGTCTCTGCATCCTCAGGTGGATACAATTATCATAAGGGGAAGAGATCGTAACTCCTTATGTGGCTCGTTCTCATATAAATAATGTGAAGAACCGTTTATAATAGGGGATTCATTGATTCTATTTTCCTTTACGTTATACTATATAGTTATTATGTTTTATCCCTCTATATCACAATTGAATTGAAAAAATAAATACTTGAATTGGATAAATAAATTGATATCGATCATATGTTATTGCCTCTTCTTTTTCTAGATAGTGTGATATTTATTATTGCTTTGTTAATATTTTTTTCTTAATTGAAATTGTTAAAGAACGTAATCCTAGATTCAATGGAAAATTGTTTGGATAAAGTTAATGAGGCATGTGAATGAATCTAATTGTTGTTTTTGTAATTTAATGCTATTAAAATTGATGCAGTAAGCATGTTTAGTCTATTTACGATAGCTTATTGTTTTGGTGTCCTAAAGTTGGATCCTACGAATAATAAATCGTTTAATTCAAGTTGTATTAAAGTACGTGTTGTTTGATAATTTCATGAAGTGTTCTGAGTTAGCCACTTTCTTGCTTATGGGCTAAGATCCCAATTGATATTCTATTTTTTTTCTTATACATGTGTTGTTATGTGAGCCTGGATGGGTGTTGTGATTTGTGGGGGTAAGAAGGCCTATTATTTTTCGCAGCATTTGACACCTAGAGTGACGAGATGAATCGGTTTATGCATTTGGGTGTCAGGGAGGCCACCAGGGATGATGAAATGAGTTGGGTGTGAATGTTGGATTCTTTTTGAATCTTATTGGTTCTTTATCTTCTTTACAATTCCCACTACTCAAGGAAGTTGGTATTTCATACCCTTCATCCGAAAGGGGTGAAGATTTGTGAGGTATGCCATATGATTTCTGTGTTTAGCTTTTCATGGTATGATTGGTTTATGATCTTGTTATAGGCATAGAAGGCACAATGGGTAGTTCATATACACACAGTGTTGATACCCCTTGTGTTTAGTAGCAGATAATTTTTTTCTAAAATTTATGCGAATATAGGAAAGTAATGATGTAAATAAATAATTTAATAAAGGATGTTATCCCATGGTATTGGAGCATGTTGGGACACCATGTTGAGGTTGTAATTTGAAGGAATAGTTAACTTAGGCTGTGATTCTAATGGAATATAATGTGGAAATTATTTATATTTAATTAATGTATAAAGAATTAATTAATGTAATGTGAAACTGATAAAATTGTAATGAAGTAATGTAATAGAGTTCTTTAAATGTTTTTGTACTTATAGGATACCTAGTCTTAGAAATGGTAGCCGAGAGTCTGAGAGGTGTGAGCTGCAGTTGAGTCTAAGACTATATTATTCCCATAGAGTGGGTATGAGATGTAGTATATTTTTACTTTTTGTGTTTCTATACACTAATCCACCCCACCAGTAATGGAAATTGACACCCTGGGGATTCTGAGACCTAGGTTGGTGTTTTACCCAACATTCTAGTGGGTGGATGGATGGATAACTACCCCCATTGGCCCCACTCTCTTCTCTTGGTTATTATGTGTGCTGGTAGGCACAATGGTTAGCTTTCCCCATATATCTGTGTAGAGGGTTGTAATGTGTTGTGGTTATTCACACACATATATTTTGGATATAGTTTCATGTGGACTAAAATATGTGTAGCGTGAATAGGATATGATGGATTGAGGATACATATTCGATGTATTGTCTATAATGGCTCGAGATTTAATACTTGATGTATGAATCACATTATGCGAGCTATGGTGGATCCCAAAAACTACCTGGTTACTTTTCATACATGTATGTGGTGATTTTATTGCACGAGGTGCATGTTGTGGTGCTCTACCTAGGTGTCTGTGATCAATCCTTTGGGATAGATATTCATAGGACATGCAACGTTTTGGAAATGTCGAAAACTAGTCAGGAAGTAGAAGTGGGGAACCCTTGATATTCTATATTAAATTTTATACTCTTGTATGCATTGCTTGGTGATAATATCCATGGTGAGGCTGGAAACATAGCATATCTATTTAGGTGAATGTTAGTTTCACTTATTATTCAATCTGCTTTAGCATGTTTTCATTACTTTTGCATGAGAGGCTTCAGGGAGGATCCTACTGAGTATACTAATATATTCACCCTATGTATATATAAAATTATTTTCAGGTCACTTGGAGCAGGTTGGAGATTAAGATGGTTTCTACTAGCTTGGGTTGGCAGGAGATGTTTGGGCCTGTGGTTACTGTTGCTTTTACTTTCCATTGGTATTTGTAGTTTTCCCCTTTCTATTTTAGTAGTATTTCATGAAATTACATATGTGTACTTGGTATTTCAATTATATTGTAGTCAGATTTGGTGTTATTTTGTGTTTTTCATATCTATCTCTTTCACATGTGTTCTTATAGAGAGTATTGCCTCCCATTTGTTTGTTTACTATACCCTTGGTGCTAATCGCAATCCTGGGCTGACTGGAGGTGGTAATCGGGGGTCATTATCTCCCTTATCACATTGTCATCCTAGGAGGGGTACACCTTGTGGGGAGTGGGTCATGATAGAGTGATATCAGAGGTCAGGTTGAGGGATATGGTGTAGTTTGGTGTTAGGCACAAGTGAGGTTGCATGGGTTGGTCAGGAAACAATGTCAGTCATGTTTAGCAAGTGATGTAAACACAGGATACCAGCTGAGACATATGTGTTTAGGCCCCCCTATGATATGATGTTTGGACCATTAATATTACAATGTCTACTTAGTGGGGTTATTCAAGTTACAGGGTAGAGACCAAGGAAAATATCATGCATCATTCATCCTTGTGCCTGTGTTTGAATGTGTAGACCTTGGGATATGGTAACCTAAAATTAATAAAAGAAAACAGTTAATTAATTAATAATGACTCTTCCAAATTCTAGGTTTAGGATCTCTAACCATTTGTTATTTTTTAGGCATGACTCTAGGCTAACATCGTTGTCAAGATCACATAGAATATGTTTAGAAATTTTTGCCAACAGATGGTCGTAGGGTAGTGGTCGACGATGATGAAACATGGAGGAGGACACTCTGAGAGTTTTAGAGTCAGATTTGGTAGAAGTACGAGGGTTCCGGTTCAGATGTAGTCACATAAGACTTGTCAGAGGAGGTTTAGATAGGATTCATTTCGATCTATGCTAGAAGGTAGCACTGGGTTTCCTAGGTTGTAACAATGAAGCGTGGAGCAGCGATGCAGTTGTGTCTCTTGTTCCTCGGGGGACGGGAGGATTCCGAGATCTCATGAGAGGAGTTCTAAGACACGTTTATAATCATGTTTATTTCTTCAAAAACAAAGTCATTTAGTTTCTAGGATCTTCTAACCCTTCAATAGAGGAGATCCAGTGTGCAAGAGTTTGGAATCCATTTTCGGAAACATTCATTATATGCTTCAGACATATTGGTAGATGAGGAGGCTAGGGTGAGGCATTTCTAGGAGTATTTGCTTCCATAGATCCAACACCAGGTCACCCCATTTATGCTTAAGACATATCTTGTGGTTCTGGAAAAGTAAGAGTTCATCAAGAGAACATTATCCAAAACTGGATCATCATGATAGTGGAGTATGGTCATCATGATTTCTCACAAAGTGGAGCTGTGGTTTGGGGTTCCCGATTTTTAGTATAGAAAACATTCTGTTGGGATGGGGGTATTTCCAAGCCCTCAACCTCTTGTTTCTTTATATGAAGAGGCTCTCAATCATATTCCAAGAAATCAGGCACATTTTTTGTGGTGTTCGTGGTCATCAGTAGTGAGAGTGCGCAAAATTTATGAGAAGTCATCGTGCACCAGGTGTTTCGCTCTAGGTTCCTCCATTGAGGTAGTTTAAGTAAAAGTAGTAGCAGCAAGTTGCAATAGATTTAGATCCGTAGAGGATATATGGGGAATTAATAGGACCACCCATTAAAACTCCCCATCCTCAGAGAGAAGAGCGCAACCATGGTGGTTGTCATGATCAGGGTCAGAGGGGCCATGTAAGAGGACTTTGTCAGCTTCATGGTTTTGTGTTGCCAGCTCCAAGCAATCCATCTCTCATTATAGGTACCATTTTCTTGTTTTCTACCATTATGTATGCATTGTTTGATCCTGGAGAGACACACTACTTTATATCACATATCCATGTCTATGATTTGGGCCTTGAGGTAGAGAGTCATACAGTTCCATAGGCATTTACAATGCAAGTTTGAGGTCGAGCTGGCTAGTTTCATGTATGTAGAGACAATGAGATAGGGTTATGGTAGCACCACTATTGGGTAGGATTCCTATGATTATGGATACAACTATATGATGTCATCCTTGGCATGGATGGGATGTATTTGGTGCAGGATATCCTGGATTGCTTCAGGAGGAAGATTTTGTTCATCTATGAGGATGGAGATCTAGTGGTGTTTGTTGGCCAGTGAGACCCTCGGATGGGTCAGTGGCATGTTCTGTCATTATCATCCATGATGTCTAAGATGATGTTGAGTTCATTATAGGTTCAACAGTTGGTGATTCTTAAGGTCATATAAGAGTACCCTCAATTCCATTCCAGAAGAGGTTGTATCATTATCTCTTCGACGAGAGATTGAGTTTGGGATCAAGCTATAACCAGGTTCATCTCTTATCTCTATGTCTCTATATTTAATGGACCCTTATTCGTTAATAGAGATATGTATATAGATAGATGGTTTGTTACACTGTGGTTTTTTTCAGTCAAGTGTGTCACCATGGGGTGCATCAGTTTTGTTTGCGAGGAATGTTATTAATAGTTTACGGTTGTCATTTTATTATTGTCGGTTAAAAAAAGTGACAGTGAAGAATGGCTATCCTCTGTCGTGGATTAATGATTTAGTCAATCAACTAAAGGGTTCAAGTTGGTTCTCAAAGATTAAATTTCCTTCATGATATCATCAGATGTGTGTAAAGGATGAGGATATCCTGAAGACATCTTTCTATTGTCGTCATGGGCATTATGAGTTCATTGTAATAACGTTAGGTCTGATGAAAGATCAAGTTGTATTCATGGGATTGATGAATGTTGTGTTCTATGAGTTCATGGACAATTCAGTGGTATTTTTCATCGATTGCATCCTTCTGTATTCCACGTCTGAGGAAGAGCATGCAGAGCACCTACATAATGTTTTGGGATTTCATCATCAATAACAGCTATTTGGGAAGTTATCAGAGTGTGAGTATTGTGCTCGATAAGTCCGTTTCATGGGGCATGTTGTGTCCCAGTAGACAGTAGTTATGGATCCATCGATGATAGAAGAATTTTTGCCTTGGGTGGCCACCATGACAGTGTCAAAGGGGAAGAGTTTCCTTGGTCACCTAGGATACTACAGGAGGCTCATATCTGATTTCTCTTGATTAGTGACTCATATGACATCATTGAACTGGAAGGATCAAGTGTTCATATGGACTAATCAATGACAAGAAAATTTTGAGTATATAAAGAATAAGTTATTATGTTCTCCATTTCATTGTCTTCAAGTAGAGGGAGTTCAGTTGGATGATTTCTATGATGCTCTGCATCTCAGGTTAGGATGTGTTCTGATGCATAATAGATCAGTTGTTTTTATGGGTCTTAGCAGTTGCATCCCCATGAACATAACTATGCCACCCATGATCTTGAGTTCGCAGCTGTGGTGTTTTCTATGAAGCGGTGGAGACATTATCTCATTTGTGAGTGCATTGTGGTTTTCACCGATCATAAGTGCCTGAGGTATGTTTTTTCCTAGCATGACATAAACATGAAACAATAATGGTGGTTGGAGATCTTTCAGGAATACATCATCAAAATATCATGTACACATGTAAAGGGGAATGTTGTAGCTGATGCATTGTGTTGAAATTAACATAGTGATACAGTGCGTGAATCTGGTGACTCTTAGAGAGTAATGGAAGAAAATTCAGAATTACATCTTGATAAGGGAGAAGTTTGGGGTAGAGTATCTTTTTCAGATTATGGTGAAGTCATCTATGGTGCATCAGGTTGTAGAGTCCCAGTTTGGGGATCCTGAGATGGAGGTCTAGAGAGACCGAGTTGTTTATGGTGAGACCCATGCTAGTTGTTCTAAGGATGAACAACGTCAACCGTTATATCACCAAAGTATTTTTGTTCTTTTGTTCATGCATGAGGTGGTTCTCAAAGTTTTCCATAGTTCCCCTTTAACAGTTCATCTTGGTGTGACAAAGATGTACATATCCTTGTGAATCCAGTTTTGGTGGCCTGGGATGACGTATGTGGTTGTGGAGTTTGTGTCTTGATGTTTGGTCTGCCATAATGTTATGGCTGAACACCGTGTTCCTTGTGGTCTTCTCCATTAGTTAGATATCCCTTAGTGGAAGTGGGAGGACATCTCAATGGACATTGTTACTGGTTAACTCAATATCTAGGAGGACATGATGCTTTTTGGGTGGTAGTAAACCATTTAATGATATCATCCCACTTAATTGAAATTAGAGAGTTGATCTCAGTGGAAGTTTTGTCGAGGAAGTATCTAGAGGAGGTGGTGTGACAACATGGAGTCCCATGGACCATCATTTCTGATCGAGATCCTCATTTCACCTCTAGGATGTAGAGTGGTCTCCATCCTTATTTCGGTTCTCTAATATTCCACAGACCTAGTTTTCATACTCAAATGGATTGTCAGATAGAGCAGACCATCTAGACTCATATAGACATGTTACGCTCAAGTATCTTTGATTTTGGAGGTTCGTGGTTGAGGCACTTACCGTTGTTGGTGTTTGATTACAACAATATTTTCCACTCCACCATCGGTATGGAATCATTTAAAGCCTTGTATGACTGGCCTTGATGTTATCCTTTATCCATTGTGTTGGGATGGGGTTATAGATTTAGCAATTCTTGGACCGGAAGTAGTGCAGAATACAACAGTGATGGTTTATGTGATTCGTGAGAGGATGAAGGCAGTGAATGGTCATCAGAAATCAAATGTCGATCAAAGGAGTAGACCCTTAGAGATTGATGTTGGGGATCACATGTTTTTGAAGGTGTCATGGGTAGTGATGGTTTGGTCATGTGATTAAGCTTTCTCACTGTTTTGTTAATCCTTTCGAGGAGTTATATTGTGTGAGAGACATGGTGTATCGAGTAGAACATCCCCCATATATGATCCAGATACACGATGTTTTTCATGTTTAATAGCTCCATAATTTTCTTCATGATGAATCTCACGTCATCAATTACGGAGTGATCGAAGTTGATGATGATGCGACCATTGAGGAGTGACATGTAGAGATCTAATACCACAAAGAAAATGTGTTTCGTGGGTATCTTATCCCCTTAGTTCGTGTCTTTTTGTGACATGGTGGCATGGAGGATAGTACCTGGAAATGTGAGTCACAGATACATGCTCAGTACCTATAGTATTTCAATGTCTAGCCCTTTTTCATGTAAAAATGTTCTTTCTATTCTTGTAGACCATTTGTGTTTATGATATGGAATTATTTGGTTACTTCTTATGGCTTTATCTATTTTGGGAGGTATCTCGATGGGTGATTTTTCAGGATTCTTTTCTATTTTCTTTTAGGTTGGTTTTTAATTCTTGAGGACGTGAATTTTTTGAGAGGTATCTGATTTAATGGCCCAGACCTCTCGCATTTATTACCTTTTTAAAATATGGTGTCTGAGGTGTTTTGGGAAGTTAAGGTGACTTATCCCCAACACTTTCAAAAATTTCATGTTATGTAAACAGTTTCATTGTGTAGTTAATGTTAATAGTTCCAATGATGAGTTTTCAATAGTGAGGTTCATGAAATGTGTCTCTAGAATGGTGAGGTTCTAATGGTTCAGTTTCAACATTGAGGTTTATGAAGAGTGTATCCAAAATGGTGAGGTTTAAATTGTAACCACATTTCAATGCCAATTTGTGAGTTCAGGAATAGTGTTTCCAGAACAGTGAGATTCCAACAATGAGGTTTCAATAGTGATGTTCATGAGCAGTGTTTTTCCTTTTCCAAATTTTGATTCCATGAAAAGTTTTTCCAAAACGGCGAGGTTCCAATGTTGAGGTTTCAATGATGAGGCTCATGAAAAGTGTTATTAGAATGGTGAGGTTTCAACAATAGCCTCTTTCTTTTGCCAAATTTATAGTTTATGAATAGTGTTTCCAAAACTGTGTGCATCCAACAGTGATGTTCATGAACAGTTTTTTTCCTTTACATGATTTTGAGTTCATGAACAGTGTTTCCAGAATGGTGAGGTTCCATGAGTGACATTTCAATGGTGAGGTTCATGAACTGTGTTTCCAGAATAGTGAGGTTCCAAAGGTGAAGTTTCATTGTGAAGTTCATGAACAGTTTTCCTTAACATTTAGGTTCCAATGGTAGCCTCTTTCTTTATCCATTTTTTGAGTTCATGAACTGTGTTTCCAAAACAGTGAAGTTCAATAATAGTTCTTTTCCATTTCCAAATTTCGATTTCGTGAACAATTCTTCCATATTCCTACAGTTTTTCCCCTTTAACATTTCCATTGACATAAAATTCATTTAAAGCCTAGTTTTAAGGACACAAAGGCTGATTCAAATGACAAAACTCCTATATTAATTTCCCTCAGGCTCGGGGTGCTTTTACTTGTTCAAACTGTGTGGTTCAACATGATCCTCCTTTAATGGAAAATCCATCATATATTGAACAAGTGATCCATTAAATCTTCTAAAGTGATGATATATTTACCTCCCTAGTTCTTCCTCAATGTTCTTGGCTATAATATGCTTGATCGTTTCATTCCATTCTGTATGAGTTCCCAATAAAAAATTTGTCCATGGATTGGTTCCACTATGTTTTTAGGCAACCAAATAGTATCGATCAATATTTGATATAATGTATGATCTATCATCATTATTTTGGGTTCAATACATTAAGTTTCTCAATTTTCATTAATGGAATGTTATTTCCATGTTCCTAATGGGCTTTTTTGGGTGTTGACTGGTGTGGTCATGTCTCTACATCCTTGAGTGGATACAGTTGTCACAGGGGGAGGAGATCGTAACTCGTTGTGTTTCTCATTCTCGTATAATGAATGTTGTGAACCGTTTGAGGTAGGGGATTCATTTCTTCTCTTTTCATTTACATACTACAATAGTTTTATCATGTTTCATCCCAACATATAGTAATGAAATTGAAAAAAAAATACAGAACCAGATAAATAAATTGATATATAAAATATTTTAATGCCTCTTTTTTTGCTAGAGAGGGAGATATTTATGCTAGATTTTCATAGATTTTTGTTCTCGATTGAAATTGGTAAATAATATTAATTCGGATTTAATTGATAATTCTTCGGATAATCATAAAGAGTTATGTGAATGAGTATGATTATTATTGTTGTAATTTGATGATAATCAGATTGATTCAGTAATAATGTTTAATCAATCTCTGATAGATTACTGTTTATGTTTCCTGAGGTTCAAACCTATAATAATAAATTTGTTAATTCATGTGGGATTAATGAACTAGCTGTTTGATAATTATTTGAAGGGTTCTGAGTTACCCTCTTGCTTGATGGAGGGCTAAGATCCTAGTTGATATGATGTTTTTCCAACTTCTTGTGTTGTGATGTGTGTCTGGATGAATTTTGTGATATCTGGCGGTAGGGAGGTCTATTGGTTTTGGTATCATATGATGCCTAGAGTGGCGAGATGCATCATTTTATGCATGTCGGTGTGGGGGAGCACACTGGGGATGGTAAAACAGGTTGGGTGTGAATGTTGGATGCTTGCTGATTCTTATTGGTTGTTTATCTACATTAAATTCCCCACTATTCAAGGTATCTGGTGTTTCTTACCCTTCTTCTGAAAGGGGAGAAGACATGTGGGGTGTCTATGTGCTCCTTATGTTTAGATTCTTAAGGGAGGATGGGTCAATGCACTTTCTTTAGGAGGAAAACTTGCGACGAGTAGTTCATCTACTCACCGTGTTGATCCCCCTTTTGTTTAGTTTCATAGAATGTCTTTATAGAATACCTGGGTATATGGGAATGTAATGATGTAGATAAATAACTGAATGAATGTTGTCAACCCATGGGGTTGGATCTTGCTGGGGCGTAATTCTGGGGTTGTAATTTTAAATAACAAAGATCTTTGGGTGTGATACTATTGATATATAATTTGGAAATTATTGACTGTTAATTGATGTTTGGAGAATTAATAAATGTAACATGAAACTGATAAAAACAAAAATTAAGTACTGTAACTAATCTCCTTAAATGGTTCTGTGCTTATAGGATACGCTTTCTTTGAAGTGGCATCCAGGTGTCTGAGAGGCATTAGTAGTAGTTGAGTCTATGAATAGGTTATGAGCATAGTGTGGTTGGGTGATATAGAATTTTCTGTATTTTTTGTGTTTTTATAATCTACTCAACCTCGTTAGTAAGGGCAACTGACACCACAAGAATTCTGAGCTGGGGGGTGGGGGTTCCCCATCTTTTTGGTGGGAGGATGGAAGGATAATTACCCCCTTTGGCACCCCTCTCTTCTCGTGGTAGTTACTTGTGATGGTAGGCACATTGGTTAGTTTTTCGCATATATGTGTGTTGAGGGATGTAATTGGTTGTGGTTATTCATAGACATATATTCTGCATATAGTGTCTTATGGACTACTATAGGTGAAATGTGTATAGGCTATGATGGATATAGGATCTGTACTTGTTGTATGGGATATATTGGCTTGAGGGTTTATACCCAACATATGATACTTGTTTGGAGATTTGTGGTGGATCCCAGAAACAACATAGTTACTTTTCTTATGTGGATGTAGTAGTTTTGTAGCATGAGGTGCATGTTGTGGTGCTTCGCCTAGTTGTCCTCAAGAAAGCCTTTTTGGAAAGGGATGTTTAGGACGTGCGACTTTGGGGCGATGTGGAAAACCAGTGGGGAAGCAGAAACGGGGTACCCTTGATATTCATTATTATATTATATACTCATTTATGTGTTACTTGGTAAAAATATCCATGGTGAGGTTGGAAACATAGTATACCTACTTAGGTGATGAGTTAATTTCACTGGTTGTTCACTAAGCTTCATCTTGCATTGTTTACTTTTCAACGAGATGCTTCAGGGAGGATCCTACCAAGTATACTATTATACTCACCATATGTATATATAAATAGTTTTCAGGTCACAAGGAGAAGGTTTGAGATCAATATAGTTTATACTAGCATGGGGTTGTAGGAGCAGTTCAGGATTGTGGTTGCGGTTGTTTTTTTTACATTCCTTTTGTATTTGTAGTTTTTTCCCTTTCAGTTGTATTCCTTTTGCATAACATTACATATTTATACTTTGGATTTTAGTTATATTGCAGTATGAGTTGGAGTTGGTTGGTGCCTGTCTTATCTCTCTATTTTTCATGTGTTCTGTTAGAGTTTAATTCCTCCTATTTGTGAATTAATTATACCCTCGGTGCTAGATTCTAACTCGAGGCCGGCTTGAGGCAGGACTCAGGGGGTTATTATCTCCCTTCTCACATTTTCGGCCCAGGAGGGGTACACCTTGTAGGGAGGGGCCATGATAATGAAACTATATATACAATTGTGACTATAAATATAATGAAACCTTTAATTTTTTGTGAATTATCTAATTCATTTCCAACCCTAGGAAGCTAAAGGTTCTTCTTTAGGTTTTTTGAATCCCATTCTATGATGGCTGCTTCTATGATGTTTTGAATCATTATCTTACGGTTTCTCTTATGATCAGTCATTCTTCCCCATATTCTATATTTATAGTATGTAGAAGTTCACATTTTTTTCATAGGGTACCTATATAGTTTTTCGGTGTGGAATCCTTGTATACATATAACTACCATATGGGACAGGTGATCATGATCCATGTTGTTGTCCACATATCATTTGAGGAATGATGAAATCATTGCATTAGGGAAATTAAAATATATTCATTATTTCATTTGAAATAATTAATGTTTCATGGTTTACCTCTTTTGGAAGTGGTGGAATTTACCATTATAATTATTACAAATATTAATGAAATATATGGACTATAGATTTTTGATTTAATTTTTTTCCCTCATGATAATGGTTTAATTCATGTTTTACTAGATAGTGTTCTATCTATGTTTATGGTTTTTATCTTGTTTCTTATTGATAAGATTGCGTATTTATATGAAGAAAATGGTGAAAAAGGTAATTTCAATAATTTTTTTGTCTAAATAATTAATGAGGCATGTTTAAATAAACTATTCATCTTATGTTTTATTGGAAAAAAATTATTTCTTAATAGTGGTTTACTTATTATTTTATCTATTATTCTAACATAGTTAGATAAAGAACTTGTATTTTAAAATTCTTGTATATGAAAATAATAATGTTGTATGCTCATATAATTTTTCGTCGTTTATTTTCATTAAATATTTTTTATTCTTGAATATATGTTGAAATAATTTTCACTATTACATATATAATTCCTTTTTTTACCTGTAGTTTCTAGCAGTGATTCATGAATTAGTCAATTCAAGATGGTAAAGAACAAATTGTTTGATGGAGTAAAATATTCTGGGATGAGTGGACCAGTTTTCATGTAAAGTATAGAAGGATTATTTCTATGGCCTAGATTCCTCATTTATTTTGTTTCTTGTTTTTTTTTAATTCTCTTTCTATTGATGTGATACGTGATATGAGATGTGATGTGATCCCGATATGGATAATGTTTTATAAGATATGGGTACAGGAGTCTATACTAGTGGTAGTAAAATATGCATATACTGGTGAGATGAATAATGAAATACATAATGGTATAATGGATGGAACCAAGTCTAGTGGAATGAGTTGGAGTCAGTATTTCACCTTTTCATTCCAAAATATATGATACATTTCTGTTGATAAATTGATTTAAGGGATATATGGTTAGGTTTCTTGAATCTGTATTCCTTTCCTCTCTGATTGAGTGATCATTCTGTACTTATTTATGCATCTCATTGACTGTAACAGTTAATATTTCTTAGAGTTCCCCAAATTATGGAATTAGAATTATTAATAATTTTAAACCCATGGGGTTGGTTTTTAAATGCACCACCAATGTTGACAATTTTATCAAATGATTCAATTGGGGTGGTTTTTCCTATAGGTCATGCCTATCGTGGGGTGGTTAATAAATAGGGAACAAAATAATGTCAATTAATGTATATTGAAAAAAATGCTTATAAATTGAAATTTTATCAAAAAAATTAGTAATGAAATGAAACCCCTTGTGTGAATTTGGGATTATATGATATCTATATCTTATTGGTGGAAGTGGGGTGACTATGAGATGATAAACAATTCTGAGCATAGGACTAGGATAATTACCATAGTCTAGTAGAGATAAATATTATATTATGTATGTTATATGATTTCATATGTTATCCTTCCCACCTAGGTCGGACGAATGAAACCTAGTGGCATCTAGTAGGGTGTTTTACCTAATATCCAGGGTGGTGAAAAATAAACATATGAATTCCCCTTTTAACCCCACTCTCCTATTTTTATAGCATTATGTGATGATATTCATAGAAGTCACAATTCCCATATCTTTGTATAGAGGTATATTATGGATTGTTGTTATTCAAAACACATGAATCTCCATTTATAGTATCCAGTGGATTGTTATGGTTAAGACATATATGGGTTGCAATTAAATGAGGTATAATATACAACTTATAGGATATGGTGGATACCAAAAACATACTGGTTACTATTTGGAGATGCGGAACGGGATGATGATATTATTTGATGCATGTGGTGAATGGTGTGTAGATATGGGGTGGTTTGATGCACAAGATGAATGTTATGAATAATTATCGATAGTTTATTTTTATGGATTACATTTATAAATATATTCATAAGTACATGTGATGTAAGGGAACAATGGAAAAATAATAGGGAAGTTGCAGTGGGGTACAATCTGTGAATATTATTTCATACGTTCACATTTATGTGTCACATGGTGGGATATAGTAATTATATGTTTGGGAACATATCATTTATTTTTAGGTAATGAGTTATAATTAAATATGTTCATTGGTCTTTATAATTCATTATTTGTCTTTTTCATTATAGTATCAAGGGGATATCCTCTAAAGAATTTCTAAAATTATCAGTCCATATATATATATATACTATTTTCTATCTTTTCATGAGATGGATAGTGATTCTATGGGAAAATATTAGACTATGGGTTGTTTAGGATATATTTGGTATTTTATGGTCATTACCATGGATTTCCTTTTTTCATGTGGAATCCTTTTAAATTGTTCAATTGTATGAACTTTCATGTATGAATTTTGGATCATTTAATTTTTCTATTAGACAGTGTTGTTCATTGATTCAATCATTTATCCCATATTTTAAAATAATAATGGAAAATACCTCCTATTTTTTGGAATTATATTTGTTTTTTGGGTCTGCATCCTATGTCTTATTTTATGTGGGAATCAAGTGTAATTATCTCCATTCTATAAATATTATTCTAAGGGGGAAACATTTTTGGGGAACAGTCATGGAAAAGGCTACTAGGTAAGGATATAAAATGATAAACATATTAGGATTGTTTTATGATGTTTTGTGTCATGTTTCTTAATTCTATGTTGTAAACCATTATTCTGATGTTAGTAAAAAATGTTACACCTTGAGAATAAAATTTTCATTTTGATATTTTATTAGATCAATTTTTTGGGATGTGTTTGTTTTATTTTTTTCACTCAAACCTAAATATTTTTCTTATAGTAAAAGTTATAAAACACTAATGTCTAATTTTTATTTCAAATTACATATATATATACACACACATATATCATTTTTTTATTGTAAATTTTGATATATTTAAACAATTTATTGCAATAAATGGTATCCATGTTTAAAAAACATGGTTACAAATGTGGTAATAATAAAATGGATAAATTATAGAACATGTATAAAACATGGATAAACTATCCATATTTAAAATAATATATTTTATAGTAGTTAATTAGCTTCCTTTTTACAATATTTATTTAATATAATGCAGTAAATTGATGATTTTTTATTATGATACAATATAATTAATATTAGATGAAAATTCCATGATGAATCTAAACTACACAATACAATTACATTATCATAAGTCTATAAACATCATGATGTGTGGTCCATAAAACATTACCCAAAATTGTATGGTGCATGGTCTATCCAATATCACATAAAACTACATGGAGTAGTTCACTCTATGTTACCTCAAGAATGAGTTTTCTCTTTTTAAGAGATTTTGATCTTCAAAATTAACTCTTATTTTATTTGGGAGATATTAAATCCATGTTGAAATCATTGTGATTCTCTAAAAATTTGAAAAAAATTAAAACACAATGAAAAAGGTTCTACCATTACATCTTGATACCTCTCTTTTTTTATTATAGTGTTTAAAATATTATTTTTTTTATAACATAATATTACTTTTGGAAAACCTTAATTAATCATATAATTTTCTCCTTGATAGAAACCCAAAATCATTAAGAAATATATAAAGAGAATAAAATTCATTACAAACATATCCTTTATTATAATATATAGTTCTTAGATTTCATGTATCAATAATCATCCCTAGAATAATCCATGAGTCATTATTCACCTATGAGTTTTCCATATTCATAGAAATTTATAATGAGTTCATTGATAGATATTAATGGAAACCATATAAATAGTGATCAATAATTTTTTTTGTTCTAATTAAAACATAGGTAAGTTTTTCTAAACCCAATATAAAATCCCACCGACCCCAAGTACTATTTTATAATGATGCATTGGTTTCTTCTCAATTAGTATTGGTTAACCTACTTTCACAAATCATTATTCTGGTATATCTAATTTATATGTTTTATTATGACATTTACCTCATATAATTCCATGTATTAAAATATATTTGAAATATAACTATTTTCTGAATGTATAAATTACATAATAAATTTAGTACGCTATATAGATCATAATCACAAATTACATTTCATGTTGGGTAAATATTTATAAACATATACCATAAGAAATGATGACTTATCCTATATTACATAAGATCGTAAACTATTTTACCCTCCTTACATAAGAGCTATATTTTTTTAAGAGTTACCTTTGATTGAATTTTTGTATACAACCACATTTCCATACCCTAATGTAATGGTACAGATAAAAAATGGTAATCATTCTCCTACTATGGAAATAAATCCATCTTGATTCTTTTTTCTATATATATAGTGATTTTCGGATCTTCTATCCATTGAACGCATGTAAATTTTCTACTCATTTAATAAAAAATTCCACCATTATGTTAATTTCTAAAAAATTCAGTCAACATTTATATTCATATATAGTCAAATGGATACAAATTCATTCCATTTAATTTTTTCTTTTATATACGATAGATATAGATAGAGGGGTTCTATTTGAACTACATTTTTCTGGGTTCTATACTATTAAACATTGGAAATTTTTTTCCAATCTTATGACCCTAATGAGTAGATATGTTTCCTCCGCTTCTTGGTAATATACAATTAAATAAATTATTTTATTACAATTTGGTTATCTCATCCCCATTTCTTATGATTTATGTCCAATGAATCATTTAAACATTTAATCCATATCCGTTATTTACATATATCTTATGTTTTCAGTGTACATTTTTCCAATGTTGAATGACCTTAACCATTAACCACTTTTTTAAGGATATATGGTCATAAAATATTACAACTTGTTGTCTATTCTAAATGATCATAATAATCAGTCAGATAATTTTTGATGAAATTGAATGTTCATAATCATCAAATGAAATAGGAAAGAAAATTAATTTTTTTCAACATCCATAAATGATTAAAGTCGAAAAATTAATGTCTACAATTACAATTCTATTCCAGTCCATTGATTGTGAAAT
Source organism: Viscum album (assembly GCA_963277665.1). Lineage (NCBI taxonomy): Eukaryota > Viridiplantae > Streptophyta > Magnoliopsida > Santalales > Viscaceae > Viscum > Viscum album. The sequence goes on from OY728128.1 coordinate 1,970,617,279, forward strand.
AATTAGAGAGTATAAAACTGAAATAAAGGCTTCTATTGATTAAAATTTAATAAAGTGCTTCATGGGTAAATGTCCAATATTTTCTTACCGTGTCTTTATATTTAAATGAATAGAAAAAAAGATAAAAAAATATAAATGTCCCAAAAATGTTTAAGAGTTAACATGTACCTTAGAAAATGTAAATTTATCCCCATAGAAACCATTAGTGAAATAACTTGTCATAGAAAATTCTCCTTACCCCATCCATGTGACCATAAAATATATCATCGATATATCTTTGTTTATTACAATTCCACTTCAGTGAATTTAGTAGTCCATACTAGTTTTGAGATCATATACCCAAAAATAATTTATGTTGTATTACTATCCTAGATTAATTTTTTCAACACATAATGGAATTACCTTCAGTGAACTCAAACCGTTCTTGAACATTATTCTCTATTTTATTCTAATTTATACCATAGGTGTTTACGTAATCATCAACTAATATTATGTAGTTAATATTCTCTATATGAAATACCATAACATTAAGTGTTTTTTCATTATCCCATCATTCATTGAAATTAGTTAAGTGACGATTAACTTTTCTAAATGACCCCCTATAAATAGGGAATACCAAAATTTCATATGTTCCACTAATTATCCCATTGGGAATGTTTTTTGGAAATTAATGAAACTCAAACATAAATTCCACCTTTTATCGTCCAACATTGAGATCGTGTTCTCTCTATTATTAATGGGAGTCCATTTCAATCCTATTATTATTTAAAAAAACTCTAACATTATAATGTATAAAAAATATTCTATATACCAATTTTTCAAGTGTTTTCATTTAACCTTCATATTAAAAATTATTATAAAATATCCAGTTCTAATTTATGATTATGAGAGAGCACGATATTACTATGAGATATCTTAGTATAGATACAAAACAGGATTGATTTAAGATCCTTCCAAATAGAAACCAGAATATATGAGTTGAGATTCTTATAATGGCCTCTATGAAACCCATGAATATGGAATATCATTCTGTAATGAAAAAATCATTTAATTATTGGTATGTTCATGGAATATTAATAATGGGTTCTTAGTTTGGGTTGAGTTACTCTATAATAGGTGACATATGGTCTACCATTCACAACCCAAAACTGTACGAACCCATCTATTCTATATGGCCTTTTTCATAAATAAGAGAACGATCTAATAAAGTGTTATAATTGTTTATGTTTTTAGTTAACATTACATATATCCACCAAACATATTATATGAAGACTTTGTTTTATTTAATTTCCTATATGAGCCCGATCTATGATGTGGAACCATTTTAATAAACTATGTTCGGATTTTTCCCTCTTATTAGTGGATATATTTATTTTTAATATTAAATATCATAAACCCTCCTATAAATTCCACACCCATGTGAAATAAACTAGTTTATCATATATTTATTCTTAGTGTAACATCCCAAGTATGTAATGAATAATAGATATTTTTATAAATTTCTATTAATGAACTACATAGTGTTTTAGAGGCTTAAAATGAAAATAAATCCAATCTTAAGCATGGAATACACTAATATTTTTAACAGATTGTTTTACTGCCTTTTGATGGCAAACCATTTTTGAATCTATCTTTTGACAATTTTATAAGCTATATTTGCCAAAATTAACTTATTCTTTATGATTGAGACATCAAAATTTACTTTGTGTGAATTTTTGGTATTTTTCTAATAATGTTCATTTTTTAATAAATAGTGAAAAATACTGCATTTTACATCAAAACTGCTTCTTAATCTAATTTATTTATATGATTAGATTATATTTTTAATTGGTCTTAATGTGTAATCTGAATATATTTTTACCATTTAATCCAATGGTGGTCATTGGAATCAATTTCACTTTGAAATTAGACTTAAACTGGTGTCAATCTTTTGATACTTATTGTTTTATAAAAACACGCTATTTGCTCCAACAGCGGGAATTAATTATTAAATTAATTAATGTGACTTATATGTTTTTAATTTTGTAAAATAGACTTCATTTTTGAATTCAGAATATCAAATATAGCTTAGGGTGAATTTTTGGAAGTTTTCTGAAAAACGTCAATTTTTGATGAATAGTGAAACCACTAAGTGGTACTTATAAAAAGTGATTTTCCGTTTAAATGAAATTCTTCCATCATTGTGTTTTGAATTTCAAAAATCCTACATACATGGTTGTCATTAAGAAGTAAAATGTGGTTCAATGAGATTAAAATAATTTTTTGGTGAATAGTAACTTATTAAGTTCTTAATCGCGATTAGTGGTAATTAGTGTAGTTTAAGGGAAAAATAATGCTTTAATAAAATGAGATGAGCTTGACACAAGTCCTAACCTCATTGGTTGTGTCATTTCCGACCAAGACAAGCCATGGGTAAACTTGGGGACCCCATGGAGCCACATTGGTTGGGAAATGACATAAATAACTTTTTATTTAATGTAAAAGTAAAAATGACACAAACATCATATGTTTTACGAAAACAATTTTTACATGGGGATATAAAGATCAGATATTTTATTATAAATAGTAATTAGAAAGCTAAAAAGATTTCCTACATCATAGTATCTTCTTTTATAATTTTTAGACTTTAAATAAATTAAATTATTTATGACATCATGATGATGCAGCGATGACCTCATTATTTAACGATTTAAATAAAATGGAAAGATAATGTAATATATAAAACCTAAAGAAGTCCAAAACCTATTGTATGGGTAGATTTAGAACCCTTATCACCTTCTCCTCGAATTATATAAATTTGGTACCATTTAAATCCGAAACTCATTTTCAAATAAAGTAATATTTCTTTACTTTCCAAGAGTGCCCCTCCTCTCCTCTTATAAATGGCCCCCACCTCTACCTCTTTTCCCACACTCCCAAAGCCTTTGGCTCGGCCAACCCCTGCCCATTTACTCTCTCCACATCCCTCTCCTCATCCTAGAGGATTTCCTTTGGGCATAATCCTTTTAAAGGAAGCCTTTAGGCTCAAATCAAAAGGAGTTACACTTTTAAAGGTGATTCATTCTCTCATGTTCATTTGTTTTATTTTGCTTCTCCAACCCCCTAAAATCTTTTTATTTAATTATTTTGTAACAAAACCAGTATCTTCAATATACTAGGATGTTTTTATAAGATTTATTCTAGCTACACTCTCACACAACTACATCAAATGGTTAAAGAACATACGGTTTCCGTGGATGGTGAAATTCTGCCTCCCAAATCGATGATTGTTCAATACTCATTTAACACCTTCAAAGGTGGAAATTATGATGTCACTATTTTTATATATGATATATAATATTTTTATTCTTTCCTTAATATTCTGTATTTTTCATTTATGGCATACCATTATTGTTTCCATTATGGGTAAACACGATATCTTCATTTTAGGAAGTGCGGACTACCGCCCCCTGAAAGTGATTTGATTCGTTAATACCATATGTGGGATGTGTAAAGGATAAAGTTAATGATATTATATATGTTATTATACTTTAATTATAATATACTCTTATATAATTTTGATTCCATTCCAGAGAATACGAAATATAAATGGAACTAGCGTTCATCCGTACGTACGGCTTACCGTCTCCATGAACGGTGCATTTCATTTCTTACCTATAAATGATTATGTAATATTATAAATACATATATATTCTGGATATATATGATATATATGATATCCAAATCATGAATATAATTATGGATATAATGAACATTTGACCACACGAACAACATGTAATTGTAAGAAGACCACTTTCGACTTAAGAACCAAATATCGACAAAACAAACATTATTAACTTAAATGATTACATAATGTTTATAACATAGAAATAAGTGATCTAAAAGGAATAATGAACTAGAAAAAGGTTCTTAATAAAGTGTAAATTAACTCATGTTTATTATTCAGGACGTTAAAGAACGATCGAGTCAAGTCGGACCCGAGGTAAGGGATCCTACACCTCTCTTTCTTTTTAAGTATACTCTTTTATGTCATTCCTTTTAAGCTCATATTTATTATGATTGGGATGTGATTTTATATTACTCCTACTGTACTTATTATTTTCATATGATGATAGACCCTATTTCCTCTCATTAATCCATTTTGGATGTTTTGATTGGCGCCGTTAGGATGCTGAATTTTTCGTAAGGGATTCTTCATCTCACTTTTATTCCCGTGAGATTTATGCTACATTTGCCACAATTTCCTTTGAGTGGTGTATGTACTACCCATTATTTTACTCATTGTGTATTATACCTTCTTTTATGAGTATTTACATCAATGTTTTATTGTCCTTCTTTCACGAGGTGTATGTTTTGAAAGATACCCATGTCGGTAAGGGAACCTTTCACCCTCCTCATTTTAAAAGACTTCGTTTGTTATGTCTTTTAATTCACATACTATTATGTTGGGATATGTTCTTCTATATCTTGATTGATGTATATTTTATGTCAAAATGATGAGATTCCCTTTTATCTCTCATCAACTCATTTTCTGAATTTTCGAAGTGACGCCATTTAGGCTGTCGAATTTTACCAAGGGAACGATTTAACCCAATTTCGATTCCTTTGGGTTCAACATGTAGTTATTGAATATGTCATCCTTTGAATATGTGTGAATGAACTTTTATTGTTTTACACTTAATATACAATTATTTTGGGTGTATTTATATTTTTCACACATAATTTTGATATTGAATTATCCTTAACTTAAGGATACCTTCTTTATAAGGGATTTCATCACATTTTACATCCCTATTGAGACTTCATTGTTCTTATGCACCAATTCACTCTTATATGGTATATATACTGTCCTTTGGAATATTATATCATGAATCCATTTATTCTCATGATATTATAAAGTTCTGATTTAATGTTATTCCTCAATTATAGTATTCAAGTGTCTCTAATTTTGGTAAAAACCCTTTAACCAAAATATCGCTTTAAATGTTTTAATGATTTGTTCTTATTAATATCCATGTTTTCAAAATGGTTTTAAGGATTTATTTATATGGATATTAATGGTTTAAAATGTTAAAAGCTTCAAGGTGGTATGGGAATTCATCTCAATATCCTTTCATTGAGGCATATTTTGTTTTATACACAACCTTCTTTTATACGGTGTATAAACCCCTTTGACTATTACGTTTATCCAAAATTAATATTTTTTATACGAAGCATTTTACTAAATGACAAAAGGGAATGTTTTTGTCGTACGTATGCGGCGACAATGACTTCTCTACTGCCATGACATTTATTTGAGTTCTGGCTTCCTCTACAAGCCATACCTTCTTTTTATAAGAAAAATAAATACAATGTTTTACTTTTCTTTTATTTTGGTATTGAAAATGGATTTCATAATGTTTTTATATCAATGTGTTGTATTGATATCTTGTGATTGAAAGGTGGAAATTTTATGTTTCCTTTTTGCATGTTTTATGTGATACGATTATGTTGAGGTTCTTGGGCATTATTATGATGATGGGTGGTTTCGTGATAAACTAAGGGCGGGTGAGCCCGATATAGCTCTCCAATGCATTGGGTAACGTAAAGGAGTGAAACGTTAAGGTTTCTCCAAAGAGATTTAGGGAATATACTGTGATGGGTATTCCAAACGTAACCAAGAGGGTTACTCCCTACGTAAGAATGTTATGAAAGCCTCAAGTTACCTTTATGTCTCATCTTTTCTATGATTTATTCATGGTTTGATGAGGTTTGTTAAAGTGCCTATGTTTTATGGGTAAAGTATGATTTCATTCTTATGTATATATGAACTCATGTTTCCTTTCCATATTTTTATAACTCTTACTGAGCTTTTTATGCTCATCCCAAGTTTTTGAAATGTTTTTCACAGGTCAAGGGAAAGGTACATGATGTGATGATAGTGTCAAGGATGTTTCAGGAAAGAATCTGTGTTATATTTTAAATATGTTTCCGTTGATGGGAAGAATGAATACTGCCTTTTATGTAACCACATTGTTTAAATGTGGAATGTAATGAAAGTTTCATGATCTAATTCTCTAAAACTCTAAACCTAAAAAGATCCTCAATGTGTAATCTTGTAATAACTCAAGATTAAGTAAGGTTTAAGGCTGGGGCCTTATAGTTGGTATCAGAGTTAGGTTTAGATAACATTAGGAGTTTTAATTCTATGAAATGATTATCCAAAAGTTTTTTTATGGTCAAATTAAAATGATATAGCATTTAAAGATTACCATGTTGCTTCATCTAAGACATGTTTGTTTAGAATGGTTTTCTATAGAGGAAATAGGGAAGCAGTGCTAGGAAGGCATACAGAAGGAAATAACCTTCCGAATTAGTATCCTGAGATGGTTGGAATAGGAACTGAACAGTTTTTTGCAGTAATGGCACAGTTGACTCAGGATATAAATGGTGGTGGTATCCATGCACGAGATCAGCCAGATCAACCGCAGAGGAACATGTCAGTGGTGGAACATTTCATGAGGCAACATCCCCCATCGTTCAGAGGATCATCTGACCCTGTTCTAGCTGAAGGGTGGATTAAAGCACTGGAGAAGATTTTTGATGTCATGGGGTGTGAAGTAAATCAAAAGGTTAGTCTTGCTATTTACCGTTTGTAGGGTGAGGTAGATCAGTGGTGGTCTATGGTTAAAAATATCAGGGACACTGATGAGATTGATGATCTCGACTGGGATAAATTCAAAGGTATGTTTCTTGAGAAGTATTTTCCTAAGGTTGTTCGACTTAGGATGGAAATGAAATTCTTGGAATTGAGGCAAGAGGAAGACTCAGTGGCTACCTATGAAGAAAAGTTTCACTCGATTGGCAAGGTATGATCTAAATTTTATCCGAGACCTTGATAGTAAAATCAATCGTTTTTACTCAGGATTAAAGCCAAAATATCGAAGGGCATTAGCTTCTCGTGAGTTTAAAAGTTATGAAAAGATTTTTCAATGTGTAGAGAAGGTGTAAATGGAGTGTGCCGATGATCAAGTGTTCTATAACAACCAACAGAATAAGAGACCATGGTGGCAGGAGAAAGGTAAGAATTCTTCAAAAAGTCTGATGGTAAGAAAACTAAGTTTCCAGTTTGTGATAAATGTGGCAAAAGGCATGCTGGGGAATGTCTTCTGAATTCCGGAAAGTGCTACCGATGTGGTAAGATGGTACATAAGGCTCGTGATTGCACTAAAAAGGATCAAGGTGAAGGTAAGACAAAATTTGATTTACAGTTAGTGAAATGTTATAAGTGCAATGAGATGGGTCACTATGCAAACGAGTGTCCGACAAAGAGCTTGAGTGATGGGAAGACATTTAAGGGTTATCTTGAAAACCTGAAAAGAAAATAAATTGTATGGGAAATTCAGAAAGTGTGAGTTTTGGTTGCAACAAATTTCTTTCCTTGGTCATATTGTTTCTAAAGATGGGATAACTGTTGATCCTACAAAAACAAAAGCTTTGGAAGACTGGACAAGACCCACAAATGTAACTGATATTCGTAGCTTCCTTGGTTTGGCAGGCTATTACCGAAGGTTTGTTAGAAATTTTTCACTGTTATCTAGTCCATTGACTAAGCTATCTCGGAAGGGTGTTAAGTTTATCTGGACAAAAGAATGTGATTATTGTTTTCATGAATTGAAAAGAAGATTGGTGAATGCTCCAGTTTTGGAACTACCTTCCAGGAATGGTGAGTTTGTTATATACAGTGATGCTTCATTGAAAGGACTTGGTTGCGTCCTAATGCAGAATGATCAGGTAATTTCTTATGCTTCACGACAGCTGAAAACACATGAGGTAAATTACCCTACATATGATTTGGAATTTTCTTCTGTTGTCTTTGCTTAAAAAATTTGGAGGCATCATTTGTATGGAGTAAAGTGTGAAATATATACTGATCACAAAAGTTTAAAGTATATATTCACTCAGAAATAATTGAACATGAGACAAAGGAGATGGCTAGAATTAATCAAGGATTATGATTGTATAATTCATTACCATCCGAGAAAAGAAAATAATGTGGCTGATGCTTTGAGATGAAAAAGTAATGCTTCATTGGCAATGTTGCGTTTGGAACGTGATCCTTTGGTTAAAAATTTGATGAACTTTGGCATAGAAGTTGTTGGTACAGGATGTTCTTCTGTTTTGTTTTAGGTATCAGTGAGATCATCTCTATCAGATAGAATCAAGAAAGCACAGAAGCAAGATAGTGAGTTGAAGAAAAAGGTAGAGCTAGTTCAGAAAGGTAAGTTTCCTAAATTCAACATTGATAATGATTGCGTTTTGAGATTTGGGAAAAGATTGTGTGTGCCTTTTGATTCACAGTTGAAGAGAGAGTTGTTATGTGAAGCTCATAGTTCTCCATTTTCAGTTCATCCGGGCAGTACTAAGATGTACAGAGATCTGTGGGAGTATTACTGGTGGGATGGAATAAAAATAGATATTGCTGATTTTACTGTGAAGTGTTTGACATGTCAACAGGTTAAAGCAGAGCGGTAGTTACCGAAAGGGATGCTTCAGCCTTTACCTATTCTAGAGTGTAAATGGGAGAATATATCCATGGACTTTGTTGTCGGATTACCGAAGACATCTCGAGGTAATAATGCAATCTGGGTTATTTTTGATCGCTTGACTAAATCTGCTCATTTCCTTGCTATATGAGATACATTTTCCTTAGATCAACTTTCCCGTTTGTATCTTAAAGAGATAGTCAGGTTACATGGAGTTCCCCTCTGCATTGTATCTGATCATGATCCCAGGTTCACTTCTAACTTTTGGAAAGGCCTTCAGAAGTTGTTGGGTACTGAATTAAATTTTAGTACAGCTTTTCATCCTCAATCAGATGGGCAGTATGAATGAATAGTTCAGACATTGGAGGATATGCTACGTTTTTTCAATATGGATTATCAGGGATGTTGGGACCAACATCTTCCTTTGGTTGAATTTTCATATAATAATAGTTTTCATTCTAGTATACAGAGGGCACTATTTCAGGCATTATATGGGAAGCGGTGTCGAACTCCAGCTTTCTGGGATAAAGTAGGTGAAAGGAAGTTGATGGGACCAGAATTGGTAGAAGAGATGGCAGAACAAGTTCAGCTGATTCAGAAGCACATGAGAACAGCTCAGAGCAGGTAGAAGAGTTATGTGGATAACCGGAGGAAGGATCTATCTTTTGTGGTAGGTGATCATGTTTTTCTCAAGGTTTCTCTTTGGAAAAGTGTGATGAGATTTGGTAATAAAGGAAAGTTGAGTCCAAGGTTCATTAGACCATATGAAATTCTGGAGAGAGTTGGATCAGTTGCTTACCGAGTGGCTTTACCTCCGAGTTTATCTCAGGTACACAATGTTTTTCATGTTTCGATGTTGAGAAAGTATATGCCAGATCCATCTCATGTTTTGCGTCCAGAGGTAGTTCAGCTGGAAGAGAACCTATCTTATGAGGAACAACCGGTCCTGATTCTTAACCACAGGGAGCAAGTGTTACGGAATAAGGTGATTAAGCAGGTAAAGGTTTTGTGGAAAAACCACATGATGGAAGTGGCAACATGGTAATCTTAAAATGCAATGAGGGATAAGTACCCACATTTATTTGATAAGTAAATAAATTGCGGGGACGCAATATTCTAAAGGGGGAAGGATGTAACATCCCAAGTAAGTAATGAATAATAGATATTTTTATATATGTCTATTAATTAACTAGATAGTGTTTTAGAGGCTTAAAATGAAAATAAATCCAATCTTAAGCATGGAATACACTAATATTTTTAAAAGATTGTTTTACTGCCTTTTGATGGAAAACCATTTTTGAATCTATCTTTTGACAATTTTATAAGCTATGTTTGACATAATAAACTTATTCTTTATGACTGGGACATCAAAATTTACTTTGTGTGAATTTTCGGTATTTTTCTGATAATGTTCATTTTTTTAATGAATAGTAAAAAATACTGCATTTTACATCAAAACTGCTTCTTAATCTAATTTATTTATATGATTAGATTATCTTTTGAATTGGTCTTAATGTGTAATCTGAATATATTTTTACCATTTAATCCAATGGTGGTTATTGGAATCAATTTTACTTTGAAATTAGACTTAAACTGGTGTCAATCTTTTGATACTTATTGTTTTATAAAAACACGCTATTTGCTCCGACAGCGGGAATTAATTATTAAATTAATTAATGTGACTTATATGTTTTGAATTTTGTATAATAGACTTAATTTTTGAATTCAGAATATCAAATATAGCTTAGGGTGAATTTTTGGAAATTTTCTGAAAAACTTCAATTTTTGATGAATAGTGAAACCACTAAGTGGTACTTATAAAAATTGATTTTCCATTTTAATGAAATTTTTCCATCATTGTGTTTTGAATTTCAAAAATCCGACATTCATGGTTGTCATTAATAATTAAAATGTGGTTCAATGAGATTAAAATAATTTTTCGGTGAATAGTAACTTATTAAGTTCTTAATCGCGATTAGTGGTAATAAGTGTAGTTTAAGGGAGAAATAATGATTTAATAAAATGAGATGAGCTTGACACATGTCCTACCCTCATTGTTTGTGTAATGGCCGACCAATACAAGCCATGGGTCAACTTGGGGACCCCATTGAGCCACTTTGGTTGGGAAATGACATAAATAACTTTTTATTTAATGTAAAAGTAAAAATGACACAAACATCATATGTTTTACGAAAACAATTTTTACATGGGGTTATAAAGATCAGATTTTTGATTCTAAATAATCATTAGAAAGATAAAAATATTTCCTACATCATAGTATTTTTTTTATAATTTTTAGATTTTAAATAAATTAAATTATTTATGACATCATGATGATGCATCGATGACCTCATTATTTAACGATTTAAATAAAATGGAAGGATAATGTAATATCTAAAACCTACACATGTCAAAAACCTATTGGATAGGTATATTTAGAACCCTTTTCACCTTATCCTAGAATTATATCAATGTGGGACCATTTAAATCCGAAAATCATTTTCAAATAAAGTTATATTTCTTTACTTTCCAAGAGTGCCCTTCCTCTCCTCTTATAAAAGGCCCCCACCTCTACCTCTTTTCCCACACTCCCAAAGCCTTTTGCTCGGCCAACCCCTTACCATTTACACTCTCCACATCCCTCTCCTCATACTAGAGTATTCCCATTGGGCAGAATCCTTTCAATGGAAGCCTTTAGGCTCAAATAAAATGGAGTTACACTTTTAAAGGTGATTCATTCTCTCATGTCCATTTGTTTTATTTTGCTTCTCCAACCCCCTAAACTCTTTTTATATACTTCTTTTGTAACAAAAACAGTATCTTAAATATACTAGGATGTTGTTATAAGATTTATTCGAGCTACACTCTCACACAACTACATAAAATGGTTAAAGAACATATGGTTTCCGTGGATGGCGAAATTCTGCCTCCCGAAATGATGATTGTTCAATAGTCATTTAACACCTTTAAATGTGGCCATTATGATGTAACTATTTTTATATATGATATATAATATGTTTATTATTTCCTTAAGCTTCTGTATTTTTCATTTATGGCATACCATTATTGTTTCGATTATGGGTAAACACGATATCTTCATTTTAGGAAGTGCGGACTACAGCCCCCTGAAAGTGATTTGATTCGTTAATACCATATGTGGGATGTGTAAAGGATAAAGTTAATTATATTATATATGTTATTATACTTGAATTATAATATACTCTTATATCATTTTTATTCCATTCCAGAAAATACGAAATAGAAATGGAAGTAGCGTTCATGCGTACGTATGACTTACCGTCTCCATGAACGGTGCATTTCATTTCTTACCTCTAAATGATTATGTAATATTATAAATACATGTATATTCTGGATATATATGATATATATGATATCCAAATCATGAATATAATTATGGATATAATTAACATTTGACCACACGAACTACATGTAATTGTAAGAAGACCACTTTCGACTTAAGAACCAAACATCAACAAAACAAACATTATTAACTTAAATGATTACATAATGTTTATAACATAGAAATAAGTGATCTAAAAGGAATAATGAACTATAAAAAGGTTCTTAATAAAGTGGAAATTAACTCAAGTTTATTATTCAAGACATTAAATAACGATCGAGTCATGTCGGACCCGAGGTAAGGGATCCTACACCTCTCTTTCTTTTTAAGTACACTCTTTTATGTCATTCCTTTTAAGCTCATATTTCTTATGATTGGGATGTTATTTTATATTAATCCTACTGTACTTATTATGTTCATATGATGAGAGACCATGTTTCCTCTCATTAATCCATTTTGGAAGTTTTGAGTGGCGCCGTTAGGCTGCAGAATTTTTCATAAGGGATTTTTCATCTCACTTTTATTCCCGTGAGATTTATGCTACATTTGCCACAATTTCCTTTGAGTGGTGTATGTACTGCCCATTATTTTACTCATTGTGTAATATACCTTCTTTTATGAGTATTTACATCAATGTTTTATTGTCCTTCTTTCACGAGGTGTATGTTTTGAAAGATACCCATGTCGGTAAGGGAACCTTTCACCCTTCTCATTTGAAAAGACTTCATTTGTTATGTCTTTTAATTCACATACTATTATGTTGGGATATGTTCTTCTATATCCTGATTGATGTAAATTTTATTTCCAATTGATGAGATTCCCTTTTATCTCTCATCAACTCATTTTCTGAATTTTTGAAGTGACGTCGTTTAGGCTGTAGAATTTTACCAAGGGAACGATTTAACCCGATTTCGATTTCTTTGGGTTCAACTTGTAGTTATTGAATATGTCATCCTTTGAATATGTGTTAATGACATTTTATTGTTTTTAACTAAAAATCCAATTATATTTGGTGTATTTATATTTGTCACACATAATTTTGAGATTGAATTATCCTTAACTTAAGGATACCTTCTTTATAAGGGATTTCATCACATTTGACATCCCTATTGAGACTTCATTGTTGTTATGAACCAATTCACTCTTATATAGTGTATATACTATCCTTTGGAATACTATATCCTGAATCCATTTATTCTCATGATATTATAAAGTTCTGATTTTATGTTATTCCTCAATTATAGTATTCAAGTGTCTCTAATTTTGGTAAAAACCCTTTAACCAAAATATCGCTTTACATGTTTTAATGATTTGTTCTTATTAATATCCATGTTTTCAAAATGGTTTTAAGGATTTATTTATATGGATATTATTGGTTTAAAATGATAAAAGTTTCAAGGTGGTATGGGACTTTGTCTCAATCTCCTTTCATTGAGGCATATTTTGTTTTATACACAACCTTCTTTTATACGGTGTATAAACCCCTTTGACTTTTACGTTTATCCAAAAGGAATATTTTTTATACGAAGCGTTTTACTAAATGACAAAAGGGGATTTTTTTTGTCGTACGTATCCGGCGACAACAAATTCTCCGCCTCCGTGACTGTTATTTGAGTTCCGGCTTCCTCTACACGCCATACCTTCTTTTTAAAAGAAAAATAAATACCATGTTTTAGTTTTATTTTATTTTGGTATTGAAAATGGTTTTCATAATTTTTTTATATCAATGTGTTGTATTGATATCTTGTTATTGAAAGGTGGAAATGTTATGTTTCCTTTATGCATGTTTTATGTGATACGATTATGTTGAGGTTCTTGGGCATTATTATGAAGACGGGTGGTTTCGTGATAAACTAAGGGCGGGTGAGCCCGATTTAGCTCTCCAATGCATTGGGTAACACGAAGGAGTGAAACGTTAAGGTTTCTCCGAAGAGATTTAGGAAATATACTGTGATGGGTATTCCAAACATATCCAAGAGGCTTACTCCCTATGTAAGAATGTTATAAATGCCTCAAGTTACCTTTATGTCTCATGTTTTCTATGATTTATTCATGGTTTGATGTGGTATGTTAAAGTGCCTATGTTTTATGGGTAAAGTATGATTTCATTCTTATGTATATATGAACTCATGTTTCCTTTCCATATTTTTATAACTCTTACTGAGCTTTCTATGCTCATCCCACGTTTTTGAAATGTTTTTCACAAGTCAAGGGAATAGTACATGATGTGATGATAGTGTCAAGGATGTGTCAAGAAAGAATTAGTGTTATATTTTAAATATTTTACCGTTGATGGGAAGAATGAATACTGTCTTTTATGTAACCACTTTGTTTAAATATGGAATGTAATGCAAGATTCATGATCTAATTCTCTATAACTCTAAACCTGAAAAGATCCTCAATGTGTAATCTTGTAATAACTCAAAATTAAGTATGGTTTAAGGCTGGGGCCTTATACCTAGAGGGTTTTCAACATTGACCATTATTGTTCTTAACCATTCACAAGGATTCCCCCTTTAAACTATCCGAATTTTCCCACTCACCTGATCCATATCAGTGTTTTGACATTGAATTATTAACAATGTGTGGATTTATTCCTAGTACCATATGCTTTATAGTGATAGTTATATTATAAAATAGATACAAAAAAATCAATTTCCTTTTAATTATCCTCACTATCCTAGTATATGTTGATTGAAATAAACAAATATTGCCCAATTACCCATGAACTACAATAAAAATCATTGAGTCGAGATACTTTTCTTGGAAACTCTTAAAATAACTGAGTTGAGAATCAATCCTATTAAATATACACACCATGAGTTTATATTGTCCTATTGGTGATGAAAATAATTGAGTTGATATCCACCGATAAGAAATATAAACACCAAGATTTGAGTTTCTCCTCAGGGAATAGAAAATATTTATTTTGAGATTATGTTCTATCTAATACAATAACATTAATTTTATATTATCGATTTTGAAATAAATGGATTGGTTTATGATCTCCATTATTCCAATACAATCACATTGATTTGAGATTGTCCTCATGGTGTAGAAATTCCACGGGTTGAAATGCTAACTTTGGTGAACACACACATGAATATATACTAAAAAAAAATTAACGTTGAAGGAATTGTTCAATGTTCTATATATAACATTAATATCAATTTATTTTTATTTTGATAAATTCTAATTCTCAATGGTGGATCATTTTATGAAAAATTAAAATGTATAAATAACCTTTCAATGCTTCCTATGATATGATTGTAAGCCAATTTGAACAGTTTAGATACATATACAATATACTCACCCTCAATGGAGCAGATAAAAATGTGGTCACCATGTACTGTACTATTTTTCACACATGTGGGGGCAGTGTTCTAAATGCTTCTCAATATGGGGAAATTTTGGTGAAAACCTATTACTAGGAGTATTACACGGTTTTCAAACATTAGTTATCAAAATATCCATCCAGTATATACTTATAGTAGTTGATATTTTATGAAACTATTTTTAATTGTACAATGTATTTTATAGGAAGCCCAAATACCATATGAATGGTCCTCTTTTTAAGAATTATTTGTAAATAAAACGAATAAAAAATTTATCTATTCCTTAAATTTTAGGACTATATTATGTTTAAATTTTTATTATGGAGTTATATAATGTTTTACTGAATAATGGACTAGTGGACACACACAAAAAATTTTCATTTCCAGCTAGTTAGAATATGTTTATGCTACTAACCAAACTCCAATCACATACCTATCCAATATACATGGTTTCATTAAATATACTAAAATATCACACACAAGAATTATTTTCATTCCTCAAACATAAAATTTATATTACTTATTATAGTATACTTAGTCAGGTCCACACAAGTTCCTAGACAAAGTCATATGTTCCCCTAATAACAGTCATACATTATCCTAGGTGATGTCATTTATTAATAGAGCATTTTTTGGAACCTCTAATGGTTAAAATTGGTTATTTAACAATGACGGGTACCTTGTATATGTTTTCTATGAAATACAGCATGGATACTATTTTTGGAACATAGAGTAATTAGAGAGATACAAATACTTATGAATCAAGGATCATGATTGTACCAACCCTCTACCAGGTGATAATTGAATCAAAACCATTGTGATATGGATTGAAGTGTTCACACCAATTCCACCCAAAATTTATTTTCACTCTATGTATCTAAGATTGTTTTTGCTAAAGCACATGGGAACCACCCACAGGGGGGCCAATTCACATAGTCACTAGATCACATGGGAAAAATCAATATATGAACATATTAACTAATATATTAACATTTATTTCTTAGGAAACCCATTAAGATTCATTCCAATCTATTCTTTATGTCATGTTGGGAAATTTTCAGATCAGTTGTAACAATATTTCAGATTCAATAACTAAAAATCCTACTTTGTTATTATAATTGAAAAATTATATATTTTAAACGTTGTTTCTAAAAATTAAATGAGTTAATATACTCTTCATGGTTTCTTAATTATCTAGATTTCAAGACACTTTTTATAATTTCCTAAAGATCAGTTAGTCGAGGTCCTCCCTATGGATTCCAAAATTATTCTGAGTTATGATTCTCGACAGAGATAACTATAGAATATTTGGTTGAGTGAATTCTATTGGATTCATCCTACTAATTGTGTCGAGATCCCATTATTAGTTCTTCATAATTCTTAATGTATATATAAATCATATGGTCCACCAAAATGTTTCATTTATTGATTTCCCCTTTATTTCCTAAAATTAATTATATTCAAAAAATTCATTTTTTGAAAAAAAATCAATTCAGACGACTCATAATCCATGTTCAACTAGAAATGGAAACAAAAACACAGGTCCTATAATAAACTATTTCTTCATACCCTTCAAATAATAGTAAACTCCATATGACAATAAACATATTTGAAGTGGTCATAATGTATAACTATAAATGGAACCATTATTTTCCTTGTCACATTCCTAAAAGTGCCATAACATTCCTTGTTAAGTGTCACCAAATAATCTAGGTTTTTCCCATTCACATAGAATCATAAGAATCCCCTTTCTTGGGACTATTCCTAACTATATAACACCTCAAACCTGCTTTCAATGGAGTATAATTCCTATTTATATAATGATTAATACTACAATTCCATCCATATTAATTCAAAATAGAGAGTAAAAAATAAATGTTTTAAATGAGTAATAGAATAATCATGGTGTGGAGTGCCATATTAAAATCATGATATTATTAAATATATTTCTATGAAAGGGAAACTGGTATTATTACATTGAAGCATTTCAAAAACATGTCACAATTATATGACAGAATTAGGAATAATGAGTGAATACCAACATGTAATGATTTAACATAATATATTATCAATATTATATAGTTCAATTATCACCCCACTAAGTGACTGATTAGTCACCCAAAGTATTGGTAAAACTATAACATCCAAAACGGTCATGAGGAAAATGAAAATTTTAAAATAGATTAAAAAGTGAACATTAAATTCCATGAATAAAAATTAAATTATGATAAATAAAAGTAAAAAAGAATAGTTATATACACCACATATCTAAACATATGAGCATAATATGAATTATGATTTAAAAAATGAATTAGAGATGGAAAGAATTGTACCTTGGATACCCCCTTAACCAAAAATTCTCAAACCCATTTATATTCTACGTAGACTTAATACTAAATTATATCATTTTTATAATATTTTTTATAAAAATTTATATCAATATTTTTATTTAATTAAAAAAAATTATTATTTTTATACATATATTTGGTTTTTAATAGTCTGTATTATTCCATGTCTGCACTTATCTGATAGTCTCAGTAATCAATCCATGTTCATGATCTCATCATCTAAAAAATTTTAAGTTATGTATAATACGAGTTTTGTAATTATTTTTGATGTTCCATCTTCATGAAATATAATTTATTTATTATTTTTCACATATATAAAATATATTATATGTATTTTATTTTATTTTAATAAAATATAATGTATTCCATTAAAGTAGAGTTAAAACATAATTTTACAATTCAAAAATAAAAACTAATTTTTTTTATAAATATTATATATTACTATTAAAAATATTTTCAATACCACCCATGAGGAAAACAATAAAGTATCATCCTCATAAGTGGTAAAATCAACACAAACAAGAACATGATATAGTAAATTATTATTCATTGTTATGAATAAATTTTTTATAATATAATTATCATTGAAATATAATGATATTATTTCGATTTTTCAGAATTGATAGGTAAAATTTTTTCTAGGGCAATAGAAGGAATAAAAAATAAAATGATAGATATGAATCCATTATATACATTGAATAAATGTTATATTATCCTCAAATGATTCTTATTTTATATGTATTTTGGGTAATCTAATTGAAATGAAAATAAACCCAATGTGGGAGATGTGGATTAGTTATGGAAATTGGGTTGGAATTTAAGATAAAAAGGATAAGGTTTTGAGTTTTTATATTGGTATAATGGACACATTTCAAATGTGATTTTTCAGGGAATTTCCATTAATACTCATTCCTTAACATGTATGTAATGTAATTAAACAAGTAATATTGAGAAAAGTGGCATAATAAATGATATAAGTATTAAGTATCATCATCCAAACAATTTATACATATTATTAGGCATATCTTATGACTTTACTCTGAAACATAATCTTGCATTCTCATGTTTCCACTACCATAGAAACATACATTTGTCGAGGGTGACTTATTTTTTCCCAAAAATATTAATCAACCTTATTAACTAATCATGAAATTATGGTTTCAAATAATAAATCCATTTTTTATTACATTTCTTTATTTAAATGAAAATTATTTTATTATTTACATGTTTGAAACGTATATACAAATCATTAAAAGAAATTAAATATAATCATCTATAATTACATGAAATTATAATTAAATGATATATAATATGTATTAATATATAAATATATATAATAAATTTCATTAAAATCATCCCTTAATTGGGATTAAATTCGTTTTTAAAGATTAAACACAAAAAATAGAAGAACTATTATTTGAAAAATAACTCATTCCATAAATATTGATTTTATTCATATTCATAACATGTTCAAAATAATTATTTAAATAGTAATTAAATATTTATACATATAAATAACATATGTCAATAAATTTCATCCCAAAATATAAATAATTTAGTTTTAAATATAATTATATAATATAAATAATTTATGATATAATAAAATATTTATTTATCCCTGAATAAATAATTTTTTGTTCTTTTAATTTTCTTAAATATTTATTTGATATGATTTATTTATTTTAATTTTAATTCATTTATTTTTATACAACAATTTAATCGATATCATTCATTAAAAGTGATATTTTTTTATTCAAATGAAAAAAACATTTAAAAAATCATTATAACAAAAGATATTTTCTGAAATTATTTATTATCTATTAATTTCATTTAAAAATAATTTATATTTTGACACTTATATTATATATAATAACTATTTTTATATTTTTGAAATATATATTTTATTGACCTTCCTTATATTTTTTCAATTTTGATTTGATAGTATTATTATTGTTATTATACCAAATGACAATATACATTTTTATAGATGTCAAATAAAGTATGTATGACCACCATTATATTCTATAATTAAATTATATTCAAACTTGTAAAATATTACATCTATGTTATTTAATTATCCACAATAATTTTATAAAATTATATATTTTTTAATAATAATTTTTTCCATTTTTGGTTCAATTATGCAAATTAGGATTCTGAAGGGTTAATATGATCTTTTGGATTTAATTGTTATAAAAATAAAAAAAATTGGTTTCCCATATTATGAAATATAATTTTATATAATTTAATCATCTAGGATATTTAATATTTCGATTCATGTATATTTTTATAATTGCCTATTTAGTTTTAATAAATCATTTTTAGTTCGACTATTATATTGGTTGATTTAATTTTTATTCAAGTAAGTACTTATTCGAAATTACAAAAAGAGTCAGTCATGGAATGAATATATTAACATTAATATGTGATGTTACTATCATGCGAGGATGATTTTAACTCTCAACAGTCACATTCAATTCACAACAAGTTCATATATAATAGAATATTTTTAATTTTTCAAAAAAATAATCAATTTACAAGGGATCCTTATTATGGAATAAATTATTAGAGCATCAATATAATCCTTTTAATACCACTTATTTAATTGAATCCCAACATGTGATGTTGATACATTTCTTGTTATGATTCAATGTGTACACCATGAAAATATCTCCTTTCTAAGAGTATGCTTCCTTATCTGGCATGTTGATGAACATGTTTCCATGAAATAATGAATTTTATCTCTATAATGCCCACTATTTATCCCATTTAAAACATTAATTAATCAAAATTATTGGTTAATAATAGAAGGAATACTCTTAATATACATGAATTTCTAAGTCTATTTGTGTAATTGTGTTCTATTTACCCAATTTGTTCGATAAATTTTATGATCTTTTTTATAATGTTTTGGATTTCTATCACATGTATTCATCGAAACTATATGAATGTTCTCCCACATTCAATACATCACCGATTAATCATAGTGGATGTCTCTCTCTAGTGATTTATATGGGTAGGGTTAGATTACTATTTTCATTTTTTAATTTTATAGTATATTTTATAACGATTGAATATGTTGGTTGTAACAATATTTCATCTACATGATTAAAAATATTCCAAAACTCCTCCATTAATCTCTAAATGAGTTACCAATTATTTTGTTTTTGAATAAACTAAATATTTATTAATGTCTAGTTATTTATCATTGAAACTATAAATGAACAATCCATTTTTTATTTCATATTTTGGTCTATATAAAATAGAGTAATTAATGTATCTAAAATTAATTAATGAATTTAAATTTTAAAACATTTGTTTCATCTAGAACATGATAATTTCACAATAGGATGTGTAATTTTTGTTTGGATATTATGTAATATTTGGTTCGTTGTTGTATTTTATTTAAAATTTCACATAGTTTCTAAATCCAACAAAAATATATGTTTTAATTAATTTTCTGTTCATTCATTAAGGAGTTGGATTTTACCTCATTAACGAGTGTTTATTTGTTAAGGTATGTTCTTATATTCTTAAAAAATGTCACTAACACTAATAGATAGCAGATAATTTTGGATTAAATATTCAATAATAATTGAATTTTACTAAGTTGAAATGATTTAAATTTGTGTAAAATTCTCTATATTCATCTAAATTAATTTATTTCTATCGTTAAATATTTATTCAAAAAAGTTGGGTAAATTCCAGGATATTATTACTTTTATTTAATTTATTTACTTATTTTATAATTAACATTCATTATGTCTTGTTTATTTTTATCATGGAACCAATTGATTTTCCTAAAATTTATTGTTGAAAAATAATTATTATGTCATTATTGATTAATATTATTAATATTATCATTTTTTCTTTACGTGAATTCATTTTTTTACTGTAATTGTATGAAATCACACTTGAAATGTGGTGGAAAAGGGGAATATGTGATTAATAGATCATCAACAATTGTTTCTCACTTTCATATCCCATTAAAATTTATATATTTTTATTCGTAAAAAATTTTAACATCTTTACATTGAAATTTTTGGTGTTTCACCAGTAAAAACCCCAACGATAAACAAAAATCTATTTTTTCAGGTTTCTATAGAGAGGCAGATAAATAACTCTCTTTGGTGATTTATTGTCATTTATTTGATGAGAAGAAAAAATGGATCAAAAATGGAGATTTATTAAAGAGTTATAGGGAAAATTGATTGAGTATAATTTTATTAAGAATGGTGTGGGTGTGGTCCATAGTATTATAAGCTTCGTTAATGGTTGATTTTCCTCTACTAATATGGAAATTTTAGTGATTATGGTACAATAATTATCTATTTCCATATATTACACAGGTAAGAAACCCAATGTACATAACATGTAGTCATTATATAAAATTACAAGTAATTATATCCATAAAATATTATATATTTCCTCTGATTTTATATTCCACATGATATTGAAATTCAGATTATATGCCTTGTATAGTAATTAGTGGATGATTTGGAATTCACACAGTGTAAAATATCACATGTTGGGTTATTATAGATCACACAATATGTATATTGGATTGCATAAACATTGGATTATATATGTATATTACTAACAAAACCTATGGACTGGAACTCTATGTTGATTAGTTGGAACATCTTGCATTTATTGATATGGTATAGGATCCCATGATAATACATTTATGGATATCCTAATGGCCCACAACCAATTTACCATTCTAGAAAACACCATTTAGCTTAATCCCACAAAAAATATAATAGTGTAAAATTCTTTATTATCATGTGAGGCTCACATGCTATTTATAATTCATTACATGATATATATATATATATGTGAAATTATCTAGTGCTTTTTCATATCTTCTTACTATTATTTCCAAATCAATCTAGTGAGTATTCCATTTTTATCATTATTCAATATAGAATATGATTTTTGTCTCACTTTATAATTAAATGATGTTTCCTATGATTTTTTTGTCTTTTGTTTCCTATAGCCTCATAGAGGACTTGATGATTCAATTAGAAGATACATGGAGTATAATTTGGGTGGGTAATCCCATTAAGAATATATTTATACTAGAGAATCGGTCTTGAATGTACTTAGTAGAGTGTGTGAACAGCTTTTTTGATGTGTTTTGGATCCTCTAATTATGGAGTAGTTTGATATGTTGTTGAATGTGTATGAAAAATGGTGAGCCAGGGATCTTCCATGTTGAGGAAGCAAACATAGAGACAATTACTCAACAATAGGATATATTAATTTTGAAAGATACTTTAGTCCACCAATACATCACACATGAGGAATCTCACAATGTAAAACTCCACATCCACAATGTTAATGAACCATAACATATGTTGATTGGACAAACCCAAAATCACAACACTATTCCCACTAATATTCTACACACACGAGCACATAATGTAATGATGAAAAAAAATTACAATGTCAAATTGTACATTTATTTTACATGTGTCAGATATTACTTCTTTCACCCATGAAATAACATGAAAACATATTTATTAAAAATTTCTTGGATGAGAAAAAATTAACAATAATTATTAATTTTATCTGTATAGATCATGAAATATAATGTAATCACATTACAAGTGTTGATGAGGTATCACCTAGCTTAATTGGGAGACCATTCAGTTTACATTTTGTAATAAACCCTAACATTTAGGGTGGAATTAATGTTGTAATTGAATTTATTTTGATAAAATATATCATTACATTTCTTATATACTGTCAACAAGTAGAGGAATACACCCCCACTAAATGCACAACTAATCATCTTAAAATCCAATCCAGAGATGTAAACATTCGAAATAACTGTTAGAAGTAATTTAAAATCATATTCACTTTCCACTTATTCAGGTTTACAATTCCTACAACCAAAAATCTATATCAATAAATCATTCATTAAATGAATAATTGGGTGATTCGATCATAAAATAATACTAATTCCAAAACACATAAAAATCCATCAAATAATGATTTTGTTAGAGAAATCCATGAATCCTATAAAACATATATGATTTTATGATCATCCACTCTTAACTGTGGTCATGTAGTTTTCTCTAGCACCCTGGATCCACATTCAACATTCCATACACCATTGGTAATGTTTTTCTTCATAACATTTCTCTTTTATTTTTCTAATAGAATTTTTTTTATAAAATACTAGGATATATAGATAAACAATTATCATTTATAAACACTAATTAAGAATCCATATATTAACATAACCCTTTAATAAAATTATGTAATTTATAATCTATTATGATTATATTTCAAAATAAATTCATTAAATAATTAACAATACACCTTTTGTTATACATGAAATAAAAAATACTCTAGAATCAACTACACAAGATTCCACTAGAAAATTAACTAAAAATACAATGATGATATTATATAGTGGTGGTTTTATAGATATGAGAATTATATAAAATTTACATCATGTATTTTACAATAGACAATTA
This sequence comes from Viscum album, assembly GCA_963277665.1. Classification (NCBI taxonomy): domain Eukaryota; kingdom Viridiplantae; phylum Streptophyta; class Magnoliopsida; order Santalales; family Viscaceae; genus Viscum; species Viscum album. The sequence goes on from OY728128.1 coordinate 1,970,641,336, forward strand.
TTGCCTTTGATATTTTCCTTTTAATAAAAATTCATTCATGTGGGGACTCATCCGATGGATTAAAATACACTCAAGTTTATTGAAAAATATACTCTTTTATTATGAATTTCCGTATAATTTTTTATCATCCAAAAACATCTATATTCAATGACATAAATGTATGTTCATGAGATTTTGTTTTCATATGATCATCCTTAATGATTTTGTTACTGAAATGAATGAAGATGATTTCATATCTTACTCAAGAATTACTAACAAATATAAGCATCACCTCCCAAATTAGTTTTAGTAATGAAATCACATGAAACACTCAGACAACCCCAATAAAAATTAAATTCACTAAATAAAGGTATCTCTATATAATTTTGAAATCATTAGCACGGTTTTCAATTGGTCTTCCATCAAGAAACCTCATAATATAAAACACTAAAAATAAGTGATTGTTTATATAAATAGGTTTTCCTACATATCTATCATTTTTACCATCGTGTCTGGTATAGAAATAATTTTCATAGTGGTTTAAGGTAATATTATTTATTAATTCAGTCTTATTAAGTTTATGTTCTATATGATAATTTCATTCCCACAAAAATTTACATATTTCATATAATCTGATTCTTTTAAATGGATCGTATTGGTCATTTTGGATGGGATAATCATCCATATTCATCCTCGATAATAGAATGTAAGTTCATTTGAACACTTAAATCCAATAATTCCCAATATCTATTGTCATTATTTATATATATAGTAAAAATTTACTAAAATCAAAATAACACCACCTAAAGAGTGAAAAAAATATGAATAATAATACTCTTTGTGTACACATGTCTTGACCAGAGCTCTGATACTAATTTTTGGGGAATAGAAATAAATAAACATGAGTCTATCATATGTTAATACACAAGAAAAGGGTTCATCAATCCACTGAATATTCAAGCATTGATTTCTATGTTTTGGTAACACCACCTCCATCAAGAATAAGTCATAGAATAATAGCTTTCATTGAATAATTATAAAACACTGAAATAAGTCTAAAAGTAATCCATAGACACCCAATCATTCAAGAGATAACCCATGTGAAATATATATATAAGGATAAGAAAGTATACCTTGTTTGGAAAATAACTGTTATTTCCATTAGAGAAAAATATAGTGTGATTATTATTTACTGATATTAAGATAAAACAAGTAAAAAACATTGACTTATCACGACACATAATAGTAAAAACAATGTAATTACATTATATATTTTCATTCTGTGACATCTTCCTACTATAGACATAACCAATATGTCCAAAGGTAGCATCGACCTATGAATTTTTTTCCAATTCATCCTTTGGGCTAAGATTACAATTGATGCCCTATATAAGTCATTCCAATGTCCACCAAAATCTTGTTAAGTAAATACTCATCCATTTCGGGTAAACAGAGAAAAAAATACCCAATTGTTGAACTGATTAATTATTATAGTTCCAAGGATCCCTACTGATCCATTTCGGTCACCAAATATTTATAAACACATAAAAAATTGAATCTCTAGCACAAAAAGCATGAAAATAATTAGAACTAGAATACTAGATATCTTGATATCCAACACAATCCATAATTTTATTTTTTCTATTTCTTTAAACTATCAAACAATTACAATTAATATTTATTTATATAATTTAGAACATACATACAATCTTAGTGAGTTTGAAACATGGGATTGATAAATACTATATTACTAGTAATGTTTTCCGTGTTATATTATTTTATTAAATTTTTATAGATCCTTAAAATTTTATATATGCCCTATGATATGTCACATGTTGTTGTATTTATCATTTTTTTAATTTGAGGGACATTGATGAGTATACTTAAACTCAAAATTGTATAGAATATGTATCTACATGTGTTCAATCATTAAATATGTTTCGTAATTAAAATTGTACATCAGAGTAAATATTTAAAGTTGATCTAAAACATAATGGTTCTTAGTGGATATTAATTCATGAAAATATCATGTTGTGATGTAGTGTGAGATAGAATTACCCATTATATTTTTGTGATATTTTCATTTATTTTATCATGTTAGACACTAATATTTACCTCAGCATTTGAATGTTTTATATTTTATTATATTCCTAACACGTGTCACATGGATATAATTTTGTTTGTTATTAAATTTCTATATTGAACTATTTTACAAATTCATATATATATTTAGTTATTCTAATATTATATACATGTATAATTGTTATCAAGTGAGGTTTTCTTTCTTTTTACTTATTATGAAACTGTAGACTACTAAAAGCATGATTAGGGAGTTACACCCACATTTATTCAAAACACATGTGGGCGACCTATTCATCTTATTATGATATAATTGTATTATAGTTTTTGATTTCTCGGAAAGGATATTTCATATTTGTTATAATCATTGTTTGGTTAATAAAGGGAAATTGTTTTGTGTAGTCTTGTGTATGGTTTACAGAATAAGGAAATGATTTATTTTGAGAATTATACTGATGTATAAATTCAATAGAACATTGATAACATAAAAATACATACAAACCAATGTTTCATTAATTTTTTTATATAATCGACTGTTACAACCGTTATATATCATTATGATTTCTTTCTTTTCCATGTACCTATTTTTTCATATCTGAAAGATATTATTTCATTATTTTGGGTTTATATTATCTAAATAAATAATTCCACCCCATATAAATCCATCATAGATATCGTGGTGTTGTTATAATGAGGGTATTTTAGTGCTTTATCCACCAGTTTCTTATGAATTGAGTAGTGAGTTTTGGAATAGTGGGTTCCCTAGACCCAATTATGCATCAATTTTGATTATAATTTTGTGTATATTGTTATATATACATGATGTTTCTTTAATAATATATTTTAAATATCGGTACTCATACTATTAAATTGTAATTTACATAGATTAATTATCATGATAATATGTTATTGATGATCCAAGGCTATTATAATAAGATTGAGATACTATGAAATTAGTTTTTAACAAAAGTATTATAGTCTAGATACATCTTACTGACAGGACACGATTAATATTTTATTATCTGTAGATGGGGGCTCACAAACATTGAGGCTTATTCTCATGAAGATCTCATGGGGTGATATCAAGTAGTGATATTAGGATGACAGAGTTTCTGATATATACAGTGCTTTTTTAGTTTTCATTGTTTATTCAAGTATACTAACAAGTGTATTGGTCTGCTGACTTCATATCATTTCTATTGTGTGCCATTACATACATACGTTGAAGCAATGAGAAAAACTATGGTAATGATATTGTGGAGAGGTAGCTAGTATTTGGAGTGTCATTTGTTTTATAGAATCTGTTGAATGGTCCTGAAAAGCTTTGTAGCATCCAGGTTAAGGATTTAATATATCTCAATACTAGATGATAATTATAGTGAAACCTTCATAATTATTTGGCCATATTATTTGAATGATAATACAATCTATTTAGAGAATGAAATAATGAATCATGAAATGGGTGATGATACAAGTGTGAATCCAAATTAATAATGTATCCAAAGACAATTATATTATATTATAAAGTGTATGTTCGAAGGTTGGTATTCATTTGTATGAAAATATTAATCAATTTCAGGGCCTTGATGGGTTGCAAGACTCAAATATTGTACTGGGGATTCTATTTACATCAATCGAGATAATGGCCTAGAGGGATATAGACAATAGTGTATTCAAGAATCCTCTATATTCAGATGAATTGGTACTTCCGACATGGTGGACCTTACTTTTGGGTTCGAGTTCTTTCCATGTTATCGATCACCAAATAAATAAATAAATTTATTATTATTCAACATATGAATAATTGGGTTTAAATTATTAAACTATTTATAATTTAAGTTAAAATGGTAAAATATTTATTGAACAAATTTTATTTTAAAATTCCTGATTCATTAAATATTAATTGGGAATGACGATTTGAGATAAATGACTCGGGTTTATCATGTAATATATTTGATTAATATTTTACATGCACTACTGTAAAACGGACCTATTCTCATTATTTTTGGTGAACCAAGAGTATTGGTTTTATGGGGATATTTTGGAAGAACAATACCCACAGTTCTAAAAAACCATGGCTATATTTTGGGCTATACGAATGGTTTTTGTAAACAATGTAAATATGTTTCATGTGAAAAAATTAAACATATACCCACAGTTTGACCAAACTATGGGTATAGGTTGAAAAATGATTTTTTCATAAAAATGAAAATAATAATATATATCCTAATACAAATACATATATATATATATATATATATATATATTATAAGAACATAAAAAGTGAGATATAGTTGTGGAAAATTTGTTGGACTATAAGGTGAAAGTGCTGAGATCAAATCCCAAGAGAATTAAGTATTTAATAAATGACCTATACCCATGGTTTTTCATGTTATGGGTATTGGTATTCATATAAAAAATTTATATACCAACTTTTTAAAAACATTAGTTATAGGTCTATACCAATTTATTATTTCCCTATGGTTCATAGAACCCTGAGAATATCATATACCAATGGTTTTTTGGGATATACCCATGGTTTTGACCTGTGGGTATAGGTAAAAAATATAGTAATGTGGCATGTGATAAAATAGTAAATAATATTGATGTAGTTTAGTTAGTCATAACTTTTTATTTACTGGACATTAAATTAACGACGGCCGAGGAACCGCACTTGGTATTTACGACCTCCAATATAAATTGTAACATCCAAGGTAAATAAATAAAATAAAATTTTTATATATATTAATAATTGTGAATTAAATATTAATTTTACTTTAAATGGAATTATATGTTCGGTGGAGTTCCTGATATGCTACAACATGTTTCTTTGAAATAATACGTTGCACACAACATTATGTTATACTGAATAATAATATAATATTATTATTATTCTAAATGGTAGTTAACACATTGTCGTTGTATTAGTGGGAATGATAAGAAGTAACTATAATATGATTATATATGTTTTTTAAATGTTTTTATATTTATCCAATAATAGTTAGAGGCTTAAAATGTGAATGAATTTATTTTTAAGCATAAATGCACTAATATTCATTAAAAGGTCAATTGACCTCCTTTTGATGGAAGACCCTCTTTAAATATAGTTTTGGTCACTTATATATTTTTTATCGGACAAAATAAAATTATTCTATTGAATTAGGGCATCAAAATTTACTTTGGGTAAAATTATGGTATTTTTCTCATAAAATTCATTTTTAATGAATAGTGAAAAATATAGTGTTTTAATTCAAAACTACCGTTTAATATAATTTATTTATATGGTTAGATTATATTTTTTAATGTTTTTACAGATTAATTAGATTATATTTTTACAATTTAATCATATTTTGGAAATTAGAAGTAATTTCAGTTTAAAATTTGGCAAAAACAAGAGTCAATCTTTTAATAGTTATTATTTCATAAAAACAAGCTTTTTGTTTTACAAAGGGAATTAATTTCAACTTCATTAAGGCCACATCTATGTTTTGAATTTAATTAAATAGACATCATTTTTGAAATCAGAATAAAAAAATTTATCTTTGGCTGAATTTTTGGTACATTTCTAAAAACATTCAATTATTGATTAATTGTAAAAACACTGAGTCATAATTAAAAACCTGACTTTATCATTTCAATGAAATTTTAATACTATTGTGAATTGAATTTAGAAAATTTGATATACATTGTTTTTATTAGTATGTAAAAAGTTGTTCAATAAGATGGAAATATTTTTTTTGTGAATAGTATCTTTTTACTTTTATTTACCACTATCAAAGATAAATAGGGTAAATCATTGTAAAAATTTTATTATAAAAATTTTATATTACCCTAACATTTCTCTTAATCCTATTGGATGATACATTTCCGACTATGGGAATCCTGGGGTCAATTTTTGGGATCCCATGGATCCACTTAAGAGTGATAATGACACGTTATATTAATTTATATAAGGTAAAGCCAAAAATGACAAAATCATATATCTTTTAGTAAATCAATTTTTAGATGGGGTTATATAAGTTATCTCTTTGAATATAAATATTCATATTAAAGATAAAAATCATTCCGACATCATAGTATTTATTTTATAATGATTATATGTCTAAAAAATAAAATTATTTATGACACAATAATGATTCTGTGTTTACCTCATAAATGAATGATTTAAATAAATAAGATTATTAAATTAAAAAAATATAAAAACCATTCTAATTCTTAATGCATGATTTTATTCAGAACAAGAGTCATATTATCTTATACTTTAATATGTTTTGTAGTTTTAGAAACTGAAAATCATTATAAAATAAAAAACTATTTTCAAACATTCTAACGTGACCATATTTCCCCTTATAAAAAGCCCTCACATTTAACCCATTACTCACATCACTAAAGCACCTTGGATCATCCAACCTCTGCCCAAATAATCTCTAATGATCCCTATCTTCCACCTAGAATCCTTTCCTTATTCATTTGAAATATTAATAAATCCTTTTGGTTCCAACCAAAGGGAGTTACCCTATTTAAAGGTAAGGTCTTCTCTTCAGTTCATTTCTATTATTTTACTTCTCTAGCCCCCTAAGTCATATTTATTCATTTCATTTATATCTACACAAAAATCATTAATATACTATGATTTTTTTATGAAAATTAATCTAACTATACCTACAAACACCTGCATCTAATTGGTGAAAAACATACTATTTCTATAGACTATGAACTACTACCTCACAAAACGATGATTGTTAATTCTTCTCCAACCACCCTTCATGGTGGCGGATATGATGGAACTATATATATATATATAATATATTGGATATATAGGATATATATGATATTTAAATCATTAATATGATTCTATAGGTAATAAAATTTTTACCACTTGGACAATTTGTAATTATAGCATGTTCATTTTTGAGTCTAGTACCAAATATCGACAAAACTACTGTTATTAACATAAATGATTGAAAAATGTTTATAAAATGATAATAAGTGATATAAAATTAATAATAAACTTCAAAATGTTTCATAATAAATAAAAAATTAACTTTTGTTTATTATTGAAGAGATTAAACAAAGAATGGTTAATGTTTGACATGAGGTAAGGTGTTTTCATCTCTTTTTTTATTCCTGTGAGATTCATGCTATATTTGCCAATATTTAATTTTGTGTGGAATATGTAATTTCCATGATTTTATTCATTTTTTAATATAATTTAGTTTATGGTTATTTACTTCTTTATTGTATTATCCTTCTTTCATGGGTTGTATTTTTTATATATTACCAAATCGGTAAAGAAACCATTCACCCTCCTCTTTTTAAAAGACTTCTTTTTTGTTATGCCTTTTAATTTACATCTTATTATGTTGGGATATGTTCTTATATATCCTTGTTGTTATAAATTATATTTCCATGTGATGAGATACCCTTTTCTATCTCATCAACTCATTTTCATAATTTTAATTTGCCGTCGTTAGGTTTTTGAATTTCTATGAGGGGTCTTTTAACCCAATTTCAATTCCTTGGCATAACCTTACTTATTAGTTATGTCGTTATATGAATATGTGTTAATGACCTTGGATTTTTTTACACATAATATAAACTTATATTGGGTGTATTATTATTTTTCAGACATAATTAGGTCATTTCACTGTCTTTAATCTAAGGATATGATCTTTGCAAGGGACTTTGACTCAACTTACATTCCATTGAGACATTTTGTTGTTATACACCAATTCACTATTATATGGAATATATATTACCATTTGACATATTATATCATGAATATATTTATTTTCATGATATTTTTAGTTTTTTAATGTAATTCTTTAATTATTTTTATTAAAGATCTTCTTTATTGAAATTGAATCGTTAACTAAAAATTTGTTTTAAATTTTTTAATGATTTAATCTCCTAAATATTTCCCATTAATGTTCACATTTTTTAAATGGTTTTAAGGATTTAATTATATGGACATTAAGGTTTTAATATGTAAACTCATTTAAAAGTTGAGAAGTGGTATGTGACACTTTGATTCAAAAATCACTTTATTAAATGTTTCAAATGGTTTTGAAAATGATTTTATAAAGAATTGATTATGTGAATATGATGTTATAATATATTGTGTTTGAAATGTGGAAATGTTATATTTCATTTATTCTTGTTTTATTAGTTATGAATATATTATGGTTATTGAAATTTTTTTACACATACGAGTGGTTCAGGGATAACCCTAGGGCTGGTGAGCCTTAGATAGGAATCCAATGCATTGGGAAACGTGAAAGAGGTAAACATTAATGTTTCTCCAAATAGATTTAGGGAATAATTTGTGATTGGTATTCCATTGTAACTCCCTATGTAACTATGATAACTACAATGTATGTATGATATGGATGCCCCATGGTACCATTATGATATTTGATTTATTTGATTTATTCATATATAAGATGAATTCATGAGGTATGTAATGATTGAAAATTATGGTTTCATGTATTTTTATTTATTGATGTGATAATGTTTTATTTCCTTATTTTATAACCATTCTTGAGATTTTTATGCTCACCCCACATTATGAAATTTTCTTCACAGGAAATTAAAATTAAAAAGATCATGGATGGAATCAAGTAAAATTCATGATGTCTAAAACATGGGACTAGATATGTAATTTTTTTTAGAGTTTTTATTTTATGAAAAAATGGATAATGTGTAAAAGTGTCTACATTGTAATTTTTTAAATTTAATTTAATAAATATTCCCTAATTCTCAAAAACACTAAACCTGAAAATATCATCAATTTGAATTTCTTAATTAACTCAATATTATGTAATATTAAAGGACGGGTCCATATAGTTGGTAACCGAGGTCGGTTTAGATAACATTAGAGGTTAGGGTGTTATTTAAGCATAAGTAACATAATCATAATGGTTACCATATTGGAAAGATTTATAGTTTTTTAATATAAATCTAATATGTTTAACATAACAATAAAAATTATGTTTTAGTGCATACCCTCCTCAGAATATAGTATATGATGATTTTACAAATATACTCACACTGACCTTTTTGGTTTTAGTCAATGGATGGATCTAAAATACATCAAAGAAACAATGGATACAAAGAATACTGTGACAATTTTTTGAATAGAAAACTAATGGAAATGTAAAATGCAATATAAACTCTTGTGGTTAGTCTCAACCATGTATCTGGAGTCATGATCAACCAACTGAACGTCCGATATTTTTATAGGTCGTTGTATATGCAATAATAAAATCCCTACAGAATTTCAGTAAATAATAATAAAGGTATGTATATTCAAAAACATATATGTTAAGGATTTAGAAATAAACATAGGAAATTTATTTAAAGGGACGGGAAGGTGGTATAGATGTTGTAATGAAGACCATAAAGCGTAAACCAATCATGAAATAAGGAAGAATCTAGTTGACTCAATGAAATGGAATGAAGTTCATTCCAACAGATAAATTAATTGTAAAAAATTTTGTGCTCATTGAAATTATACAAATAGATTTCCTACGAATAAGGATCGGGAATGGTATCAATAATATCATACAAATATATGTTTACCAATTCCTATTTCCATTCCTATTAATGATGAGGAAAACTGAAAATGACCAATGAGAGGTATGAATTATTTCTTAGCAGATGTTTTGACATTATTGAATCCTTGTATATGATTAATGATTTTTATTATAGGAATGAATTATTATTGAATATGTTGGAAAATAAAGGATAATGGAACATTATGAACATTAAATGAGTAAAATTCTACATATAAGGGATTCTATAGTTATGGTACATTTTTGAATGATGAAATTCTTAAAAGTATTAAGGATCTATTGATGATTGGAATACGTTGGAAGAAATTTCCTTGTAAGAGTAACCATGAATATTTATATGTAAAATTCTTATTCAAGAATTATTTATATTTTCTTTTGTGAACATAATGGAAAAGATTAGGGTTTCATATGATATTTTGTTTTTGAGGAAATTACAGGTTATTAATAAATGGGATGAAAATGTGAGGTATGAGATACAATTAGTAGTTAAAATTGGTTATAGTTATTTTTAAGGGATTTATCTCATTATTTAGAATGTTATAAAACTATATTGTTTTTGAAAAAGGGAAACTCATAGACTGTGTGGAAACTTGTCGCATTGGACAATGCTACATGAATCAAACCCACAGCCAAAGTGTGATTGGGATTTATCCCTCACCACTGGACTACATGACATCCCATGTTTGTATGACTAATTCTTTTTAGTTAAATGATTTTACTACTCAAGAATAATTTGATTTGGGATATTATGTTTTATCAAATAGATTTCCTTATTATAGGAAAATGATTCAGTGATTAAGTGATAAAAGTTATTTTGGAAGGCTTTTTCTCTATTGGGAACACTATATGCTCATGGGAAATGGAATACTATTGGATTTAATTTGTGGTGTAATGGTTGATATATTATTTGGAAGAATATTTGTTTTTTTGTGGACATAAGGTTATTTGCGTAATTTATGGTAATGATTATCCTATCATAGAGAATACATGATTAGGTTATTTACCCTTCAGTATGATATTTTTAATAGTAGTCGATTTTTTAGAGATAAATGAGAAGCATTGTTGTGGAAGACTTTATGATTAAATCCTTTTGAGTTTTGGGTTTCAATATTATTTTGGATTATTTTGAGGAATTTTAAGGACAGTTGTATATTCAATGGTCTTTCTTTAACATTGGGTTCTTTTTGATGAATTTTGGATATTAAGATTAATATTTCTTTTTATAAAGGATTATCCTTTTGTGGATTATCTGATATTGTAGTAACCAATTCTGGTTTTGGTTTATTTCTATAGATAGGGGAAATATATAGATCATATATTGTATATTATGTGATACTTTAGAAGTTGATTCTATAACATCGGGTGTGACCAAGTAATCTTGATTACTTATCGTTTGGAGAAAAGGTGATTTTGTGGTAAAAATTTATTAATGGATGACACTATACATGAAAAGTAAGTATATTTAATAACAATATTTTCCAAGTTATTAATAATATTCCACAAATATATGAAAATTATCTTGAAGTAAAAATGTTATAATCTCTCTATTATCATCATAATTTTACCCAACCAAAATTTATAGTATTGTGGTGGTTAACGTTTCGTGATCATGTTCTCTAGCACTCTCTATTAATCTATGAGAGTTAGTTTCTCTTCCATATCAATGTTTTCATGGAATAATAGTATCGGTTGTCTCAGGTGAACTTTTTATTTCTCTTCCTTTATTTAATGGTGATGTTTTTATTGCCTCTTTTTCAGATGTATGACTTTCAATAAAGTTTCCAATCCCAATTTTAAAATTGGAAGGATGCAATTTCATATAGGGGGGAGGATGTAACATCTCGGGTAAATATAGAATATAACATTTTCATATTTATTAATATTTTTGAATTAAATAATAATTTTACTTTAAATGGGATGTTATGTTCGATGGGGTCCCCGATACGCAACAACAGGTTTCTCGGAAGTCATACGTTGCACAAAACATTGAGTTATACTAAAAAATAATATAATATTATTATTATTTTAAATGGTAGTAAACAAAAATTAGTTTTACTGGCATCCATGAATATAACTAACTAGAATATGAATATATATGTTAGTTAAATGTTTTTACATTTATCCAGTAACATTATGTGACTTAAAATGTGAATGAATTGAATTTTAAGCATAAATACTCTAATATTCATTAAAAGGTCGATTTACCACCATTTGATAAAGAAACCTATCTTAATATATTTTTTCTAAAATTTATATTCTCTACATGACAAAATATAATTCTTACTTAGAATCGGGACATCAAAATTTACTTTGGGTAAAATTCTGGTATTTTTCTTCTAAAATTCAATTTTAATGAACAGTGGAAATACTCTATTTTTATTCAAAAATTCCATTTAATATAATTTATTTATATTTAAACATTATTATTTTATATTTTTTAATATTTTATTTTGTTATATTTTTACCATTTAATCCAATGATGTCATTAGATGTACTTTCTCTTTGAAAATGGGCATATACAAGTGTCAATCTTTTGACAGTTATTAATTCATAAAAACAGGTTTTTTTTACAACAGAAATTAATATTAAATTAATTATTAAAAATAAAATGTTTTTAATATTTTAAAATAAACATCATTTTTGAATTCGGAATATCAAATATAGTTTAGGCTGAATTTTTGGTAATTTTCTGAAAACCTTCAATTTTTAATGAGTAATGAAAACAATGAGTTGTAGTTAAAAACCTGACTTTTTCATTGAAATGAAATTCTAACACTTCTATGAATTAAATTTGCAAAGTCCTACATACATGGTTATTATCATTATGTAAAATGTGGTTCAATAAGATGAAAATATTTTTTGGTGAATAGAAACTTTTGACTTTTATTTACCGCGATTAAAGGTAAATATTGTAATTCAAGGTAAAAATAATATTATAATAACATAAAATTTCCCTAAAATTTATCCTAATCCAATTTTATGAAACATTTCTGACCATGGGCATCGTTGGGTTGATTTTGGGACCCTATGGAGACACTTAAGAGTGATAATTACACTTTATATAAAGTAATTTAAAGTAATGAAAAAAATTACATAAACAAATATCTTTAAGTAAATAAATTTTTACATGAGGATATATAAGATATATCATCGACTATAAATATTAATTTTAAGGATAGAATGATTTTTCTACATCATGGTAATTTTTTTTTAATTTTTAGACACAAAATAAATGGAATTATTTATGACATAATAATGATGCAGTGTTTATCTCAATAATGAATGATTTAAATAAATTATATTATAACAATTAAAACAATAAAAAAATATCCAATTATTATTGAATGATTTTATATCAAACATCTTCCATCTTATCATTGACTTTTTTTTGAACATTTATAAACTGAAAATTATTATATATTAAAATAATATTTTATAACATTCCTAAAGAGCCCCTCCTCCCCCTTATAACAATCCATCACCTCTAACCCATTAATCACACCACTAAAACCCATTGGCTTGTACAAAATCTCCCCAAATAAAAACTCAAGATCCATCTATTCCTCTTAAAAGCCTTACCTTAGGTATAAGGCACATCAATAAATGTTTTTGGTTCAAACCAATTGGAGTTACCATATTTAAAGGTAATGTCTTCTATTAAGTTCTTTTCATTTATTTTACTTCTCAAACCCCTAAATTATTTTAATTTCATTATTTTATAGAAAAACACTTATACTAATATACTAGGATGTTTTTAAGAGAATTCTTAGATATAAACATACACACACCGATCTTATTGGCAAACAACATACAATTTCATTGGACGGAAAACTACTACCTCACGAAATGAAGATTGTTCAATATTCTCCCTCCACCTCTCACAGTGGACTTTATGATGGCACTGTATTAATATATTATATATATTATTCTTAAATATTATTTATTCTTTTGTAACTTTTTTTTACAACCATATGTTTATGATTTTTAAATTGTCGGAACACGATAATTTCATTTGACTATGTGTGGACTACCGCCCCATCAAGGTGATATGATTCGTTCATGACATAAATGGATCATATAAAGGATGGAGTTAATGAATTTATGTAGCCTATATATAATATGATATTATACTTGAATTATAACATACCGATTTTTTATTATGTTTTTATTCCATTTATAATTGAAATAGAAATGAAAGTAGCTTCCATGCATACGTACGGCTTACCGTCTCCATGAACGAAGGATTTCATTTCTTATCTCCAAATGTCATGTAATAATTATAATATATATATATATACTGGATATATTTGACACATATTATATTTAAATCATCGATATGTATTTGCAGATAATAGAGTTTTGGCTACATGGTCAATTTGTATTTATAACAAATTCATTTTTTACTCAAGTACCAAATGTCGACAAAATGACCATTAGTAACATAAGTGGTTTCATAATGTTTATAAAATTGCCATTAGTGATATAAAAGGAATAATAAATGTGAAAATGTTTCTTAATCAACTTGAAATTTAATTTGTTTTATTATTCAGGAGATTGAAGAATGAACGGGTCAAGTGAGACTTTAAGTAAGGGGTTTTCAACTCACTTTTTATTCATGAGAGATTCATGCTATATTTGGCACTATTTACTTTTCTGTGGAGTATGTACATTCCATGATTGTAATATTTGTGTAATATAATGTAATTTATGGGTATTTACATAACCATTTTATGATCCTTCTTTCATGGGGTGTATGTTTCGAAAGATACCAAATCTGTAAAGGAACCTTTCACTCTCCTCTTTTTAAAAGACTTCGTTCTTTTTATGTGTTTTAATTTACATCTTCATATGCTGGGATATGTTATTCTATATCCTTATTTCTATAAATTTTTTTTCCAAGTCATGAGATACCCTTTTTCTCTCCCATAAACTCATTTTCTAAATTTTAAAGTGAAGTTGTTAAGATGTCGAATTTTTGTAAGGGATATTCGTTACCAAATTTCAATTCCATGGGTTAAACTTCTACTTCTTGATTATTTTGTGCGATGAATATGTGTGAAATACCTCTGATTTGTTTTTCACATAATATCCACTTATATTGGTTGTATTATTTTTTCACACATAATTATTTCATTTATTTGTCCTTAATCTAATGATATGATCTTTGCAAGGGACATTGTCTCTATTTACATTCCATTGAGACTTTTTATTGTTATACACCAATTCACTTTTATACGGTATATATAATTCCTTTTGACATATTATATCATGAATCTCGTTATTCTCATGATATTATTTGTTTTTTAATATAACTCATTAATTATTATTTTTTATGTATTTTCTAAGTGGTAATGGACTCTTTAACTAAAACATTGTTTTAAATGTTTTATAGAGTTAATCAATAAAATAATTCTCAATAATGTCCATGTTTTCATAATGGTGTTAAGGATTTAATATTAAAGACATTAATGGTTTAAAATTTAATCTATTTTAAAAGAATAAAAGTGGTATGGGTAACTTTGACTCAAAAATCTCATTATTAAATGTTTTTAATGGTTTTGAAAAAGGTTTGATAAAGTAGTGATTAAGTCAATATCTTTAAATGATATATTTTGATTGAAATGTGTAAATGCTATCTTTCCCTTATGCTTGTTTTATGGGTTATGAATATATTATTGTTATTGAGCTTTGTTAACACATATGGGTGGTTTCATGATAAATCCTGGGCTGGTGAGCCCAAGATAGTTCTCCAATGCACTGGGTAATTTGACAGAGGTAAACTTTAATGTTTCTTCTTAGAGATTTAAGTAATATACTAGGATGAGTATTCCAAAATAACTCCCTACAAAGATGTGATAAAAAATTTTGGAGTATGATATGGATTCCACATATTACCTTTATGATTTATGATTTCTATGAGTTATTCATAAATACTATGATTTCATGAGGATTGTTATGATTGAAAAGTATGGATTCATTGATTTGTATTTATTTATGGGTTAATGTTTCCTTTCATTATTTAATAACCCATACTGAGATTTTTATACTCACCCCATGTATTGAAAGTTTTTTACAAGACATAAAGATGAATATAGTCAAGGATGAGATCAAGGAAAAGTCATGTTGTCTAAAAAATGGAACTAGACATGTTAATTTTTAGAGATTTTATTTTATGAAAAAAGGATACTGAGTAGAAGTGTCTACTTTTTTATTTTTATATTCAATGTAATATATATGGCATAATTCTATAAATCTCTAAAAATGAAATTATACTCAATGTTAATTATTGACTTAACTCAAGATTATGTAATGTTAAAGGTAGGGTCCTTATAGATTGTGTCAGAGGTAAGTTTAGACAACA
This sequence comes from Viscum album, assembly GCA_963277665.1. NCBI lineage: Eukaryota > Viridiplantae > Streptophyta > Magnoliopsida > Santalales > Viscaceae > Viscum > Viscum album. The sequence continues at coordinate 1,970,657,329 of OY728128.1, forward strand.
TTATTCATTTGAGTGTTATTTAAACATAAGTGACCTAACCACAATGCTTATCATATTTTAAATATTCATAGTTTTTTTAGATTAATCGAGTGAGTTTAAGATAACATGGAAAATTATGTTTTAGTGTTTACCCTCCTCATAAAATTGTGTATGATGATTTTACTGATATACCCACAATGTCCTTTTTTTAGTCAATGGCTGGATCATGAAGGAGTCAAAGTAAAAATGGATGTGAATGAAACTATGATGGTTTTCTGAACAATAATCCAATGGATATTGAAGATGAAAAAAGAATTCTTGTGGTTATTATCATCCATATGGGGTCATAATCGACCACCGGAAACATGGATATTTTTATACAGCATCATATATGCATGAAAAAAATCAATACAGAAGTACAGATAATAATCATAAATGTAATTCTATTCGATAAAAAATGTGTTATTGATGTGGAAAGAAACACATAGAGAAATGATTCAAAGGGAGGAGAAGATTCTATATATGTGGAAATGAAGGTCATAAAGCAAGAACCTGCAATGTAAAATGGAATCGTCCAATTAACTCCAGGAAAGGGTAAGATGTTCCTTCATGATAATCAATTGAATGTTTTAAATGTTATTCTCATGATCATTATGCAAATAGATGTATTATAAACAAGGTTCGGGAATGTGATCAGTAGGATAGTAAAAAAATATGTTGACCAATTCCTAATACCATTCCAATTGATGATGAGGAAAAGGACAATGAACTATCAAAGGTATGGATTATTTCTTAGCTGATGTTTTAACATTATTGAATCATAGGATATGATTAATGATTTTGTATTTATGAATGATGTTTTATAGAATATGTTGGAAAATAATTGATAAATGATCACGAAGAATATTGAATGAGTAAACAGTCTACATATAAGGGATTCAAGTGTTATGGTACATTTTATGATTTTGAAATGCTTAACAGAATTAAGGATTTATTGATGATGGATTTACAATGGAAGTCTTTTTCTAGGATGCGTAACCATGATGTTTGATATGTGTTAATATTATTCCAAAAATAGTTATATTTTCTATTGTGATCATAATGGCTATGATTAGGGGTTTATATGATCTTTTGTTTTCATGGAAATTATTGGTTATTAAATTTTGGGATGAAAATGAAAGGTATGAGATAAAATTTGTGGTTAAAATATGTTATTTTTATTTTTAATAGATTTATCTCATTTTTTGGAATGTTATAAAGTTATATACTTTTTGAAAAAGTAAAACATATATACTATGTGACAACCTTTCACATCGAATAATGCTACGGGAATCGAACCCATAACCAAAGTACGATTTCTATTTATCACCTACCAATGGACTACATAAAGTCCCTCATTAGTATGAACAATTATTTTTAGGTAAATGATTTTATTCATAAAGAATAATTTGATTTGGGATAATTGGTTTTATCCAATATATATCCTTAGTATAGTAAAATGACTCGGTGATTAAGTGATTATGGTTATTTTGGGAGGTGTTTCCTCTTCTAGGAACACTATATGCTAAAGGGAAATAGAATACTATAGGATTTCATTTGTGGATTAATGGTTGAAATATTATATTGGAAGAATATATGTTTTTATTGTGTACATAATGTGATTTGGGTTATTTATGTAAACGATTAACCTATCATAGAGTATATGTGATTAGGTTAATTACACTTGTCTGTGAGACTTTAAGAGTAGTCTATGTTTTTAGAGATAAATGTTAATATTTACAGTGGAAGACTTCGTGATTAAATCATTCTGAGTTTTCAGATTCAATATTATACTGGATTATTATGAATAATTCTATGGACAATTGTAGATTGAATGGTCTTTCCTAAAAAATTTGTTCTTTTGTTGAATTTTTGAGATTCAGATTACTATTTTTAATAAAGGATTATCCTTTTGGGGATTATCTGATCTTGTAGTAACAAATTTTGGTTTTGGTTGATGTCTAATGATTGGGTAAATATATGGTTCATCTTTTATATATTATTTGAAAATCTAGAAGTTGGTTATAGAACTTCAGGTGCGACCAAGTCATCTTGAATACTTAACATTTGGGGAAAGTATGAGTTTGTGGAATAATTTTAATAATGGATGAAACTATACATGATAAGTAAGTATATTTCCTAATGATCTTAGTCATGTTATTAATAAATTTTTTCAACTCTATGAAAAGGATCATTAAGAAAAAATGTTATTAGCTATATATTATCATCATTTTTTTACACCAACCACAAATTTATAGTATTGTGGTGGTTAACATTCCACGATCAAGTTCTCAATCACTCTATATTAATCATTGAGAGTTAGTTTATCTTCAATATACATGTTTTCAAGGAATCCTACTATCTTTGGTCTTAGGTGATCTTTAAAAATATCTTCTATTATTTTAAAGTGATATTTTTATTGAAAAATTTTCTGATGTGGGACTTTCAATGATGTTTCCGTGCACAATTTTAATATTGTGAGGATGCAATTACCAAAAGGGGGAAAGGATGTAACATCCCATGTAAATAAAAAATATAACATTTCCATATGTATTAATATTTTTTAAATAAATATAAATTTTATTTCAAAGAGGATGCTATGTTTTATGGCGTACCTGATACAAAACAATGGGTTTAATTGAAATATTATATTGCACACAACATTATGTTATACTGAAAAATAATACAATAATATTATTGTTCCAAATGGTAGTTAACACATAGTTGTTGTATTGGAGAGAATCAATATAATAAACTACAATATAAATATATATGATCGTTAAATGTTTTTAAATTTATCTAATAAAATTTAGAGGCTTAAAATGTGAATGAAACAAATTTTAAGGATAAACACTCTAATATTCATTAAAAGGTCGATTTAAGGCCTCTTGATGGAGAAACCTCAATAAATCTTGTTTTGGACACTTTTATATGTTCTATTTGACAAAATAAAATTCTTATTTAAAATCGTTACATACAAATTTACTTTGGGTAAAATTATAGTATTTTTTTGATAACATTCATTTTTTTAATAAATAGTGAAAATAATATATTTTAATTCCAAAATCCCTTTCAATAAAATTTATTTATGTAGATAAATATTCTTTTTAAATAATTTTAAAGGGTAATTAGATTATTTTTTCATTTAATACAATGTGGGACATTGGACATAATTTCACATTAAAATTGTTAATAAACAAGTGCCAATCTTTTATTAGTTATTATTTCATAAAAACACTCTTTTTGTTTTGAAAATGAGAATTAATTATAAATTAATTAATGAAACTTCTTTGTTTTCAATTTGGTAAAATAGACATCATTTTTGAATTCGGAATATCAAATATATATTGGGCTGAATTTTTTGTATTTTTTTGAAAACCTTCAATATTTGATGAATAGTGAAAAGACTGAGTGGTAGTTAAAAAACTGACTTTTTCAATTAAATGAAATATTACAACTTCAATGAATTAAATTTTGAAAATATTAAATACATTTTTATTATTAGTACGTAAAATTTGGTTCAATAAGATGAAAATATGTTTTGGTGAATAGTAATTTTTGACTTTTATTTACTGCAGTTAATGGTAAATATGGTAATTCATAGAAAATAATAATATTATAGTGATATTAAATTTTATTAACATGTGTCTGAATCTTATTAGTTAATTCATTTCCACCCATGTTAATCCATGGGTCTATTTTGGGACCCCATGGAGCCACATAAGAGTGATAATGAGACTTTATATTAATTAATTTAATATAAAGACAAAAATGACATAAACATATATCTTTTAGTAAATAAAATTTTACAAGGGGTAATATAATTTATATATTCAACAATATATTTTAATTTTGAAGATAAGAAGATTTCCTACATCATGGTAATTTTTTTATAATTTTTAGACATCAAATAAATAAAATTATTTATTACATAATAATGGTGAGTGTTTACCTCATTAATGAATGATTTTAATAAATAAGATTAAAATTTTTTAAACAATATCAAAAACAACTCCAATTATTATAAGAAGCTTTTATTTCAAACAATTATAATTTCCTATTGAACTTTAATAAGTTTCGGACTTTTAGAAACCAAAAATTATTATATAATAAAAAAATTTCGAACATTCATAAAGATCCCCTCCTCCCCCGAATAAGAATCCCTTACCTCAAACCATATCTCACCCATATAATGCCCCTTGGATCATCCAAACTCGACCCAAATATTCTCTCAATATCCCTCTCTTCCACCTATAAGCCTTACCTTATTCATAAGGAACTTTAATAATTCATTTTGGTTTAAACAAAATGGAGTTACCCTATTTAATGTTAATGTCTTCTCTTAAGTTCATTTCTAATATTTTACTTCTACAACACCCAAAGTTATTTTTATTCCTTTATATTATGTCAAAACTAGTATCATAAATAAACTAGGATGTTGTTATGAAAATTATTCGAACTACACCTACACACACCTCCATCTAATTGGGGAAAAACATATTGTTTCTGTGGACTGTGAATTACTGCCTCACGAAACAATGAATGTTCAATATTATCCTACAACCTCTTATGGTGAACATTATGATTGAACTGTATTAATATATGATATATTATATTTTTATCTATTCTTAATTCTTCTAAAATTTATATTTATAAACATTCTTTTATGATTTCCAATATGTGTAAACACGATTATTCCATTTGAGAATGTTCGGACTACTGCCCCATCAATGTGATACGTTTCATTCATGAAAAACATGGAACATATAAAGGATGATGTCAAATAAATTATCTAACATATATATAATATGATATTATAATTGAATTATAACTTACCTTTGTATCGTTATTTTTTTATTCCATTAAATATGAAATTGAAATGAAAGTAGTGTTCATGCGTATGTACGACTTACCATATCCATGAAAGATTCATTTCATTTATTATCACCAACTATCATTAATAATTACAAATATATATATATATATATATATCAGATATATATGATATAGATTATATTTAAATCATGAGTATTATTTTGGAGAAAATAGAATTTTGACCTCATGGATAATTTTTAATTATAACAAGTTTATTTTTGACTCATGTGCCAAATATAGAAAAAAACAACCATTATTAACTTAAATGATTGAATAATGTTTCAAATATTGTAATAAGTTATATAAATGGAATAATAAACATGAATATTGTTTTTATGAAAGTATAAATTAAATTTTGTTTATTATTCATGAGATTATAGAACGAACGGGTCAAGTCGGACACGAGGTAAGGGGTTTTCATCACACTTTTTATTCTTGTGAGATTAATGAAGTATTTTCCACTATTTCATTTTTTTGTTGTGTATATAATACTCGTGATTTTATTCACTGTGTAATATAATATAATTTATGGGTATTTATATCTTCAATTTATGATCATTATTTAATGGGTTGTATGTTTTGTAAGTTACCAAATAGGTAAAGGATACTTTCACCCTCTTATTATTAAAAGAATTATTTTTGTTATGTATTTAAATTTAAATATTCCTATGTTGGGATATGTTCATATATATACTTATATTGGTAAACTGTATGTCCATGTGATGAGATAACAATTTCTCTCTCATAAAATCATTTTATGAATTTTAAAGTGCCGTCGTTAGACTGTCAAATTTCTATAAGGGAACATCATTAAAAAATGTTAATTCCTTCGGATAATCTTATACTTCCTGATTATCTCGTTCTATGAATATGTGTGAATGTCCTCTAATTTTCTAACACAAAATATCCACTTATATTGGGAGTATTATTATTTCTCACACATAAATATGTCATTTTTTGGTCCTTAATCTAAGGATATGATCTTTGTAATGGACTTTGTATCAATTTACATTCCATTGAGACTTTCTGTTGTTATACACCAATTCACTTTTATATGTTGTATATACTACCCTTTGAATTATTATATCATGAATCATATTACTCTGATGATATTATTAGTTTTGTATTATGTAATTCTGTAATTATTTTTATTCAGATATTTTCTATGTGGTAATGGACTATTTAAATAAAACTTTGTTTCAAATGTTTTAAAGATTTAATCTCCTAAATCATTCTCATTAATTTCCAGGTTTTAAGAATGGTTTTAATGATTTTATTATATAGACATTAATGTTTTAAAATGCTAACTCGTTTAAAATCATAATAGTAGTATGGGACAGTTTGATTCAAAAATATCTTTACTAAATGATTTAAATGGTTTTGAAAATGGTTTGATAAAGCATTTATTATGCCAATATCATGAAATGATATATTGTGATTGAAATTTTGAAATTTTATCTTTCCTTTAAGCTTGTTTTATGTGTTATGAATTTATTATGGTTATTGGGAATTGATTTTGCAAACTAGTGTTATGTGTTAATTCTTGGGCAGGTGAGCCTGCCATATTTCTCTATTACATTGGGTAATGTGATGGAGGTAAATGTTAATGTATCTCTAATGAGTTTTAGGGAATATACTATTTTGGTTATTCCATCATAATTTCCCTGCATAGTTGTGATAGCTATAATGTAAGTACGATATGGATTCTACATGTTACCTTTATGATTTATGATTATTATGTGTTATTCATAAATCTTATAATTTCACAAGGTATTTTATGATTTAAAATTATGGTTTCATTTATATGTAATAATTGATTAGATTATTTTTCCATTCCTTCTTTTATAAAACTTACTGATCTTCTTATGCTAAACCCAAGTTTTGAAATTATTTTTACATGTGTTAAAGAAGAATAGAGTCATGGATGAGATCAATGAAAAGTCATGCCATCTAAAATATGGAGCTGGACATGTAATTTTTTTAGAGTTTCTATTTTATGAAAAAATGGATACTTAG